>CM057814.1:107217388-107774888 GCA_030067965.1 Latrodectus elegans | reverse complement strand
AATCAAAACCCAATGAATCTACTAGGTCATTTTAAATAAAAATGTATGCAAACGTACAAAATTGATTGAGAAGAAATTTATATAATTGCATTCACTCATAACTGATAAAGTAGTGTCAATACTAATATTTTAAACGTAATATTTTACCATTAATCACAAAAAATCTCTTTAATCTATACAAAAAGAAGGATACTGAAATTTTTCCCATTTTTTTCGTTCATAATATTGTACTTCAAGAAAAGAGTACTTTCAGTGTAATTTTGATGTCTAAAACCCAACCTGGTTTCATTATAATAAATTATTTTCGGATAAATTTAATCTTATTCTGCTTATCAACAAATTTTAAGGAATTTTGTCAGTGAATACAAGATATTTATTTATATCATATTCTAAAATTATCAATGTGAAGTCAGTTTAAATTTCATATTTTAGAAATGGTCCCAATCTCTGATTTTTTTCAAAAATATGAAAGTTGTTAATCATGTGACAAAAACTAATTAAATAAAAAAATACTTTTTATCCAAAAAATTAATATTTTGAAACACATGATTATATACTAATATTATCTGGAATTCATTATGTTGTCCAACTCATAGAGTAAAACCTGTACGAAAGTTTATATGTTTACTGCAATAATAACTAGCAGAATAAGGAGAAAATAAAAATTAACATTTCTAGAATAAAATAAATCTAAACTTTTAGTTTATTTTAAAGAATAAATATTTAACTCCATTTTACTACTATCCCGTTAGACAATACTTGTTACAGAATATTATTATAGGATGTAAAAAGCACTTGTTAAATAATACAAATTCCAAATTACCAAAAAGCGTCTTGAATAAAATTTGTAAAAAAATACTAACCTATATGCGTATCTCCTAAATACACTTATCATTTTGAAAATATATTTCCATAAGTAGTATGTTACATTTTTAATTACATTAATAAAACTTTTATTGATTCATAAACAAAAAACGTATTTATGAATTTTTCATTTAGTGCTTGATTCTTTATTCAATTTCGTAAACCATTAAATATTGTATGATGAGTTATTTAAGAAATTCAATTTTTAAAGTAGAATATGTTATTTGAAATATATTTTGAAACTTGACGTCATATATTGCTATTAATATGAGGTTCTAAATTTTCTTGAGAGGATTTGTGTGTGAAGTTTCCATTTCTCCTCATTCAGATCAATGCAAAATTGAGGGAATGGATTCTCTGGTGGTTCCATCTATCGGAGGATTTAAAGAACAAAGACGTACTTTCACCTTCATGGTGCTCTGATTAAAATAGAAGATTCTCCCTATAGACTTAAATTCCCATAGCCAAGCCATATCAAACTTGGCTTGTTTCAGGTGTCATAAGTAACAACAACAACACAGCAAATTTTCTAGGCTTTGGACAAACTTGAAATTATAATAAAAATTTTATTCAAAGGTTTTTTTCATAATAATTATTCTTATTTTTCAACATCAATTTTTGTTACAAATCATCATTAATTCTAGGAAACTTTTATTAAATGTTTTCTGTATTTGCAAATTTTGCATTCATGTGTATGCGTAATCAAAATTTTTCAATAGTGAACACTATTAATTAAATTTAAGTATCCGATAATTATTTATTAAATAATCTTAAGCTTATGAGATAAATTTAAATGTTATAAATATTCCACTTACTTTAAATGTGTATTTATAGTAAACAATTGCATACTTCTTTGAAAATAATACGTCTAATTAAAGCCGGAAATTCATCTAAAGGTTTTTGTTATTATTTTTTTATTCTTTTTAAATAATAAAAACTACATTTCTATTTATATATTTTTATTCATTTTGAAAAATAATAGTCCTTGATTGAAACAAATGTTATATTACATATGAATCAAAATCATGAATTTCACTTTCTTCAGCAACTGTTATCAGAATTCAATTTCTTAATTTTATAAATACTTTTCTCAATTTTATTGCAGAAAAATATTTTATTTAATTAAAAGATTATCAGGTCTTTATTTTCATGTGCAAGCTGCCGGATTCAATATTTCTATGGATTGGGCGGGAAAATTTGGCTTTCCTTGGATATTTATATAATATATAGAATTTAAAATTGTGCTGATTAATATGAAAAATTGGAAAATTCAACAAAACTGTTTAATTAATGGAATAAATGTAATACGATTTGTTACATATTAATATTAAAATTTTCTTGTTAGATAGCTAAAATTCTAATAAAAAATTTAGGAAGATAAAGATAACTAGCTATTAAAATTGAACAATGTTAAAAAATCAAAACAGGATAAATTTTTACATACATTGATTTTTACATTCTTACAGTTTTTCGCAAGAAACATTTTGAAATATTGTTAAAATTATTAAATAAATTATGCCAATATAAATAAAAAAATATTGTGTAAAATAAGTAATGTTTGCATTTTTTTATGATAAATAATGTAACATTTTTTCTGTTGTGACAATAATGAAAAACACATCATTATAATATAAGAAAAGATATTTTTACTTTTTTTCATAGCCACTTTTACAACGAAATATTTTATCTTATAATTCACGAAAAACTAATAATGAATATTTGTATTATGAAATATATATTTCCTTCAGTAATATTCTTTAATTCATGTGCTTAAATCATTGTTATGTTACACATAATTAATTTCTGAATAAAATGTATCTATAAGGAGGATTGTTTTAAATATAAGCTTTCATGAAAAATTTAACGTTACGCGTAGTGTCTCAGCCTGAACGGTTAAATGAATTATTTAATTTCTAAAACTTAAATAAGTTATTAAATCATACACAATATTAAAACTAATAAAAAAGAGAACTTTCTTTAGTAATCCAATCTTATTTTGATCAGAAATTATGTTATTTATGAAAATATATGATTGCATATCCATTGTTGATAAGGAACATAAAGTAAGGGTACATAAGCAGAGAGTATCCTGATAAATTATGAAGCATTAGGAAAGTAAATAAATTTTATTTTTGGTACCATATAGAATTGAATAGAATGTTCAATAATATAATCTAATAATAGTTATAAAACTTAATAATACATTAAGTAATATGCGATGATTAATAAAGTATACCATTAATATTATTAAAGAATATTGTTACACTGAGAACAGATACCACCATTTAAATATTTGTGTGTTGATATCCAAGTGTAAAACGTGCTTTTATTTAGAAAAAATAAATAACCTATTTCGTATATAAAAATAATGGCGTCATTTTCCAGTAAATGCCTAAGTTTTATCATGAAACAGAATGAAATAACATTATCAAGAAGAACTAAATTTTCAAATGTGCTGAACTATAAAATTTACCTTTAACGTCTAATGCTGAGCTTTTTCTCCATCATTGATAGAAGTCTGCAGTAAAAAAACATGTATGACATACATTAGGTAAATAGGTTTAAGAAATCCTAACCTCTTGCAAATAGGTCCCAATGTTCCCTGTTCTCGTAAACAAAGTCTAATTTCTACAGGAAAAATAAAACTGATATGTTTTCTTTCCTATCTAAAGGGAATAAGAAGGGAAAACCTTTCGAACTTAAGAAACAGATGTTTGCTAAGTTTTTTCACTCTTTATAGTACAGAATAAAAATAGTTAAAAGTTGAATGGGAGTTAGAGAAAAACGATTTCCTGACATTAAAGGAGGAATTGATTTATAGAAAATATAAGATAAATTTTAATCTTTCATGTGAAAAGACAAACACTGGCTCTTAATCAAAGGGAACAAATATATTTTGAAATAATTTTAATAGTTTCAGCTATTAAACATGGGATTAATTTTTAACGTTTGTTATACATGTTTGGAGATTGTGAAATGTTAAGAGCGATTTCAACACATTATTAAATTGTTAAATATTTCTAAATGTGCATTAACTGGAATTAATAGTTTTGATAAAATATTTACATTAATTAATAATTTTAATTGTGGCCTTAATAGTTTTTATTTAAGGAAAAGTATTTTATTTTAGTCTGTTAGAGTATATAGATGGTATTAATGCTTAAGAATATTATTAAATCTGAAATATTCCTTGAACAAAAGATTGAAGTCTTGTCTGGAAATTTTTAGATGTAATATTTCATAAGGCTCTTTAAATACAAATGGAAAATATTAACAATAAAAAGATCTGATATTTGTAAATAATGCTATCAGCTGAATCAGTGATTTTATATATATATATATATATATATATATATATATATATATATATATATATATATATATATATATATATATATATATATATATATATATATATATATATATATATATATAATGCATATATTTGCGTTTCAATCTGCCAAGGATTCAGAGTGAGAAAAAGGAACTATGTAACTAGGAGTTATTTGTAACTGTATGAAAACAATATATTTATGGAGAGATTTCTAATTTTCTATTGTAAACAGATTTTGAGAAAGCATTTATAATATTACATTATTCCAACAGTATCATTGTGCAGATAATGATATAAGAAATATTTCAATTTGTCAATCGCGATAAGTTCATAATATTATAATGAAAATTATTGATTTTAAATTTATCTTTTAGAAAACCTGATATTATATTATTATGCCTTATAAAGCCTAGTATTATGCCTGATATTCCTAATTTATATCACTCATCTTATTGCATCACCCTTTTACGGCATTTCCTTTCCACTTGACTTAAGACATTTCGTAAAAAATTAATTGCCGTTCATTTCACATCATTGAAAGAACTATATTTTATTTCCGAGTACTTCCTATGCTATAAGTCAAAAATAAGGAATGATTTTAACATGTGTTCCGGTTATTTTTTATTCTTGGTTTACGTTCTGGTTATTTTGCCTTACTCTATGTACTCTATATTTTTTTCCAAGATAAAATGCTTAGTAATTAAATTTTTCACCGTGAAAATTACTTTAGGAGTTATAATAAATAATAAAAGCAGCCCAGGCAAAACAAGGTGCTTAAAAATATTCCGGTTTGAAATTACAACAATGAGGTTTGTATTACCAAAAAAGGGAATTTTATCTACAAAGTTATTAAATAAGTCTGATATAGTCAACCACTTTTTATTAATGAATTCCTGATTGACATAGGATTAGGAAAAGAACAAACACATTCACTCTAAATACGTTTGTAGTCTTCCTAAGTAAAAGCAACATTCTTTAAACTTCGAAAAAATACAAATTTTCGTTATATTTTAAAACTAAACTGTAAGATAGTACGAAGAGGAGGCATGGCATGCATTTTGCACTACTCACACTGAGTACACATTGTTAACAGTTTTGAAAGTGAAAAACAAACTGATAACTTCTCAACTAAGAGAACAGAATGAAAGAAGTTTGCTATATCAATGAAATTTGATACACTTAGCCTAAACATTTTATTATTGAGTTCAAATTTTAACAGTAATTATTGCTTAAACAAATTGCAAACATTATAATAGAAATTATTAAATGCAATTTCCAGAAACAAATATCCTTATACACACACACACACACACACACACACACACACACACACACACACACACACACACACACACACACACACACACACACACACACACACACACACACACACACACACACACACACACACACACACACACATATATATATATATATATATATAATGCAAAATTATATGTATATCGATACAATCAGGGAGACAACAAGTTTAATAGAACTACTAAAATATTATTAAACATAATTTTTCTAATTGAACAAATGTTAATTGAAGAACAATAAAACTGAATGACAAGATTGTTTACATATAGGTAAACAGATGGATGATATATTCAATAGATAATTCAAAATTTAAAAACACATATAAAAGAGAAAAAAAGGGAAACACACAATAATTTAAAATTTAAAAAGTCATACAGAACAAAAAGAAAATGGAAGCATATAATACGTAAAATTAAATGAAGTGAATTGAAATACCAATATGGTCACCTTCTTCAGAGAATGTTTACCTCATTCGAACAAAGTATGGTTTTTCTCCAGTGACTCTAAACATATTGGTACTTCATTTCATTTGATTTATTATACCATTTTCCTTTGGTTATATGTTTTCTTTAATTTTAAATTATCTTTCGAATATATGTTCCAACTTCTGTTTACTATATGCAAACTTTATATATATATATATATATATATATATATATATATATATATATATATATATATATATATATATATTATATACATATATATATATATATATATATATATATATATATATATATATATATATATATATATATTATATACATATTATATATATATATATATATATATATATATATATATATATATATATATATATATATATATTATATATATATATATACGCAATATCTGTGTTGATGATATTCATTAAATCAAACATGTGTTTCATTAAATGCACTAGAAATGCTAATTTATTTAACGATACTTGCTTAATTGGTGTAAAAGATAATGACATTAGTTGCCTGGATAAAGATGCTTATATAAGTTCAATGGAAATGTAACAGGTATTCCTGAAATATCCTTTATGCAGTAATAGTTTATCACGCATGCATTAATTATCAGTTCTAGTAAGTAATACGAAAAGATCAAACTGTTCTGTGTTGGCAAATTAATCATGACTATTTAGCTGAACATTGAAATCTCTTTAATATAAACAGAGCTAAAGTTAAAATTAATGAAATAGTACATAAAATATTTCAATAAGCATTATTTTTTGAAAATGATTAAATAGATAAAAACGAGCCCTTAATTCCTAGATTAATATTTCTATTATTATAATACTATATTTTCTCTGTGTTTGTTTACCAAATAAGCAAGTGTAAACATGAATTATTATTTATTATTTAGCTTTACACTAATAATTAAAAATTAAATTTACAAACTTATAGTTTTGCCTTTTTGGAAAAGAGAAATATAAGAAAGAATTGACAGAGTTTATTTAGAGATTATAATTTTAGAACTTCTCGCACAATACATCATTTTGATTGTACTTGAGCTTAATATTCTAATTCAATTTATGCTTAGTTTGTAAATATTATATTTTTATCTTAATTTGCCTTTTATTTAAATTTTCTCAACTGCTTGTGAATAAAAGTGTCACTTTGAATAAACAAAATATTAGATTTCTTATAATTGTAAATATCTTAATTGATGAAATATAATTAAAATTATTTTGATGTTATAAATTATATTTTATTAGAAATTAATAACAAATGAATAAGAGTAAATTTCAAATGTTTACTGGATAAATATTAAATGATTTACATGTAATTTCTCATTGATGATCTCCAAATAAATAAAATAATGTGTTTGCTGTTTAAAATTAAAATTTGAAGAGATTAGTTTAAAAATTAATTAAAATTTAATTTTATTTTCATACAAAATTTATCTTACCGAATGCGAGATTTGACATTCTTCATCGTTATTTACATTTAATAATTATTCTACAATATCAGTCTAATCAATGTGATTGAAAAACAAATAAATGCAATTTGTTAATAAACAGGATTTTAAGGAGAATCATAGATTAAATGTGTTAAGTGTCTGCATGATGATAGGCAAATGTCATAAGTACTATGAATAACGTAAATGTTCTAAATTTAGGTGTTTTCATTTATCAAAGAAACAACGTTATAATTATTTTTTAGAGTTATTTGAAATAACATTTCTGTATATTCTTAAATTAGAAAAAAATCATAATTATTTGTTATAATGAAGTAAAAATCTTTTTTTATATTACTATATATAGTCAAAACTGCTAAATATTTCATATATGTTTCTTGAATATTCTACTTACTTCAATTTTAGAAATAGATAATTCTTGTGTCGTTTTCCCCTTTACAAAGAGTATATTTTTTATTATAATATTAAACTATAATATTAAGGTTATACTTTAGATAGTTTTTTCAAATGTCAAATCAGGTTCTGTTTTTGAATAGGATTATTAACTTAATATTTAAATTTAATTGCTGTAAATCTTTTTTTAAGTTTAAAAATTTTAGTTTAACTTATTTTGTTACATAATATTTTCGCTTCTTTTCCAGGCTCATATTATCCAATTTTCATTATAATTATATAACATTGTATTTCCAATAAAAATGGAATAAACTTTCCATTTATTTTTAAAATCTTTACCATTTAATATTTATAATTTTAAGCTATATGCTGAATAAACAATGGATGATCAATGCATGAACATAGTATACAATATACTTTTATTCATAGATTTTATTCTTAATTTAATAAAGTAATTAAAAGTTTGTTCTGGCTTTATTTAATTTTAACTGTGATGACGCATGATAGGTGTTACAAAATGCAATTAACATTGTAATAAATACTGAACTGAATAACGTATTAAATTACTGATAGATTATACTCTAGAAACGGATGTGAATGCGCGATTGTCAAATGACTGCAATTGTGCCGACAAAGGAGTTTAATTTCTCAACTACTACAGCTTCACCTTTCACGTCCTATTGAAACAGAAGTCTTATTTTCCTATTCATATATGCTTCACATTACTTTTATAACCATTTCGTTAATAAACTTTAAATTTAGTAAATATACTGTCCGAAGGAGATATAAACTGTTAACAAGTTAATCAAAAAATTCCCATTTAAATCCTTCTTAAATAATTATTATTTTAGGATTAATTTATCACCTCCAGGAATGTAAATTTATGAATAAATTCATAAAATGGGTGATTTCACGCTAACACTAAACTAGACAGTACATTACATTATAGATTATTTCTTATGAAACTGTTTTCCAAAAATGCAAAATATTATATTAATTACTTTTATAAACATAGAGAGATATTTCATTTAATTAAATATTATTTAGCAAGATTGTTTTCTTTTGAATAGTATTCAAAATCTCATGCATTTATTTTAATTGCTCGCCTTAGATTTAAATAAACTGTGCTGCAAACATGTTTACAGAAAAGTAATTTATTTTTCTATTTTACCTGTTTTCTTCTAAATGTTTTACATAAGATTCTCAGCATTTATGTATTGATAATTTCTGCATATTTTTCTGTTATTCTGAAATAACAAAAATACGATCCGTTATAAGTTGGCTATATTTTAAAAGTATAACATCATAGAAACTACTAAAAATTTTATTTTATGTAAATTTTTGAATAATATCAAATAGGAATTTTAATCAATGTTAGCTCATTTTTGGATTCTAGAGTTACATTAAGTGATTTCTAGATGATTGTACAGTATTTGATTTTTAGCACTGCTCTAATTGATAACATTGAAAATAATTTAAGGTTTATTAAAAATGCGTGCCATTGTTACTTAAAGATTTTATATGGTTACTTACATTTAATGATATACAGGTCTTCAATGAGAATGTTTTCTGCTAGTGAATGGGTAGAACACATAATGCTCTATTTTGATAAATGAACATATTTTATAATATTACAACAATTATGTGAGAAATAATGAATTCAAGCAAGCAGAATGTGATGTAAGCTGTAACTGAATCCATTGCTTGTAAAAGAGGAAAAGGAAACAAATTTTTAAATTCTTGAAAAAAAATATACTAATAAATATGCTTCTTATTAAAATGACATTTCTGTTTCATTTATTGTTGAATTTTTAAAAGTATTCCTATATTTTGGATGTTTTGTCAAATTCTAATGAAAACAATTTCAATGCTTTGTTTATATTTTTCTTATAAATTATTCATTTAAATTTGTTTTGTTTTTTTTAATATCTTATCCGCAGCCTTCTCAAAAATTTGCATACCTGAGCTTTGTAGAAAGTGAATAAATTTCTGTATATTCATCTTTCTGTATTTTTACTGTCATTATTTACTTTTATTGTATTAAATATCATTATTAATACTGTTACAGTTGAGCATGGAATTCGATCAAAAAATATATGTTTGGATTATCATATTTTAATACAATAGCAATCAAACTATTAATTTTAAATAGTGTAACAAAGAATGTGTTGATAGTAGTTTCCTTGAATGGCGAAATATACAGGGGAAACTTACATTTGTTTTTACATATTTAGGTAAACAAAATTCCATCGAATTTCAAGTGTACACAATGACTATATAATAGATGACACGAAAAAGTGAGTGTGTGATCAAAATGTTTTTATGAAATTTTTAAATACAAATTATTACTTATAAAATGTATTATTTTACATTTAAGCACGATTTAGTGTTATTCGTAATAAACTCGCTGTTGAGGTTTGTTATAGTATTAGAAATTGTGTAAGCAAATAAATTGTCCTTATTACTTCACAAGAATTCTGTTTAGCATTTCTTATCATTTAAAAATTTGCACAGCTGTCATATAATCCAGCATGCCAAATTCTGATTATTTTGGCGATGAAGAAATGTTGCCAAGGTGATGTATTGCCAAAATATTATTTTCTACAGAATTCTTTCATATCTTCATCTCTATGACGTAAAAAAAAATCAGGTTGCCAGATAAACAAAAATATACACAAGAAAATCACCAAATTTATAATTTAGCTTGACAAATCCTACGGCAGCTATTCCAAAAATTACTTTTTTCAAAGAGGTTGGATGAGCAACTGCTTTTAAACTACATTCTCCAGAAAGTTAATATTTTTATAACTATTCTGATAATTTATTTGATTACTATTCTGACTGGTATAAGTACACTGATAGTACATCTTACATTAACTGCATAAACTGATAGTTTATACAGTTAATATAAGAAGTTTCAATATAATACTTCAAAATTACATTATATTTTTTACTAAAAATGTTTTGACAATCCATAAATGTGAAATATATATTAATTACTTAAATCACATGTTCAACAGGTTTTTATAAATTTATTTTAAATCTCTATTTTAAGAAGTATATGCTTTTCATTACATATTTTGTGTTGATTTTCACGATAAATGATCTATTTTATTGTTTAATATCCATGCAATTATAAATAAAAACATGTTAAAATAGAAACTTACACTGTCTATTTTTTACAATATACACAGAGTTTATAAAATAACAACTTTATATTTCATGCGTATTTTAAAACCGTTAGGTTTCATAAAGAAACTTTTTTATTTCTCAAACAATATTGCATTTAATCAAGAAAATGTCATGGTTTTTCTCGAAACATGGAATATTTCTAAGGTTATTAACCATGACAATCTTCATTAAGTTTAAATCCTCATCGTCAATATCACTTTTTGATGAAGTCTATTTTCTATAAGATTATACTTTACTTCTGTACTCCATTTCATTATAACGAACGACAGTTCTGTAATGGAATTGTTATTTTTGTTTTTAATCTCAGAAATATAAAGAAAATCTTTCTTTCTTAGCACAATAAAAAAGGAAGAAAAGAAAAAAAACACAAGTAAAAATGTTTTACTTTTCTGCAGAAATATATCTCACACGCTTCTGACTTTTTCCAGTAAAATGCTTCCCAAAAAAAGAAGTATATTTCTTTAATATTATTTATTTTGTTGTAATTCGTTCTACTTTCTTTTAACTCAGATGAAAAGGTTTTATGAAGTATAATTAAATAATGTCATGTTTCCTGGGGAAAATATTTTCTTATTAAAATATAATGAGTTTAAGATTCAGTCATGTGAATATATTAACAGTTGATTTATCAGACCAAAAAATAATAATTTGGTGTATCATATATTGAATTTTAAAGATATTAACATGCATAAAAATTTAAATATAAAAATTATGTTATTACATTTATTTTTTAAAATGTATTTAAATATAAATTGATGATCGTTTCCTACTTTCTTAATGTAAAAATACGTATTAAATAACTTAAGACAATTACAATGTAATGTGAAAATTCTGTTAATAATATTTCTTAAAATTTTTATTGCATTAATATCACATGATTAATTAAAAGGGTTATCATATAAATTATAAATACAGGGTTATCATACATTAACTATTCATCATTCATACAGGGTTCTCTTAAAAAGGGGTTATCACATAAATTTAGCAATCAATGTTTTGAATTTTAAAAAATGACAAAAATTGGACTTACTTTTAAAGTTTAAGTTATTCTTAACTTAAACTTTAAAAGTAATTCCAAATTTATATAAAAAAGAGAACTTGCTTAGAAAATAGATTTTTTTTCAGGATAGATGTAACTTATCTAATTCTTTTATCAATCTAAAAATGTTAAACTTGATATTTGATTTGATTTTTGAACACAGATTTGAAGATGTAAGGAACTTGAGGTCATATTTAAAAGTGCTCCATATGATATTGATGCTCTTTTTTACCAAATTTGTTTTCTCTTCCAATAAATATATTATACTTACTTGTGAAAGGAATCCGTAGTACGTATCGGTAAAGGACAAATTTAATGTAAACATGCAAGTTTTTTTTTTATTAAAAAACATGTTTTGGCAAGCATTTCTTTAATTAATTGCCTGCATTAGGGTGATAGTTTTAAGTACTTCCTATAAGATCGCAATCCTTTAGAAATATAACAAAATTATTTATTTCATTTCATTTTTAATTTTAATTCCTTTTGGAAATTCACATTTGTTCATTTAATGAAATTCTGTTATAAAATGGAAAGAACTCATACATTTTATATGAAAAAAAGCTTTCCTCAATAACTGACTTCTGATAGAAATGAAAATAAATGTGAGAAAGTATAAATATGTATCTACACAAGCTTTTTGACACAAATTTTTAATGATTCAACGATTTTTACATTAAAAATAATCACTAAAAATTATTATTAAAGAACGTAATTATTCAAAAAATAAATTATGTTTGTTATAAATAAAAATGATTTTTTAAGATGCCCTTTAAAAAATAAACAAAGCATACTTCAATACTCATTTATAAGTGAATTTCCTTCATGCAATATTTTTAATAATAAGCTTCGGAATATAAAAAAATTATTTACATATATTAAAAGTATGATTCATAAATATTTCTAGTATAATTTATCAATTTCATTTCATCTTTTCTAGAATAAAAAATATATATATGCATAGATTTCAATGCATATTTTATATAATTAAATATCGAAAAGGAGTATATTAATCTCTTCTAAAGCCTTTATAAAATAATATTACATCATTAATAATGTAAACGATGAAATAAATAATCCCTCTGAAAATCAATTAAAATACTTAACATTATATAAGGCATATGATGACGTTAAATCGGAGTGAAAATAAATATGAGAAAATACATAAATAAATCAAAATAAGTCTCTATCAAAAGAAAATTTAAATTATTTTTTATAATTTTTATTTGTTCTGCTCTTTATTAGGAAAACGAAGACTCTTAAAGTAGATTCATTTAATAAATAATGAGTAATTATTGTAAGAGAATGGGTGAGTGTGCATGAAATACGATGAATTACAGATATTATTCGAAGAGTAATTATTTAACTAAATATATATATATATATATATATATATATATATATATTTATATATATATATATATATATATATATATATATATATATATATATATATATATATATATATATATATATATATATATTTATATATATATATATAAATAAAAGTCTATATATTTATTAAATGTATAATAATAAATACATTAATTAAAATATCCCCGTTAAATAACAGGAGAAAATATAAGTAATATATAATTAAAAAATTATATTAAAATTTTATTCTATGAGCATCACTGGAAACATATTTTAATTCTTTGTTGTATATGCAGATTTCTTAAAAAATTGAATATAAGAATAAATAACACATTATTCATACACATATTAAATTTAAAAACATTCATTTTGATGTATAAAAATTCGAAACACTTTGTACATAAGAAATCTGAAATATAAGCAATAACAAATCAATTCCAAAATCAATGTAATCATAAATGAAATCGTGTGTTTTCCAAATCTTGTTTGTAAAATTACAACGACAATAGATTTCCTCTGGGTGGATTCTCTAGACTTTTATTTTAGCAAACTGAAAAAGGACATTGCTTTTAGAAGCTCAGCAAATCAATATATCTTACACGGGAAGTAGAAACGAAATGAAGGAGTTTCATTTCATCACTTGTGCGTATTTTGAACGGTGATGTTATTGACAATAAATTACATTTGATGGAACAAAATGAAGCATTATCATGTGCCCCTATTCGTAATTTATTTTAAGATAATAACATTTGATCCTACTAGCTTTGGATTTCATATTTGAATTTGAACCTAAAAAAACTTTTAAAATATCCAAATAAAAAAGCAATCAAGATTGCATAGAAAACAACAGATAAAATTGTTGAAAATCTTTTTTTTTATTTTTTTTATTAAACTACGATTTATAAGATTGAGATCTTCAAAAGAAAGTATTATTAAAAATAAGTATACAGTTTTCATAGAAATAGTAGAAATTATTTTAATTAATAGCCAAAATATCATAACAAAATTGAGACGCAATCTATTGCGATGGTATTTAGAAAGTGTTCTGCAAAAGTCATTACTCAATTATGAAAAAAGAAATAAGAAGCATATAATAATTCACTGCTTATAATTTTAATTAAAATTAATTTTTACAACAAGTTTTGTAACACATTTTTGAGGTAATTTTACTATGTAGGATAAAAGGGAAGTATAAAGGATTCATTGAAAATGGCCTTTAAGGAAGGATGAATTGATATTTTAAAAAAGTTATTAAAACATTCAAATAGGGTAAAAAAATTAGAAGAATTTATTTAGTAATTTATTATTTCACATCATGTACATTAAAATTAAAAAACAAATTATTAAGGAGCAAAAACCTAATGTGACAACAAAAGATCTATCTTGAAAAATGCCAAAACTTTAAACATTTTGAATAATTTTTAGAATTATAAATTATGTGGAAAAAATCCACTAATTTAATAACATTTATACCACGTATTTTTAATTTATTTCAATTGAAAATAGAAATATGTATATTAATAAAAATATTTAGAAATTTTTTCCATGATAAATGATATTCATAGACAAAAAATCATTATATATTCTTCCTATTTCTTTTATTTTTAGGCTTGGAACTCAAAGAAACACGAAAGTCTCTTCAACATCCTTGAGATATCTCTTAGACATTTATCTGGATATAGCTTTGTCTCTTAGATATCCACACGATATCCGAACATCTATGGTATATGCGGTAAATATCTACGGTGAATACACCATATTATAGTGTATATACCGTATATATTCGGAGGTTACATTAGTTGAGATCCTTTGAATATACCATATATAATGTATATTCAAAGGCTCTCAACATATCGTATATCAACATATCATATATCGTATTGATAAGTGAATATTGTAATATCTGATGGATATCTCCCCGATGCGTTTTAGATATGCAAATTTTTAACTATACAAGTTTTAAAATTACTAAGCAGTAAAAGTTTTTTCAAAATTTGAAGAATATCTATGTATAATAACATTAACATTTTCATTGTGAAATGTTTAAATTGCCGAAGAATATACTTACTTTCTTTTCATATTTAATGGTAAACTTTCCTCTACAGAAAACCTTAAAAACTTTTTAGGAAGGAACATATTTGCATTTTATAAAATACATTTTTATTGAAATGTATTATGCATTTACAGCACTCTCTTTTCCATGTTTTATTTTCTCAATAAAAGAGTCATAAATTTACATGTTTCTTTTCTAATTCTTAATTAAAAAGTTTAAATTATAACTTACATTTAACATTTCTGATGAATAATTTACAAAAAAAATTTTAAAATGCATTTAATGTATTGAACGATGTAATTGTGTGTGCGTCATACATTTATATATTTTTCTTTATATAGAGTCAATTAATCAATAAAGAACTACATATTTTTTTTTAAATATGATAGTGGCTGCACAAAAGATTTTCTTACGAGAGTATTCTTGTTAAAAATTATTTCCATTAATTTGACACATTATCTAGAAGTAACTAAAAGTACTGCAATAAAATAAAGAGATACTAAATCTTATATGTACACAAATGTATAATGCCCGTAGCAAGACATAATTTTATAATTTAAGCTTAAAATTAATAAAAACCTGTATATTTTAATGGTACCGATTATGTATCGTTGAAGTCAAAATGGTAAACAAATGTCAGAGGGCAGCAATTATTTTATTTAATCATAATTATAACATTGTCAACAAAATTACTGCTGAGATATTACCTTCATTCCAACTAAACAGTCCACTTCTCTAATGTTTCAGCAATAGTTGAATCAAAATAAAATTAGATTATTAAGATAACATGAAAAAGCTGAAAGCAATGATATTTTGCCATTTATATTTTTAATAAAAAAGTACACAATCAAATCATTATGGTCATCATTTGATTAAAATCTACTTTCTCATTGATTAATGAAACTCCTCTAAACTAAAATGTAATTTACAAGGAGAATATAATTCTGTCAACTGAAATAAGGAAACATTGTGGTAGTTCCTATTCACAAAGGGCCATTAGGCAGTAAATGTAAATGATTGTCTTCTCAAAACAATGGTTGCAAAGCTGATAGTATTTCTAACCTAAGCTGAGGTTAAATTATTTCAATTTATCTCATTAAATTATATGAATTTAATATTGACCAATAATTGAATGTGTAAAAAGGCATAAATAGTAAACAAACATCAAAATTAATCTGAATAATAGCCTGAATGAATAATAATCAAATAAAACAAATAAAATAATACTTGATTATCACTCTATCAACAAACATGTTGTCAGTAAAAAACTTTAAATGTATGTAATAAAGTAAAAATGCAAGCAAAATAAAAATCTGCCTATAAATATATGTGGTTACTCCTGCATCTTAATTAATAGTGATTAGACAAGTTTCTTTTAGCACAATAATTAACATAATATTTTAATCAATAATGAATAAAAATATACACATAGAAAACAAATAAAAACGGGACTACTACTAATATGTATTAAAATATATTCCGAAGAAATTAAGAAAATAGCAGTGGATTTTAAGACCAAGAAAATAGTCAATAAATGACAGGAAAAATCACAATTTGCTATAATAACATAAAGGTAGAACAAGCGAACAAAATAACAACAAAACAAGGAGAAATGTTAGATATTTAGATATATAAATGAATAAGAAAATAAAAATTGCAGAATCAAAGTAAAAATATTTTCGAACAAAAATATTTGCTCATCAATAAAACTGAACTTATATCTATTGCTTTACATTTTATCCGTCCAAAAGTAGAATAAATATTGCGAAACACATAGATATCATTTATATTAGGAAAATATAGTAGATATATCTAATGAGTTAAAAACAATATCCTCTAGATATTTAACATTTAAAATTAATACTAAAGTAAATATACGTTATTACTGAATGTATATAACAAATACATTAAATAATAATGTATATTTATTTTATATGTTATTATTTAATGTATTTATCATATACATTAAATAATTGATATTTATTCTTTCTGTTTTTCAAAATGCACTAAACAGCTTAAAAATTAAATAATAATCACAGAAAGTAAACTTCTTACTGCTTTTGCAGACATATTTATCAGCACATTACATGGGATTAGATATTAATTTAGTAGTAAATACAAATTTATTACCTCAACGTAATTAATACACAATTGCAAAAGTACAAAAATAAAAATTTATTAACTACTAGTATGGTATTAGTTTGTAGACATGTAACGGAAAATGCAAATAATTCAAAAATAAATCCAAATAATTAGAAAAGAGAAAGGTTTTATTGAAGAAAACCTCTAATTTAAAGCTAAGGACTTTTTTAATGAAGTGAATCTATTTGAAAAACCATCAAATGAGAGAGAGACAGAGAGTTTCTATAGCATAACTTAATCCAGTAAAATGAAACAAAAATTAGAACTTGAATTTTCTTTAATCCGGTAAAAACTCAATTTTAAGAATGATAAAATTTATGGTTATATGCAAATAAATTTGTAGTTCGAATGCCGATAGGTATTTTAATAACAAATAAAGGCATATTTTATATTACTTTTATATTAACTATTTATTATTTTCATAATATTTTAATTTCAAATAGAAATTTAGCAACACAAGTTTGTCATATAACCCTTTATAGTTATTTGTTTAATAATGAGTATTATTAAACAAATTTTCCAATATAGATTCATCATGATAAGACAGAATAATATATTGAAAATTTTTTGATCGTATGTTTTAAGAAACTTATTTTAAATTATTTTTATATTTACTTCTATATTATTTTATTTATGTATTGTTAAATGCAGCTAGTAACAAAATCAAATAATTCGGTATCAATTTACAGAAATTGCATCAACTTTCATTGATGACAGTAATTCACACGTGAAGTTAAACATGGATAAATTGAATTCAGTAGAATGTTTATTATGAAAACACAATTTTAATGGTATTAATTCAGGTTCTACATTTTCACAACAACAAATGTTTCAAAGAATTTATACGTATAATTCAATGCATTTTGACATATATTTGTATATTTTGATCTAAAAGTAAGTAAAAACTTTGGGAAACAATCTTTACTTCGGAAAGGTTTTTAATATTGTCTACCTATACGGAAACAATAAAACTAAAACAATCTGTAAAAGAAAAATTTTTCTAATTAAAATGTGAATTTAATATTTATATAGTACTTGTTTTAGCTTTAATAACAAAATAATTTAAGCAAATTTAGCTGATTTCATACTTTACATACTTTACACACTCAGCAAACACTTCCAAAAATGCTTACAAATCTTCTCTTTTCATTTTTAACCAGTAATACACTGTAAACTTAACCTAGAGATACAAAACATCCAAATAGATTAAATAGAATGATTTTTGCAAGTTTATTTTAATTTAAAATAATTTAATTTAAAATACAGGGATATGATGCAGATCTGATGGATTGGAATAATATATGAATTGGACTTGAACTGGATATCTCATACATAGTTGTGGTTGTATGGGAAAACGTGAAAACCCAGGAAAAAATTATCTATCCGTAAAATGAGAAATATTTATGTGAACATTTAATGTTAGATCTTTAATTTAAGTAGAAAAATTGGAAGTAAATAAATAAAATGGAGTACGAAAAATATTTAAAATTTATCTTTTTATGTTTTTTTATTACTGAAGAATTGTTTGAAACGACTGAAAATTATAAACTACTATTGGAATTATGAATTGTTAGACGTATTGGGTAAATTGGAGGAAACGAGCACAAATAACAATGATATGAACATCTGAAATAATGCAGAATTAAAGTTCGATTATCTAAAGGAAAAGTGTTTGACATTAAATAATCATTTTGTTTGATGAGAAATAATTAGGCTGAGACCAATTGTCTAAGATTGTATGTGAACCAACAAACCGCTCAGTTTGAGGGCAAAATGCTATTATAATTTTTGCAATGTCTTGCATTCTGGGAAGCCAACTGTGCCATTATATATTTTTTGTGAGTTTTAGTTGAGATAGAAAAATATTACTCAGGTAAAGAGAAATAAATGAATTTCTTAAATATACATTAACACACATATATGTGAATTCTTATTTTAAAAATTATCACTTATTAACTCACATGTTATATTATATTCCTACGGTAATTATCGTAGGAAGATGGAAAGTAATTGGCGTTTATATTAGATTTAAAAGCATCTTTTCCTAAGAATGTAATAATACACTGAGAACAAAAGTTGGAATTTGATACGTAATTTATAAGCAATAAATATCAACTTCACGTAATTAAAGAAAATATAAAGGAAAATTTAACATTTACGCTAACAGAATATTTATTTAAAGAAAACTAGTTTGAATAATTTTATTTTAAATTTAAAAATACTATTAAACTATTATAGCAAAGTAAATGTTATTATAATGTTTTCTTGGATAGATACACCTGATGAAATTTCTGGGATATTAAACACTTTAATATATTTTCTGAAGAATTCATTCATTTATGTAATAAAACAGTCAAGGGATTATTTTTATAAAGCCAAAGAGTTTCTTATAAAGTCTATCTTTCTTTAAAAAAAATTCAATTTTCTAGTTTTACTTTCAGGTGTTTGTGTATTGTGAAGTCTGATGAATTGAAATCCTCCAAGTTTTCTCCCCCATTTCCTGTATTTCCATTGATTTAGTAGGAGCCCAGATCACGGAATAGGAACTTCATTCTCAATCCGTAGTAAGAATATAGTAAACAATAGACTATAAGAAAATTTATTTGTCTTAGATGTTATCTTTTAGGATTTGTAAATACAGCAGTACCTCATGAAAGCAACAATCTGAGAACAGAAATGTGATTGTTTTCCTTTCAACATGCCGGCCACATTCATCCATTTTGTAAAGTTTTCATTCCTTTGTAAGATGAAATATTCTAAGAGAACTTAAGTTTCCTTTTAAAGTATAACATATTATTTGTACTTTAGCAACTGCCTTCTAGATTATATTTCAAAATAAGAACTGTTGTAAGAGATTACAATGTTATTTTATTTTACTGTGAAATACTTGAAATTTGGTCACCTAAAATTAGAATTGATATGTTAATAAAATAATTTAATTACTTAGACCATTTAAAAATTTTATATTTTTTTGTTTTTCTTCTTGAAATATTCCTTTTATGTAAAAACATAAATGACAGTGTTAATATATTTGGTAAAAAATGTTTTGATTGATAAAAAAATAAAAATGTATAAATTTTAAATTATTAGTGTAATTTAAGAATTTTGTTTTTAATTTTTTTCAGTCAAAATTAGATTTGATATGTTAATAAAATTAATATTATTTATAAATATCATTTTACATTTTTATAATTTTTTATAATTTTTCTTATTAAAATAATCTTTTTGTTGTAAAAAAATAATAGAGGAAAACGTTAAAATGTTTGATAAAACATTTCAAAATTTTCATTTTAATATTTCGTACATTTTGTTGATTAAAAAACAAAAAGGCATAATTTTCAAATTTTCCTTATAACATGTGCGACTAATTAAAGAAAACTTTATTATTTAAAAAAATTTTTGATTAGATACCTGTTTTCTTGTCACTGATGTTATTTCAATACTTAATAATATTATTCAATTATTTCAATGAAAGTCATTATAAGATTTATCACATTAATCTTACAAAAATTAAGTATGAAAGTAATAAATCTATGGAAAATATTTTTAAGTTTAAAAAAAATTATTTTCAAGGCAAAATTTATGAAGAAAAGTCCATACAGATAAAATATTTTGGGGTGATATATTATTTTTTAAGACACAAGACGTATCACAGGAATTACAATGAACAATCCATGTACAATAGTATCCATGAATTCTACTGATTTTCCTTTACTTATTATTTATAAAACTTTTCATTATATTTAAAGTGAAAAATAAACATTTTGACCTTATTATATATGAATATCTTCTCATAATTCTATACTTGATAAAAAAACATATTCGATTTGGATATTATCAAGTTTTGTTCATTGTAATTCCTATTTTTACATAAATACATTTTATTGACATTGCAAATAGATTATATTTGTTTGAAAACATAAATTTATTCAATTACTTTAAAAATATTATTTAATTTATATATTAAATGCTTTTTCATATTGTGTATAAATTTCGGTGATATATTTGAAAATTTTATATCATTTTCATCCCCCTTCTAAATAGTTTACATTAATTTCGCATTTATTAATTGAAGGTTTTAAACATTTATGAAAACAACCCAGTAAAATGAAAATAAACCAATTTTTCAATACTTATTTAATATCTAAAATTATATTTATAAGAGACTTTAATTTAAATAACAGATAAAAATTCTACAAGAATGACAATTATTTAAATTTTCAAAAGAAATTGAAGTTTAATTTAATTATTGTTTTTCAGTGATTCTCTCTGTCTTGTACTTATGCTCAAAATTAGATTTTTCTATTTACATATAGTTTATTTACAAAAACAATTAAAACATCATTACAGTATACATATTTTCTCCGTTATTAGATTTTTGAGGGAGAAAACAGAACGAAATGAGTTTATTTCCAAAATTTATAAATACAAATGTTGAAAATATGTTGCGAAAATTTCAAGTGTAAAATAATATATACTTTGTAGCTAAATTATTTTAAAAATTAAAATATTATATTCTTATTTTGTGGAAAGACTTATTAATCTGTTGTTTTCAAAAATTTATTTTCAGTTCAAAAATATCTTGTCCAAGAAAACTTCTTTAGAATTTAATATGGTAGAATATATATATATATATATATATATATATATATGCTACTATATTAAATTTATATATTATATATATATTTATTATATATATATATATATGTTATATATATATATTATATATATATATTATATATATATATATATATATATATATAATATATATATATATTTATATATATATATATATATATATATATATATATATATATATATATATATATATATATATATATATATATATATATATATATATATATATATATATATATATATATATATAGTAATTTCATTGATGAAGAAGAATGTCGTATTATGTAAATTTAATAATTCAATCGTTATATCAATGTATTTATCATTTCATCATGATTATTCTACGTATGAAATTCAGATCTTTGAAACATTTTAATGATATTAAAAGAACAAATTATTAACACAAGAAATTTTTTTGATTGTATAACGTTATTTTTAATAAATTTAGTAATATATACCATCTAAAGCTTTCTATAAATAAAAATGACTTAGTTAACAGTTGCAAATTTAATGTTTACAGAATTAATATGTTTTCTCAAACTATTAATTTAAACTTTATTTCATATTAATTTAATGTTAATTGGCAACACGTTTATCATGAATCATAATTTAAATTTTTTCCCTTCAATTCGTCCTATAGTTTTAGTAAAATTAATACCAATTTGAAGCAACTAACTTCTATTACGTGTAATATAATTGAAGGTAGAACTTTATCGAGTATAATACATTTTTCTAATTACAGTATAGAAATATTAATGTTCCTTACAATTTATATACCTTATATCTGTTTCAAATGAATCATTAAGTTTATAATACAAAAAATGTTATATAGTTTTATTGAAATTACGTTAAATAATTATTCCTTTATTTTCTTAAAGAAAAAGGAATATTCTAAAGATTGATATGTCTTAAGTGTGTTTAATTTATATAATAATAGAGAAAATATATAATTTTAAATGAAAATAATTTGTATTATATAATATTTTAATAAAAATGATATTTAAAATTAATATAAAACTAAATTAATTTTTTTACCGGAATATCTTATTTACTTTGTTCATAAATCAATATTTTACAGTAATTGTTGCTTACGCCGAAATGTTTTGGATTATAATTTATCATTTGTTGAATTATAAAAGTAGTTTATTTGAAATAATTATTGATTTCAGTGATATTTCTAACGATAAAAAAGTAAAATATCAGTACAAAAATCAGATTTTACGGAAACTTTCTGATATTTTGTGTAACTATTCTTGTTTATTTAATAAAGACATACATTTTAGAACCTTTTCATGTACATCTAAAAGCAATATTAGAAAAATACAAAATTATTACGCTGATAGTTAAAAATTTGTTAAATTATAAATTACAATCTTATTGTGAAAAATATAATCCCTAAAATTACACTTTTATTTATGCACTTGCTTAAATTTACAAATTTATTTATGATTATACGCTTAAGAATGTTATAATTCTGATGGTACTTATATAATTCGAAAAGAAAATCTCAAGTTTTTGTTCTAAATGATAAAAAAGAGATCAATTTGATTTCATTTTTTTGAAGAACAGAGTTGATAATAAAGATGGATTGTTCGACGTTAGATCGTAACTTTTATAACGTAAATTGATGCAGATACAACTCTTAATGTAATATTAAAGTACAAAATAAAAACAATTTGGACCAACAAAACTCAATATTCTCAGCAGATTAACTTTTAAACTGTTTAAATGCATAGCATAACAATATTTGCGACATGAAAATAACTCGTTTTTCCAATAATGGCTCATATATTTTCAAGAACTGATTTTTCGAAATTTTGTTTTTCAGCAGGTAATTATTATACAATATGTTTTAAATGACACTTAATAACCAAAGATGCATATGTTAAACAATTTGAATTGTTATATTTCAAATTAACTTGTTATTAATATAACATAAAAATTAATTATTAATATAACATAAAAATTAATAAAAAAAATTTAAGTTAATTTTAATTTTATATGAATTTTTCTGAAAAAATAAAAGCAAATTATTTAATAATTTATGACTTAATAAGATTTACTTAATTTTTTTGGAACAATAGAACAATTACATTTTTTTTACCTAGAAACATATATAACTAAATATTTTTATCAACCAATATATATTTACATAAAATTTTATATAAAATGCTTCATTGATATCACACTAAACTTAACTATTGTTAAGAAAATCACATTTCTATTATTTTTATATAAGACCTTCATTACTTCAAGCATAATTTCTAATTTTTTTAATCATGATTTTAATTATTTACCAAGTAAATAAATGTCATTTCTCGTTTCTCACAAATAGTTCCTCACACACACATAAAATTTATCTGTTACAATAAAAATAGCAAGATAAAAAAGACATCGATTACGTAACTATGCAAGTATATTTATGAATGTTTTATGTAACAATATGGTTGCTTGAGGTAAAATGAGGTTCAAAGTTTCACAATACCCAACTGATTCTAAGTCTTCATGATTTTTTGGTAATTTTTAAATGCATGTCTTATATCATTCTTCAGTTTGTATGATACTTTGTATCGGGAAATGTATACTTCAGGTTGCTCTTGAGTATTTTTTATTCCCAAGCTTGTTTTCATGCACATTTGCATAAAAAAGATGGCTTTGATAAACAAAAAAGAAGTAAACAAGCATCGCTAACAACATGGGGCCAAATTGGCGAGGAACTCTAGCGCATCTTAAAGTATAAGCCAACTCTTTATATCAGTGTATTATTTGTTTTACTAAAAGAAGTTTAAAAATAGCTTATTTATTTGGATTTTCTTAAAACGTTTCTTGTATGATCTTAAAGAATAACAGGCGAGAGTCTGAAATGCATAGAATAAAAGGAATTCCAACAGAAAAGTCGTTAAGCAGTTACGTATGCTAGAATAGGTCGAATTTCTTGCTTCGTAAGATAAGTTTTATCATTTAATATTTTCAGACTTAATATTTTTATCTAATAAAAATGTATCTTCATATTTATTATTCTTATGTTCATAATAATAGTTCAAAATGTGTGAATGTCAATTACTTAAATAAAATTATTAATATTCATTATATATCAAATCAAGATTGATATAATATTTTAATAAAAATGGGAATTTTTGACTAGTGTATTTTGCTTTTGAAAATATAAAATGAATTTTGAAATATTGTATTAAAAGATAACTTAAAATTGGTAATTCATTAAACTGAATCACTTTTATGTGTGTATTATCCATAGTTACGTGAATAAAAATAATTAGTTATTATACTGATAATTTGTTTTAAATACAGTACTGGCCATTAAAATTGCTACACCAAGAAGGCGACATGCTACAAACGTGAAATTTATACGAAAGGAAGAAGGTGCTGTGATATGCAAATGATTAGCTTTTCTGCGCATTCAGACAAAGCGGGTGCCAGTAGCGACACCTAAATTGTGTTTCAATGAGGAAATTGTTCAGCCGGTATCTCATTACATAAATTGCATTAGAAAGTTGTTGCCGGGTGAAAAGTTGTTGTGTGTAAGAAGGAGAAATGCGTACCAGAACGTTTTTGACTTTGATAAAGGTCGAATTGTAGCGTACCGGTATTGCGGTTTATCTTATCGCAGTATTGCTGCTCGTGTCGATCGAGATCTAATGACTGTTAGCAGAATACGGAATCGATGGGTTCAGGACGGTAATACGAAACGCCATGTGGGATATCAACGGCCACCTATCACTAGCAGCCGAGAAGACAGGCATATTATCCGCATGGCCATAATGGATCGTGCAACCACGTCACGAGTCGTGTGTCAAGAAACGGGGTCGTTTGGAAGACAACAAGTGTCTGCACGAACAGTTCGACGACGTTTGCAGCAGCATGGACGCTCAGCTCGGAGACCATGGCTGCAGCTTCTCTTGACGATACGTCATAGACAAGAGTGCCTTCATTGGTGTGATCAACGACGAACCTGGGCGCACGAATGGCGAGACGTCATCTTTTCAGACGAATCCAGGTTCTGTGTACAGCATCATGATGGTCGCATCCGTGTTTGGCGGCATCGTGGTGAACGCACTCTGGCAGCGTGCATTCGACATCTTCATACTGGCCCATCATTTGGCGTTATGGTATGGGGTGCCATCGGATACATGTCTCGGTCACGTCTTGTTCGCATTGAAGGTGCTTTGAACAGTGCACGTTACATTTCTGGTGTGTTACGACCCGTGGATCTACCCTTTATTCGAGCCCTGCGAAACCCTTCGTTTCAGCAGGATAATGCCTGACCGCATGTTGCCGATACTGTACGGACTTTCCCTGATACGAAACATGTTCGGCTGTTGCCCTGGCCAGCACGTTCTCCAGATCTTTCAGCAATAGAAAACGTCTGGTCAATGGTTGTCGAGCGACTGGCTCGTCACCAAACGCCAGTCACTACGGTTGATGGACTGTGGCATCGTGTTTAATCTGCATGGGAATTTGTACCTGTACATGCAATCCTATCTCTGTTTAACTCAATGTCTAGGCGTATAACTGCTGCTATTACTGCCATAGGTGGTTGTTCTGGGTACTGATTTCTCAGGATCTATCCAGCCAAATTTTTTGAACATTTTAATAACTTGTTATTTCTAGTATAATATATTTGTCCAATAAATATCATTTTGTTATCTGCATTTCTTTCTGGTATAACAATTTTAATGGCCAGTAGTGTAGTTAAAATATTGTATCACACTATATAATGTGTTATAGTGTGTTATATCTTCCAAAAATGTGATATAAATTGTACAAAATCTTTGAAAATTCTAAAGTGATCATTTGGCCGCAACAGCATTGTATTTTATCTATGACCAAAACGCAAGGTAATAGTCAAATAAATGCTTCGAAAAACATCTTTTCATTGCATAATTATTATTGCTATAATGAGTTTAATATAAAAGAAAATTGAATTAGATTTTATGTGTGAACACTAAAAATATTTTTATAAATTAAATATATTTCGCACTATACCATTTATTCTAAACTTCTTATTTTAATGTTATTATCAAATCAAATCAAAATTACTGCTTAAAATATATATTTGCTTAGAATGTGTAACTCAATGGAATTTTTTTAACAAAAGCTGAGTAGTCACAAAATTGTTATTACCGTATTTATTAATGTAATAGTTATTTGGCTAACATATTATATTATCTTTTGTTTATAATTATATGCTCCACATTTATATAATCAATATAATATTCCAAAAAAGTTAAATTTATCAACGTTTTATCTTATTTAAATATAATTAAAAAGATCATATATTCCATTTAGAAAATTAAAGTTATTTTTGTTAATATAACTAGATATTAAACAAGTATTTCCAAAATATATATCCAAATTTCTTCACTTTAAAATCGATCTAGGCATTTTCAAACTTGAAAACTATACGTGATTCTGATGAATAGAAATTCGTTCATTCTAACCCAAATTCTTTCATTGATTTTGAGGATTTTCAGAACACAAAATGGAAAATCTCAATCCCCAAATGCAACAACAACCGAAAATCCATTAGATAGGAATCTATTTGTCTTAGAGATCTTCTTCAAGGTATTGTAAACAAATAAACTTGTGATGGCATGGAAAAGCTATTATATTTCGGTTGAATTTCGAACTTGGCCCATTTTGGAAATTTTTTTTTTTTTGGATATAAGTAAAAAACTCTATGATCTTTAACAAGATATAAAAAATTTTATATCTTGGATATAAGTAAAAAACTTTTCAATGAGGAATTCAGATATTTTTAGTGTAAGTTAAAAAGTTATAATGATATTTTATTTATTGTTTTATTTATGTACTTTGAGTATTACACTCGTGTCCATAAATTAAGGATAATGCATGTTCAGGCAAAAACAGAGATAAAAGCGAAACAAATAAGACTTATTTGTAAACTTTATTTATTAAACAAAAGGTAAGGAGCAAAAAAGATGCTTTATGTTTGACACCATTGATAAAAATTGCGATTTTCATTCCCTGGAGCAAATTGTAAAAAAGAATCTATTTAAAAAAACAATATAACATGGTTGGTATCATAATTAGTACATAGTATGATTCCCCAAGATGATGCAATACAAGGCATACAACGCCTAGGCATGCTGAGTTTCAAATTATCGATCTGATCTTGAAGAATATTACACCACTCACCAAGCAATGGTGACCAAAATTCCGGTAGACATGTGTGAAGGGATTGATGGGCTGAAATTAGTCGGCCAACCATGTCCCACATATACTCTATTGGATTCAAGTTCGGTGAGTATGCTGTCCAGTTCATACGAAAGATCTCCGATTTAAGGCTCCTACTCCGATTGGTCTGCAATATTTGCATTGTGAGGTCGGGTGTTGTCATCCATAAACAGAGATTCTGCACCCATGGTGCCCAAAAACAAACATACATGTTGTTTTAAAATGATATCCCAATAAATATGGCCTGTCATTGTTACATTCTGAATATGTAGTTTATTTATGGAAGCCAGTATAAATCTTGACAAACGAGAAATCCTAGACCAGCGTAAAGGTGTCATTGAATGGTGTTCTCTTGGTGGGAAATGTGACATGGCCCTCTCCATATGAAAGTCCAGCGAGAATCTGACTGAAAACTAAACCAGGACTCGTCGGAAATCATCATACATGACCTTGTTGTGGTGTCTACAATGCATGCTCTCTACTCCAGGCTAGCCGCAGGTGACAGTAGAAGAGAGCTGACGACGAGACAGGTCTGATGCTGTGCTCTGTCTGTTTCTTTTGGCAGTAACTGCCAAATTCCTGTACTTATTCAGCGATGTATTGCGGGGATGACCTGTGTTGTAACGTCTACTCACGTTACCATGATCTTGGAACCGCTGCCAAAGCCTGGAGATAACACTCTGGACGATTTAAAGTTTCTCGGATACTTTCAGCTGGGTACGTCCACATTCCAGACGGCGGATAATTCTACCTCATAAAGCAACATCCAAATGCTTCCTTTGTGCCATAACTATGCGGTTATTGCACTGAAATGCTCTTAAAGCGCTTCTAATCAATTTTAATTTTATGCAATTATTTCTTATATACTCCTCTTTTACACTCTTGATATTGTGACGTACTATCGGCTCCATCTGGTGGTTTCTTGTAATTTACATATTATTCTTCAAGTTGTGTGTGATAATTCTACGTGTGAAATTTTTATTTTAGAGTTCAATTTCTGTGTAATTCTGATTTATCCATAATTTATGGACATGAGTGTAATATTACAATGGTTGTTTTCATAGGAATATTATTTTTAAATAAGTTTTAACTATTTATATTATATTTTAAATGTTTTGAAGACGCATATTCTTTCGTGTGCAATATAAATATTTGAAATTATTGTTTTGGATACATCAGCTATTATAAAATATCTTGAAGAATATTTAGAACACGTAGTAAAAAACTTATTCCTTGAAATTATTGCACTTGAATAGATACGGTTGGTGTCATATGAAATTCAAATATTTCCATAACATCTGTTAAATTTAACACTTTAGAAGTATTCAATTCCTATTAATATTATGTATTTGTTTGTGGGATGAGCTAAAAGCCGATTGGCTAGCATTGTCTTTTGGTTCTACTGTTAAATTGTTCAAATTTAATTTTGGTCTTGCACATTTTAAATTAGTCAAATCTGTCTGAAACTGAAAGACCAGGTCTAGTTATCGTTAATTTGAAAAAAAAAATTATTGTTGAATGACAGTCAAATCAATATATCTACTACTGCACATATAAACATATTTTTGGGGATAGAGGAGTTAAGAAAAGAAAATGCTTAGGCGAAAAAAATTATATAATTAACATGATTATCATATTATATAACTTAGGAAGATTGTGAAAATATACTAAGGTAACATAAATTATAATTATGAAACATTCGCAAATAATGAATTAAATACTGTGACCAATATTTTTCTCCAAAATACATATGTATATAATTAAAAAAGGGAATTTCACTTAGGGATAAAATAATTATTTTTTAAAATCAAATCCCTTTTTTAAAACTTTACTTACATAAAATTACATAATTTTATGACAAACAATTTCTATAAAGCTAGACTAATCTAATATTTTGTGGTGTAAGTATTACAAATATATGTAATAATATATATTGAGACATACAACAAATATAATTCTTTCATACATTTACTAAGTTGGAAATAAAAAGTTTCAATAAAGTAAAAGAGAATTTTGAAATACATAACTATGAGTTTAAATAAATTTTAATAAATTACAAACATTTTTCATAATGATATATTAAAATTTAATATACCACAAAGATAAAAAATATATACTTAAAATTGTAAATATTTTTATTTAAATATGTTCTTAAATTCACAGACATTGAGATAACTTTGAATAAATGTGCAATCTACTGAAACATTTTAAAAATCATTTTAAAAGTTTTAGAAACGGAAAATACGTTTCATAATGAAAAATAACAAATAGTATATTGCATGACACTTTTCTTTAAAAAGGTATTCTGCTTTATATATATCATTTACTTTCTATACATAGTCTGCTTTATATTTATCGCCTTGTGGTGGAATTTTTTTTATTCTAATATTTTGTTTCTAGAGTTACTGTTCTGGCAACCCAAAGCATTTTACAGCCGTTTTGTTCAAACTTTCAGCTCTCGGGCGTTGGATTCTACATTGTGATGTTAGGAATTTGTTTGTCCAAGTTTTATCTTGAAAACCGATTTTGGTGATATCTTCACCTCTGTAATTTCTTTCTTCTTTTATTTTTCTTGTTTTTATCCTTTTTTAACATATATCTTTGAATAATTTTTACCCCGAATCAGGTGTCTAGAATGAAATCTGAACACTAATGTAAATGTAAGTTCAAAATTGTGAAATTTTGCATGTTCTTCCAAGAATCTAATATGAAAAAAAAAGTTCCTTTCATTGTGTCTTCCTTAAATATATGATAGTAGATATTATTTTTCTCTTCACAAGATTTGATGAAGCCGATATCTTTACTGCTAATGGGTGTACACCTTTGTTCTAGAAAACATTTTTCCTGGAAATTAATTATGTAACATATTAATGGTTAGATTATTTTCAGATATAACGCCTTAGGAGTTTTTTTTATTTCATTCTTATTCATATTTTCCATTCTTCAAAATATTCAACATTAGCCTTGCACTATATAAGCCTTGCACTATATTTTAAAGTAAAGTAGAATATTTTAGTTTCCCCACACAAGTAGCAAAGTATTAGTAATGTTATAATGCTCATTTATATTTCCTCTAATGTTACTTATATCGTACTGCATAGAGTAAAATATAAAATATCCATATTTTGATTGTGTATATATTTTTCTATACACAAATTTAGAATTAGTCAAGTCTTACGATTTTAACTTATCACTTTTAGGTTTAAAAAGTTACTTAAAGTAGATTGTTTTCCATTATAATATTCTTAATTGGAAACTAAATACGTTTCCTTAAGTACTTTATATATAATTGCTACACATATGATTTCTAATGTTGCAACTCCTTTTTGGCAGATGAATTTTCATTGTTAGCGTTCCCTATTTCTTAGAAATTCATATATTTTAAATTATATATTACTACATACAGCATTATACTTTTCTTGTTCTCAGAAATATAGTTTTAAATGAGCGAATAAATTTAAGTGATGTTCAGAATGTTTTGTTTAATACAGTTCTATAATGTTATTTACAATATTACATGATTGTTTTAGAGTCATATTATGTTATTGTATATTGAAACACATCCCAAATATGCTGTTAAAGCATATAATCAGTTAAATTATAACTACATTCAATGCGAAATATTATACACTTCAAAAAAGCTAAATTTAAGAAAATATACGAATTTCACAACACAGAACTTTATGTTGAAAAATTTTAACTTATATATATATATATATATATATATATATATATATATATATATATATATATATATATAATATTGATTGATTGATTACTTGATGATTGAGTGAATGGTTTTGATTGTGTTCAGTTACCTTCCATACAATATTAATATCGTGTGTGCTTGATGGTACTGTGAAAGTACACACATTTTAGTTTTATTAAATTAATATAAGTTTAATTTTGAACATTAAATATTCTATCACTCTTTTAATGACGCTGGAATGATTTAACGATCTTTTATGTTTTTTATGATAATTTGTTAAGATAAACTGTATATCGCTGCGATATTACTATTCTGCTGACTATTTAGTGATTTCATTCGGCTTTCGTTTGATTCTTGGTTTGGTCACTAGAATGCAGAAGAATCAGATTTTCTTGCTTTCTTTTAAAAGAAAACGTAGCTCTTTTCAATCACCCCTCTTGAAGTTGATGAAGGGAAATAAGCCCTTTCCCCTGAATCAGCAATTTCTATCATTTTTCAAACCGCGTATTCCCAATTGACTCGCTCATTTCCGCAGACTTCTGATCCTGATCCTTTAGGTATTCTTCCCAATATGTTTTACCTACTAAAGATTCTGAAAACATCACCAAAATAATTCCATGTTGAATAAAGCTAAGAGGTCGCTTTTTCATTGAATATCTTCTTTACTGTGGAAGACAATAGAAGCTAATATTATACGGAGATAATTTACTTAATTTAATGTAAGTAAATAATCAACTAAATTTTCTTTAGTCAAGATTAAAAAGGAGAAAAACATAGTTTCGAGTTTATTATTGCCATTAATGTCTTGCTATTTAATATTAAATTACGTTTCTTTTTTAAAATTTTCATACAATTTTACATAAGAAGTCAAATTTACATAAAGAGTTACATAAAAAATAAAATTTGCATAAGGACTTGCAAATCTACTTAAGAGCATCGTTGAAAAAATAGATTGAGTAATATTATTGTATTACTTTTCACATTCATTAAAAAATGAAGCTAATTTAAATTATTCTATTGAACAAATTAGATACACACCACTATATTAGCTCTAAATGAGAGTAAAATACTTCCAAAAGATATTTCTTTCAGATTTTTCCATAGATTGCAAACGCTATGTAGACTGGTAAGAAATCTTGAAAAATGCCGAACACGAAAGTCACCCCAAAAAGTAACTTAGCAATTAATTATTGTTTTACAAATTTTGAAGATTTGTGTATTTTTAAAATGCATTTAAATGGAAATGCTAGTAGTTTTATTTTTGATGTCATGTAAAGTCAAATATGTTTTCTTAACCCATTTCAAACAAGAAAAGAAGTGTTTGGTTATCTGGTATCATTTTCGCAGAAATATGCTTAATTTAATTTCACTAAGATACAAAAGAAGTTCTTTCAATGCAAGATAAAAAACATACACTAACAATTGAACTATTAGTACTAATTAAACATTATGCACCATCGGCCAAATAAATGAACATGTTATTTAGCTGAAATATTTTATTATAATTACATTTTTATAAGCTTTAAAACAAATTTTTGTGTTTTTTTAAATTCTATGCAATTTCCAGGAATTTTCCTATAGCCAATCAATGATATTTTTAGTTAATAGATGCATCAATTAAAAAAATACACTTTCCGATGAAACCTGTAAATATTGCATAAAATGTATGTTTTCAGTCTGCTTATTTTTCATGCAACCCATCTAAACTTCTCTTGTTGTTAAGTTGATAATATAAATTTTTAATCTATAATATATTTGTTTTGAATCTTTGTCTCTTTCATCCAATCATTAAAAATGAATCTAGGTTTCCGTCGAAGTTTTTCAGATATTACCGAGTTTCACCACAAAAATTTTAATATTTAAGAAATTATAATTGTACAGCATCACCAGTTTATATTGTTGGTGGTTTTAGAGATAATGCTCTAGATTACGTTAAACATATACCATAACATAAAATTTTATAGACGATTCATTGTTAATAATAATATGGAGAGCATTTGCAACAGTAGTTACCAGTCAAATTAACTTACTTAACATACGAGGTTATCATATTGTAGAAAACCAATCAATTAATGATTTCCACTTTCAAGATTCTATCTAATTAATGTTTTCAGATATTATTTCTTTTCCCAAAAAGAAATTTTTAAATTGTTTCAAATGTTTTAAATATTGATCCTTGATTAATTCAGAAAATTGTAATTTGTTTTCATTGTTAAAACAATTTCCTCAAATCTCTCTATTAAGTTAATAAAATAAATCATTCACACAGTAGGACTTCCGGTTAGCATAAATTTAGTTTTTTTAAGTTCACTAAAATTTCGAAATTAATATATATATATATGTATATATATATATATATATATATATATATATATATATATATATATATATATATATATATATATATATATATATGTATATATATATATATTAATATAATTAATATACATATGCATATACATACATATATAATTCCTCATTAAAAATTTTATTAATTCATTTAACGTAAGAAAGTATCAAAAATGGAGTGCAAGTACATTTTTAATTAAATTAAGCTATTGGCAGTTTAAAATTTGTTTTTGGGAATATAATTAAGTTAAGTTATTTCTTATTTGGTATAAGATACGTTATTTCTTATTTGATTATATTTGTAGTATAAAATAAAGTATTTGAATTAATATTTTATGTATAATTTTAACAGAATTTATACTGAAATTTCTTGAATTTAATTTAATATACTGCGAATATAAAAAACATATAATACTAATAAAATGTTAATTTATGTGAATATTTTAATTTATTTTTTGTAACATTCTATTGTATAAAGAAATATAATATGTAAAGAAAATTATGACAAGAAAATATTTCCTTATATAATTTACATATTATATTTTAGAAAGGAAAATTACTATAAATTTATGCAAAAAGACTTTGAATAAATAAATATTTTAACCACTATAAATATTTTACCCATATATTTGTGAAGATGAATTACTTTTAAATAGTTTTATGCATTTTATGTATAAAACTATTTAAGAGGAATTTATCTTATAAATATTTTACCCATATATTTGTGAAGATGAATTCCTTTTAAATAGTTTTATTCATTTTATGTACTACACTGATGTGATGATTTCTGTGTGTGTTTAAAAAGATGAATTTTTTTTCAAATCAAAGTAATTTTTGCAGTAGATATATAATTTACTAAGTTTTTTAAAATGTAATTTAATCGTATCAATAAGGTAGAAAATATATTTAGTCTTTTGTAGAAGTTCTTTTGAGCATTTGTATTGTGATTTTGAAAAATATTTTTCGGTTATTTTCTGTGAAATTCAGTCGATTCCTTTTCTGTTTGAAATATTCTCAGATAATTTACATTTTTCAAAAAGGAGCTCTGAATCTTTTCTTGATTTCTCGCAAATGTTAAAATACAGATGAGAATCAATAGTAATTTCAAAATTTTCCAAACATCTTCTACTCCGCTTGTCATAAATTGTTGCAGAATATCGATATTTTTCATTGAAGATTTCCTTTTGAGAAGTAAACAAATACGAACTTACATCTTGAAAGAAGAAATCAATTATTTAGGCAAATAAATAAATATACAGTTTAGTTTAACATATCTTGATCATAACAATAAAAAAAACCTACATAATTCTTGAAGAAATATTTTGAATTTATCTTCCAAAAGAAATATTTTGAATTAATAAATAATTTTAAAAATTATTTATATAAAATGACAATTTTCTTAAAAATAAATTTCCATTCTGCAGTAAACATTTTCTGCAATAATTTTTTATAATTTATTGGTCTCTGAATATATTAAGTGCAAAATGCAATTTATTGAAAAGTAGCAAATTTCTTCAGGTATTAAAGTGTCTTATCGTCTTCTTTAAACAACCCGGATTCATTTTCTAACAACCGTAAAGAAGTTCAGTACAGACCATGTAGATGTAAAAAGCTTATTTTCAAGAAAATGAAAAACTTGATGAAAATAAGAAAATACATTAAATGCTCAGCTTTTAGTTATTGGTGTTATTGAAATACAAATAGTTTTTGCAATTGTCATGTGCATAGTAATCAAATGTTGATGAATGTTCCATTCAAAAATAAAAGCAACACTATTTGTATTTTTAATATAATTTTAAAAGTAACTTTTCTCTTAATTGTGTTGAGATATTTCCAAATAAAAAAAATGTTTAATTTTTTTATTTTGTCAATATGCTAGGCTGCCAATATGGGGTGTGCTGCTCTGACTTATATACCAGTTAAATCATAATTTGAATTGGAGTCCGACTTCCTCCGTACACACATGCTACAGGTGCCCGTTTATAGGGTAGGCAACCATTCATACAAAGGAAGTACAAAGACAAATGTAAAAGAAAGTGCATCTAAGCTCGAACCAGGATTTTAACCCAGGATCTCCTAATTGAGAGTCAGGCATTATGAACTCTAGACAGGATGGCTGGGAAATTTTTTATTTACAGTCATATATTACGATATTTAAAACCATGTATACCTTTTTGCGTTTATTATATACATGCATGATATTTGTGTACATGTTGCTTGATTATTATATACAACATGATGTTTGTATATCTTAATTGTAAACATTAATTACATAAAAAACGTTTTCTTTTTGTATGGGATTAACCAAACAGTGTTTCTCAGTTTGCTATTTGCTCCTACTTTCACAAAAAATGATAAATCGGTAGCCAAAAGATTATTAAAAATAACCTCAATAATATTATGGTTAATTGAAACGTTTTAATTTCCTTTTCCGATTTAAACTAACCATAAAATAGAGGCTTTTTCTTGACTTTTTCCTTTTGCTTTTTCTTCTGTTATGTTCTATTGTCAACGTGGTAAGACTTGAATCAATGGAAAACGTTGTTTTGGTCAAACCATTGTTTTGACCTTTATATAAGATATCGTATTATTAACAAAAAAACTTTTACAATATTTTTAATTTTGATTCAACGAGTTAAAAACCATTGAATCGTTACTCGAGATGGTGTCATTTCTAAATCAATTCGACTATTTTTAAGGGTATTTGGTTCTAAGTGATTCGAATAACTTCTGGAATCTTCGCTTCCGATACTTATAATAAGCAATGTTTTTCACTTGAAATTTTAACCATATCAAAACTGAAAAAAAGAAAATTAGAGAAGATTTAACGGATTTAAAGAAAACGTGAAATGATATAAAAGATGCTGGTGAGCCCGAGAGCCAAGAAAAAAACTTGAATCGGCCAAAGGTACACATTAAAAAAATAACAATAGCAGGAAAATTTCAAGTAAAAAAAGAAAGTTATTGATTTTCATGATAGAAACCATAATGGATTTTAAGTTATCAAAAGCAATTAGGGGAAAATCAAAGAAATGGTTCCTTAATTAGTTTTGATATTTCATTTTCATTTAATTTCTCATTTGATTAAGTTGTTTTATTATGCCATTTGTTAATTTAAAAATTATATATTTTTATTTAGATACTTTAAGCTAATAAGTTGCAAAATCAGTTTCGTGGAAACACATGGCTTTTAAATAAAACATTTTTGTTTAACAGTAAATCTAACACTTACTCTCTATTGTTGTACTTTTTCTAATTTTATTTCATAAAAACTTAAAATTAAGAAGGGAAATCCTAGCAAGTTTAAAAGTAAGAGGTTTTAATATATATTATTAAACTTCCAATCAGTTTTAGGTAAATTACATAGTTAAGATAATTTAATATAAATTTAACGATTTCAATTTAAAGACTAAATGGCTGAAAACAATTTCCTTACTATTTCATTAAAATTTGGATGCAACATAATTTTGGAAATTCCTAAATCAATTAAATATTATTTGTCGTAATTTAAAATTGTGCGTGAAATTTCAAAATTATCAATTCTAAAAAAGTAATACACTATTTATGAATGGATGTGTAGAAAATTTAAATAATATTAATGTATAATTTTTATTTTTTCACTCATTTTAGCCGTGGAGGAAGCAATAAGTTATACTAAATAAAATAAATAATTATATAGAAGCCATTGAATATTTTTCAACAATGTGCCCCATTGTATACAACATAATAACTGATTTACCATACTATTCAATTATATGTTAATAATCATTCATTATAGAATAAAAATTGATTTAAATGAAGTATAAAGATTTTTATAAAAATGGAGAATAATGAAAATAGTAATTTATTTTCAAAATATCGAATTTTAATTTAAAATATTGAAAACATATTCATACATGAATATCTCGTTTAATAATGCCTTATGGTACCTAAAATGTTGAAGAATAATCAATGCTTCATTTGAGGCAAAAAAAAGCATATTTATGAAATTGAATATCAAATAGCGAAATCGCATCTGATATTTTCATAATTCTTTCTAAATTAACATTTTAACAGTATAAAAATAATTAATATTTACATAAACTCAATACAATTACATTAAAATTTATTTAGTAGTATTTCAAGTAACATCAGGGAAATGAAATAAAATGTTTTGGAAGATTTGCATTTATGTTTCCAAAAGAAAGATAAAAACAAATTCTATTACACGCTTATTGAAATTAAAAAGTAAAATATAAATGTGTTAACACCATGTTGTGTAAATATGTAGCTATTTGGAGTAGAAGTAATTTTAAATAAATCTTAATCATGATAAAACTTAATACTTTCAATAAATGGACAATATATTTCATTTTTTATAAAAGAGCTTCAAATTTTCAGGAAAATTCCCTACTAATTGAAACAAATATTTTAGCTTCTAACTTATAAATAAAATAGAACCAATAAATAAAATACACTGCTGGCCCCCCAAATTGCAACACCAAGGATAAGACATCATAAATGATATTATCGGAAACATGTTGGCCAAATATCAAATGATTAAATTTATAGACTTTAGCGACGTGTGGTTCCTGTCAAAATCACAGTAGCAGCTACTGTTGGAGAACACTGATGCTAAACACCTCGGCATTGATTCAATGAAATTTTGGATGCATTCTTGGGGTGCAGCAAACCAAGCAGATTCCACACGTTGCCAAAGTTGATCTGGAGCGGCAGTTTGGGATGTATTCTGGGTCAATCGTAGAGCAACCCTAGACCACACGTTTTCTATCGGCGAAAAATCCAGAGAGCAAGCCGAACAAGGAAGCAATTCAATCTGGCGGTTGACGAAGAACCCTTGGACTCTGTGTGCCACGTGTAGTCGCGCAATATCCTGTTAAAATATGGCCGTGGGCAAATCCTGAAGGCTAGGAAGGACAACTGGCTACATCACCTCGGAGATGTAGCGCTGGCTGTTTTAAGTATCGACAATGCGTACTAGAAGATTGTGAGAGTCATATTCAATACTGCCCCATACTATAATACCCGGTGCAGGATCAGTGTGGTAATACATAACGTAGCTGTTCAGCATCCTATTTTCACAGTATCTTCAGACTCGAATGGGAGGATGTGGTGTTGCAGACAGAAGCGGGGCAAGTCAGTAAAGACAATTCCATTCTATTCTGCCTTCCACATCCTTCTTTCATCACACCATTGATGGTGGATACATCTGTTGTTCTGCGACAAGGAGAGACGAAACATTGGACGTCTTGCAGACGGATCACTCTGCTGTAAACGCCGTAGAATGGTATACGAAGACACTGGATGATGCGTTATTGACAGAATAAGCTGTGCTATGTTTCTTGATATATCTGAGTGATCCGTCATTGTCATGCGCACAATTTGCTTGTCATCACGTGAAGCTGTACATTGAGCTGAATCCGATTGAACACCATCGGTCCGTCTTACTCTCCAACATACAACGATCACATATCGGCATTACAGTTGTTTGGTTTCGTCCAACATGACTACAGATGTTTCTGAAAGATAATCCACAATTTCGGTAAGCCATTATCCTTCTTCTGTCGAACTCAGGTATTTGAATAAAAAACGATAACTATTTTCTACGAGGCATAGTTGATCGATGTTTTGAAAAAACAACAAGAAAAACACATAATTGCTTAACCTGAAATCTTCGAAATCTCCAAGCCCTAAATAGTGCTTTGAAGTGCCACCAAAGACGCGCGTGATGTGCGTCACCAAAGACACGCGTGATGTGATTAAAAAATAGTAAAATTAAAAAATATCTGTTCTCGCTTGTTCCCTATTTTATCTTTTAGAATGTTTAATGTTTTATTAAACATATTTCATTTATTTAATTATATATTATTCTCAAAAAGAGGATAAATGAAGATTGTAAATATAAGTTCATGTGTGGTAAAAAATTTGTAAAAAATTAAAAGAGACAATGTCTTATATATGTGATACTCTTACAAGAGAAGCATATATATTTAAATCATAAGCATTCTCCACTAACTGTTCTTTTCTCGCCTTCCAAATTTTTCCAACTGGCTATATTGCACGTAGAATATCAATTCTCAAAGACTGAAAAGAAATAAAGAAACTAAATTGTCTCTAAAGCTAGGAAACAATAGCTTTCATTCGTTATATCTTTTTAATTTTGCTATGTAGGTACAAATCTTAATATTAAATTTCATGGAATACATATTTTAAAAGATATACATTGTCGATGAAAGGAAATCATTTAGTAGCATGTATTACGACAAATTTGTCTTGTAACCAAGTGGTGTTCAGTAATAAGCATATAAAGAGGTTTTTCTATAATCATGATTAATTTCATAGTTCTATTTTTACTTTTTTAAAACTTATTTTACTGACACTGAAGTATATTCACGGCTTACTTTTTTGCAAAGGACATATTCCAATAATACCATATTAAGGATATTTTCCAATAGTGCATAAAAAGATTTCTCTTGATATTTTTCTTAGTTTCTTTCTTTTTTCTTCCAATAATGTTTTAAAATAATATTTCTCAAATAAATCGAAAAATAAATAGCTACTAACATTTGATATCGGCTTCACATAAAGCAGAAAGAATCAAAATGTAGAGAAACACATTTTTAAAACAGTTCGTGCATGTATATCGAGTTTAATTTATTCACAAATAGCTTTTTTTAAAATAAATGTATTTCATCCTGATATTAATAACCTCCATGTTAATATTCAAATAAAATACATTATTTTAAAGTATAAATATATTTGAATTTTTTAATTAAGCTTCAAAAGCTTGTCATTTCAGCTTTAGAAATAATACATAAGGTATTTAAAGCTTATATCATTTTTATACGTGAAATCAAATTTGTTTGACTTTAAATTTCCTCAGTGTAACAAATGAAAAAATAGTTTTTTTTTTATTTAACTAAACAATTTATGATTTAATGAATTTACATTTATAAAGTCACTTTGAATTTTTTACAGAGTATTTTAACTTTAAAAATTATATTTATAAGTATCTGAAGGATTCCATGATATTGCAACTGTATGGTAAACAATAAAGTTCTTGCCGTCTTCGTGTCATCATTGAAAGAAGTGAGAATAAGTATGCAAATTACAAATTAGTGTATGACATGGTTGAAACACCTGTCAATCGAGAGTAGAAATATCAGTTGTTATAAAAGCAGGTCCACCGCGCACATGCATCAATCAAAACTCGTTCATTTGCAAAGAGAAATGGGTGTATCAGAGGAGTTCGTTCAGTTTTATTTTCTTCAATGCTTCAAAGTGTGCGTATTAACTGCTGCACCAAGTCCCCAAATATGTCAACGGTTAAAAATAAAGTTGTGAATGAACGTACGACATGGCAGTGATTTCGCAAGTTTAGGTCAGAAAATGTCTCTCTCTGAAGAATCTGGTGTATAATATACTGTTCCACAAACAGTTCACAATGAACGCTACCAATTGGAATATGTGCAACAAGCATCCAAAGTAAGCTGTAAGCACTAGTTAATCGCAAGGGTGTACTGCTTTCGGCCAATAAGGGAGTTCGCATATTACACGTATGGCCCAACCAATTCGCTGTATGGTAATACAGTGATTTTGCTGGCAGATTTTCTTCCATCCTCCTTATTCACCTGACCTAGCATCGTCAGATTACCTCATCTTCCAATCCTAGGTCAATTATCTTCGTGAAAAATGCTTTACCAATAAAACAGACTTTCGCAAGTCACTCACGGACTTCTTAGCGTCCAATATTCTCGCGTTCACAGGAAGGGGAAGTGCGTAACACTACGGGAGACATGTTGATAGACGGTGTAAGATGCTCCTGGTGATTACTTCGAGGACTAACAAAGCCTAACATTTTCTATAGCTCATGATCATCTGGAATATTAAAAACGGCAAGAACTTTCTTGTTTAGCTTGTAAATATGTGTTTCTAAAATGATTTAGTTGAAATTATTTTTTGCTTTACATGAACTTAAATTTGATATTATTGAATGAAGTAAAATATTTTGATAAATAACTCCATGAGTATGGAATCACTTCAAAATTTGGCAAAACAAATTACCTTCAAATACTTCATAAACTTACATAGTTCAGTTTTATAACCAGTACACTTTTAAAAATATTAATTTCGCTCATGAAATTATAAATTCTGTCCACTTTTGTTCAATTTATAAAATTTTTCCAAAAATTATATTTAATAACACTTTTTACTACTATTTTTAAAAATATAGTATTGTATTTGTATATTGTAACTCACACACACAGATATATATATATATATATATATATATATATATATATATATATATATATATATATATATATATATATTTCCTATTATAGAGTGGTGAAGTTATCAATAATTAATAAACTTAAAAATAATTTCATGAAATTCAAAGTCCTTCTCATAAAAGTATTAAAATAATTCATTAAAGGTAATGTATGAATTCATAGTCATTTGAAATCCTAGTATTCCTTAAACTATTTAAATTAATAGAAGTCATTAAATTCACTTCACATGCTACTATAAACTACTGAAGATTAATGGAAATAATTTCTCATTAACTATTCAATTAATTGTAAAATGTAAGATTCTTTAATAAATATTATTTAGGAAAATAATTCCAAACATTTTGAACATTCATTTTGCAAAATAAATAATTTTTCTGTAGGAATTTCTAATGAAATCATCCTCACGTGTTAATTATAAAGGTTTCCGTAAATTAAGTACATGGAATAATAATATCTAAATTATCAGAGAAAATTTCAATTCGTGCGCGTGCGTGCTTACATAATGTTTAATAAATTATGTAATTTAAAATAAATTGTTTTGAGCTTTTAAATTTAATCGGAAATCTAACTTCTCTAGACGGAAAGCTGATATTTCAAAGTATTTAAACCATTATGGAAATAACATGCGTCTTTGCCTTTTAAATACTTTAATTTCTAAATTTTTCATTTTTTTTGAGAAAAATCAAGATATTTTAATGTTAAAATACTATCACTTAATGAATACTAATGAACATCTTTGAAGATAAAATGTTTAATATAAATGAAAAAGTTAACCTGAAATAATTTTATGTTTAATGAAACAAAAAACTTGCAAAATTATAAAAATTACAATATAATTTAATGTTGTTCTATATTTCATCAAATTAGGATTTCAAATGTAATCAGTTTAAAATATTTTGTAAAATAAGAGAAATTTCGACAATTAAAAATTTTATATTACATATTTATATACCGATTAATATTCGGATAAAAAACATTTAATTTTAATTATCTACTAATTTAAAATGCATGAATTAATTTATTTTCAAGAATTATTTGGAATTACATGTCTCATTTTCATCAACCTAAAAAATAAGTTTTTAATTTCTAATAACAGCATTTTTCTTACCAAATTTGATCTATATAACTAAAAGATCAATTTATATTATTATTTTATGTTGCAATTTTATATCCAATTCAATGTTTCAAACTATCAATTTGAAACATTTAATTGGATTATTAAAAGTATTTGAAATGTTGCTTTCCTATTCTTTAAATATTTTTAATTCTAAAAATATTAAGATTTTTCAGAAAGCTAAAGTAAAGATGCTTGTATTTATCAAATTGCAAGTAATGTTAACTAATTGAGAATATGTAGTTTATACTTGAATTAATCTACAGGAAATTTTCTGTTATAATTAATTTACAAATTTGTTAACTTTATATGAGGACGTAAAAATGCAATTTTTATCTTCTTCTTTAAATAATAACCCTGGTATTTTAGCAAAGCAGTAATGTGATTTTTTCAATATGAAAAGTTTTATATATATAATACACACTCTTTAATTATTTAACAGTTTCTTAGTAAGTATATTAATGGATTCATCACAGGTCTTTGAACTTTTATAAAATTATCTTTGAATATCGTCTAGATTTTCCAAATAATAAGTTTCTAATAAAAGCCGGCCAACTTGTCTAGTGGTCAGCGTGCCTGACTACGGATAAGGAGGTCCTTGGTTTGAATCCCTGTTCAGGCATAGGTGTACTTTCTCTCTCTCTATCTTGTCTTTGTCCTTTCCTTGTGTGTGTGAATGAAGTATGAATGATGCCTACCCTATAAAAACGGGTCCCTATGACATGTGTGAAGGTGCACCCGGGGCAACGCCTCGGTGGCTAAGATGTAACTGTTTCTGGCTGGTTCCTTGAGTATCCTGGAACAATAGACTAATAGACTATGTTGCAGTTGTAACTGTTCTACAATTTGCCATTGGAAAAAAAGCTTCCAATAAAATATTTGTAGAATTTAAAATTCTATAATCTGCGCAAATAAAATTGAAAGGTTTTTAAATTAAAGTTCATTGATATTATGCTGAATGCTAAAAAGGAATATTTAAGAAATGCTCACATTAAACAAAAGGTTTTCTAATCAACTTTAAGCAATTTATCGTTTTTTAGAGGTTGATTGTAAACTGAAGTTTATTTAGAAATATGTTTTAACTATTCTTCTTTAACAAAAAATGTATGCACGTATTGCATTATGTATTGAAATATTGCCTATATTATATAGTAAAATCTATATATCTTAAGTACTTAATATGTAAAATCTATTTCAAAATGCGCCTCAATTTGTTCATCGTAAAATCAGCTAAAATTATTCTGTCATTTTTGAAACGTAATTTATGATTTCTTGCAATTCATAATAAAGAAGATTAAAAGACTACAAATGTCAATTCAGCATAAGCATTTTAAGAATTTCAATAACCACTTTGGAAGAAGAAAATTCTGAATTTTTTGAATCATTAAATTTCCTAATTAGAAATTTAATACGTCTGTAAACTTCCAGTATTTTAAATATTTCAGGAATATGTATACGAATAGACGATCTATATTTCTAAAATTGTGGTATATAATATAGAATTATCGATTGTAATTTCCTAATTAAAGTTATACGCAAGATTGTAACAACTAAAGGTTAAATAAATTATAAAACAAAAACATAATACTCACTGAATCATATTAATGCTTTATCCATAAATTATTCTTATGTTTTTGGCTGGTGTATTAATATCAGAATACATTTACTTAGTTCGTAAAATCTTTAATGTGCACTATCTCAGAAAATTTAATGTATTCATATTTTTTTAATTAAAAAAAGATTTTCATCATCTTTACAGCAAAGAATCATAAATATATTTTCACTCTTAACCGAAAATGAGCGTAATTAAAATAGGCGAGGAAACGCATTTCAGCTCCTTATATACGGACATTAAGTTAAGCAGGAGTTTGACATTAAGTGTCCTGAGAGGAAGCCTTTTAACGTCTTCTAACGCCTCACATAGTTTTAAAGTGACAAGCTATGTAAAATACCTTAGCTTTTCATACAAAATGTCGGTAACTTTTCTCATTCAAGTGAACAAAGCTGCTGAATACTGTATATGTAAACTTGAGCCTATGATATGCAATGCATAATGATTGAGTTGACAGGTAATAAAATAATTTTAAATGATTTGTTATATGCACTTCATTTATAAAGAATTAAGTAACATTAGCGGCGTAAATTACGAGAAAATCTTTCATTCAATAAGATTTAAAGTTAGGAAATTAATGGAAGAAGCTAGATGAAAATTAAAGTATAACGAAAACGAGCAGCTGATTTTAAAATTTTAAATATTCAATGAGTTTATACTTTTATTTATACAATCATGTTAATTTGTAAATTTAATATGTAAAACAAATTATATAAAAATACACACAGACATATGCACTGCTGAAAAAAGAAGAAGGACTCTCATATTTAATAAATTATGCTTTAAATTTTTGAGCAATTAATGTAATTTTTATTTTTCACTTATTATTTAACTAATTTTCCTTTTATTTTCAGGGAAAGAGCTTTATTTTTACCACAAATATATATATATATATATATATATATATATATATATATATATATATATATATATATATATATATATATATATATATATATATATATATATATATATATATATATATATATATGTATTTATATATATATATAAAATATTATAAAAAAGTACTTAATGATTTTTGGTGTATGAAAAATGTTGAAGGACATCTGCAAAAATATTCTCATTTTGGATTCTGTAGCAGTTTTATTGTTGAAAACATTGCTCGTTTAAACTACCATTCTTTTAAAAGATATATTTTCTTCTAAAATTTCTTCAACTCTTGTATAGTTAAAATACCTAGGGGGAAAACTTTAAGGGAATTTTAAAAAAGCCAAATTGTGTCATGTAAAGATATCCAAACGCTGTTTTCAACTTCTTATAAAATATAAAGAGTCAAAGGAAAATAAAGATTGGTAGACCTAAAACATTGACACTACGTAATCAAAGGAAAATCTGTAAAGAACTTAAAAGAAACGCATGGAAGCATTAGAAAAGAACAAGACCAAACTGGAATCACAAGTGTATTCTGAAGAAAACTTTACGACTTCATAAAAAGGTACTATAATTTCATATTTAATAAAAGAAAGCATTGTCTTAAATGAAAAAAAGGCACGTTGAGAACTGGCTACCATGAGTAAAACAACACATACCTTGGAATGCAGAATGGACTTCATTTTTTCTGTTGAAAAAAATTCAATCTATATGGTTCAGATTGTTGTCAATATTACTGGCATTGTCTGAGCACACGAGAAGAATTTTATTCTTTCTAACAGGTAAGAGGATGCAGTTAAATGTTTGGGTATCTGTTGGCAACGATGGAAAGTCCAATCTAGTGTTTCTGAATAAAAGGCAGAAACATACAGATTACATTCAAATTTTAAATTATGAGCGTCTTCCCAATGAAATAAAAAGGAACGCAATGAGAAAATTAGATATTTCAGCAATATGGAGCCTGAACTCGCAATGCCAATGGTGTTAAAAATTGGTTTGAAACAAATAATATTCGGATTTTCCCAAAGCCTGCTAAAAGTACAGACCTTAATATTTCGAAAAATATATAGTCAGTAACTGTTCGGCGTGTTTACGCCAGAGGCAAGCAGTAGGAATCTTTGATCGAACTTCGAGAAGCTTTGAATTGTGCTTCGGACAATTATTGTCTAACGAAAATTCAAGTCTTATATATTTCATTGGTGAAGAGAGTTTTTGAGGTACACTCATGTCCATAAACTAAGGATAATTCAGCATCACACAGAAATTCGAATCTAAAATAAAATTTTATCTTGCGTAGAATTATCACACACATCTTTAAGAAGAATAATATGCAAACCACAAAAAAACACAAGATGGCGTCGATAGTGCGTCACAATGACGTGATTGTAAGATAGGGGTATATAAGAAAAGGTTGCCAAAAATAGAATTGTTCACAAGCGCATTAAAAGCATTTCAATGCAATCACTGCCTAGTTGTGGCACAAAGAAAGCATATGGATGATGTTTTGCGTGGTAGAATTATCGTTCATCTGGAATGTGAACGTACCCAGCTGCAAGTTACCGAGGAACTTAAAATTGCCCAGTGTGTCACCTACAAGCTTTGGCAACGTTTCCAAGATGATGGTAATGTGATTAGAAGTTACAACACAGGTCGCCCCCGAGGTACAAGGCTGAATGAGGACCGGTATTGACTGTTACTGTCAAAAGAAACAGACAGAGCACAGCATTAGACCCTTAGACCCCAACTCTCTTCAGCTACCTGTACGATAGTTTCAAGGCAGACCATTACATACACTCAGGTCACCTTAGTCTATATGCTCGTAGGCTTGTTAGATGTGTTCCATCTTCCACAACTTACTGTCGCTTGCGGTTAGCCTGGAGTAGAAAACATGGATTGTGGACACTGCAACAGGGGTCTTGTGTGATGTTTTCCAACGAGTCCAGGTTTAGCTTTCAGTCTGATTCTCACCGGGCCAATGGAGTTGTCCTGGTACTCGTTACCACCGAGAGAACACCATTGAACTACACCGTTACGATGGTGCAGGGTTGCTCTTCTTGGGAAGAATTATTCCGGATTACAGAACTAACCCGCATGTTCAGAATGTAACCATGAGAGGCCATATTTATGGGGATGTCATTATGGAACAACATGCACGTTTGTTTTGGGGCACCATGGGTGGATAATTCCTGCTTATGAATGAAAACGCCGTCCTTTTCGTGCAAACATTGTAGCCTAATGCCTTAAATTAGATGACATTAACCGTATGGACTGGCCAGCACACTCACCAAACTTGAATCCAATAGAGCATATGTGGGACATGCTTGGCTGACAAATTGTAGCCCATCAATCGCATCCTAAATGTCTACTGGAACTTCGGACATCATTGCTTGTGATGAGTGGCATAATATTTTATAATATCAGATCAATAACTTGATACTCAACATGCTTAAGTATTTACTTATGCATCTTGAGTATCAAGTCTGTATTGCGTCGTCCGGGGACATACTATGTATTAACCATCATACCAACCATCTTATATTGGTATTTTGTAAATGAGTTCTTTTTAAAATTCGCTTTAGCTGTTAAAAATTTTCAATTTTTATTAATAACATATAAAGCATTTTTTTGCTTTTTACCTTTTGTTTAATAAATAGACTTTACAAATAAGTCACATTTGTTTTGCTTCTGTTTCTGTTTTGCTTGAACTTGTATTATACTTAATTTATGGACACGAGAATATTTAAAGCAAATGATAGAAGAATTCTTTATTGACAAGAGTTTTACTTTCATTACTTAGAACTGTTTTTCTTCTTTTCCACACAATATAATGTGAATGAACTTAATAATTAATTATAATAAGCAAATAATTTTTATTTCATTTTACATATGTATTTATCTGATTCTAAATAATTTTTTAAATGTGCTATTACGAAATAATATTTTGTAACAGATAGGAAAATCTGTAACATAACGTGTTCATCATCTGGTAATTAAAAGTAAAGACTCGTTAATTTGGCAATATTTTGTATTAATTTTCTAGAATTGTTTTACAAATTCTTATGCAGTGAAGGATTTTCTTTAATTATTATTCATAATATCAGATTTTTCTGATATAACTTTCTAATTATCTCCAGAATTGTAAAAATACCAATGAAGTTATTAATAAGTTTTCTCAGCCATGGCAAATAAAATCGTATTTCAATGATTCTGTGAGTTTTGTTATTTGCATTGTTTTTCTCTGGATATGATTGATAAATTTTCATTTGATAGCATGTGGTATGGTGACACAGAACATCTTATGCAGTGATCTTTATCTGATTTAGATTACAAACATTCATGTGGTTCTTTGTCATAAAATAATTTGAAAGATGATTGACATCTTATATGGTTTTCGGTACAGAAGCAATAATGATAGAAGACAGTTCCCATTTCGTGAATGTGAACCTACGAATGATGCATTATGTTTTCTTAAATAACTTTCCACACATCAACTAATTATAACAGCCATAATTCGGCTACAACATGAAATTTATAATTTATTTCAATATATTTAAGGAATTTTTTAGGTAAAAGAAGATTCGAAATTAATTCTATTGTTTGTAATGCTATAGAAGCGATTTTAGTTAGAGAAAGTATCTGAAAAACGTTTCCGTACTAAAATTTAAAAATAATTCTATTGTTTTATGCTATCGGAAAAGATTTTTGTTGGAGAAAGTACCTGAGTAACGTTTAGTTTTGCTGAGAGTAACATTAGAGGTTTTGGCTCAGCTACTACCGCATTTGTTTCCATAAGCATCAAATATATATATATATATGACATCTCCCAGTAGGGATTTCATTTATTCTAAGAGATCCCCAAATACTTATTTATCATTAGTATACCTTGTGTCGTTCAGAGAAAAGATTTCTAAGCATTTATTTGGATGTTTCTCTACTCAAGTCTTTTTATTTTGTGTCACAAGAATACTCATCCGATTTCATATGAACATTTAATTACTTCTAGTAAGAATTTATGCACAAAATAATAGTAAAAAAGTGATGCACCTAAATTTACTTATATATATATATATATATAAATTATTCGGAATTTACATTTTCTTACCCGTTTTGTCTCTAACTTCCAAAATGATTTATTACCATATCTAGCCGTTTTGTTCTGACCAAAAACCGAATATTCGAAACTTTTTATATCTTTTTTACTTTTCATATTTCTTTTCAATCTTCTTTCATTACAAATGTGGTGAAATATGTTTAAATATTCAAACACTCATTTGTATAATGTCTACAGAAATTAGTGAATATTTGTGAAAAAGATTTATTTCAGTTTCCAAAGGAATAAATCACATATACTTTTCTAATATCAATGATCAACAATTGTTTCTTTTTGCTTGATATTTATAATAACAGCTCGTTTTTGATTAATCAAAATGATGTATACATTTGTTAATCTTCAAAATTTTCAAAGTGCTCAAATCAAATAATTCACTGAAGTATTCACTATTCAAGACAAAAAGAATAAATGTGCGTTCTATTAAGTGTTTTACTTTGCATAATTGACAAATTAGCTAGCGGATAAGGTTTAAACTTCACGTAATCATGTAATTTTTGTTATTATATTTTTGCAGTCAATTATACCATCGTTTTTAATGAAAATAAAAATATTACTCAAATCTTTTCGAAACCATTGAAAATTGCAGAGAGTAACTCCCTCTCATTGATCTCTTAATTTCTTTATATGTATAAGCAATCTTGTATTGTTTAAATAATGATAAGGTCCTTTCTTAGAAAAAACTCAACTAGAAAAATAGTATACTATAACCATAGTTATATAATTTTACAACCGGCACTATTTGATTCTTTGTTATTTTTTATGCCAAGATGTGACTAACCGTATGGTCGCTATACAAAAGCTATACAAATTTAGGGTTACCAGTTTTCCTAGAAATTAAATTCTATCGCCAAGCTGTATCACCAAAATTTTCGCCAACTAAGGGGTACCCGATTCTTCCCCGAACTCCGAACATGATAATACTAGTAGACAATTATCTACCAATTCACAAAACCGCCCTCATATATAGGATGTATAACCATAAAAAAGGTGTATCACCATGTAAATTAGATGTAAAACCACCAAGTTATACATTCTATTTACACAAGCATTATAATTATTTTCAAGAAATAAAATAACATAAAATGTTGAAAATAATGACCAATTATTAGAATAATAGTTTTAGGAAACATTTCAAGAGCTTAAGGTTTATAAATAAATGGAAATTGTTTATCAATAGCTTACATTCATGAACTCTCGCAATGGAGCTGAAGCTGTAGGAGTATACATACATACATATATATATATTAATATATATATTATATATATATATATTATTAATATATAAATATATAATATATATATATATACATATATATATAAATATATATAATATTTATATATATATATAATATATATATAAATATATATAATATATATATACATACATATATATTATGTAGTATTACTGCATTTGTATTAAAATGATATTGTAGAACGTTACAAAATTTCTAAACATGCCTGAATAAGATGTGTTTTTAAATTCTCAAGACTGCATTAGTTATGAATGTAAGAGTAAAATAAAAAGTATGTATTAATTACGCAGTTTAGTAAATTGCAGAAAATGCTGGGCATTTTGAAAAGAATAATGTTTTTAACTGTGCCTAAAATATTTTAAGTTACATGGAACCGAAATTATAGGAGTATTAGATGATTTGATAAAATAAAGAAAACATATTTTTACAGAGATGAGTAATAGCTTAATCAATAATAACTAAAAATATTTTTGTTATTTATTCTGATGCATGGAAATAAAAAATTTAAAGAAAAATGTGTGACAAATAAATTTTCACATAATTTATTCCACAGTATTGTTTCAATTAAATATAAAATATTATTAAAAAATTCAATACAAACGATAAAAGTACAATCGTTTTTCGTGATTTGCGGAAGGAAATATTCTTAGTAATTTTTTAGCCATTGAATAATTGTTAGCATACAAAAATAATTTGAATAATACAGAAAGTCTATCATAATATACTATTTGCCTGACGCATATTGCAACACCATTAAAACACAAAAAATATCAAAACAAAATTTATTTAATGGATAACACACTAACAAATTATCAAACGATAAAATTTATGGACTTATGTGACCTGCCTAAACCAGTTGCCAGAAATGATGCAAAGACAATTTGGATGTGTTCTTGGGTTACAGCAGGCTATGAAGCTTCCACGTGTTTCCAAAATTTTTCTTCTGTAGCAGCTGGGGATGTACCCTGGGTTAATTATTGAGCATCGTGGATGCTTTCTATCCGTGAAAGATTTGGAGAGCTTACCGGCCAGGAAAACAATTCAATCGATTGACGAAGTAAACTTGGACAATATGAGCCACTTGCGTTAACACTATATACTTGTAATATGGTCATAGGCAAGCCCTGAAGGTAAGGAAGGACAAATGGCTCCATCACATCGGAGATGTAGTGTTAGCTATTTGAAGTACCAGCAATGCTTACTAGAGGAGTGCGAGAGAGATATCCAATAATGCTCCATATCATAATACCCGTTGCAAGACTACTGTGGTGGTGCATAACGCAGCTGTACAACATCCTGTCTCCACGGTATCTCCAGACTCGAATGTGACGATCGTGGTGTTGCAGACAGAAGCGTGACAATTCTATTCCATTCTACATTCAACATCCTTCTTTTTTTGCATCATTGGTGGTAGAGACGTCTGTAGTTCTGCGTCAAGGATAGAGGAAGCAATGGACGTTATGCAAACAGACCACTCTGCTGTTAACGGAGTCCAATAGTACGCGTAGACATTGTAGGATGCCTTACAGACAGAATGTGATGTGCTACATTTCGTGATGTGGCTGAGCTATGCGTCACTGCGATGCACATAGGTTACCTCTTATCACGTGAAGTAGTGCAGTTAGATGGATGAGATCAAACACGTCGGTTTGTCTCACCCTCCAGCATTCAACGATCACATATCCGAATTACAGTTGTTTGGTTAGTCCAACACGATAACCGATTTCTCTGAAAGATAATCCACAATCTAGGCAGGCCTCTATCCTTCCTCTGTCGAACTCAAATGCCAGATCAAAAAATAATCGCTATTTTCTGAGAGGCATAGTTAATCTTTCTTTTAAAAAAACTTTAAAGAAAAAAGACGCAGTTGTGGACACTTGAAATTTTAGAAATCGCCTTAAATAGCACTTTGAAGTGGTGCCACAAGGACGCGTGATTTGCGTGTTTGCGTTGAAAATCTAATCTTTTTCATATCTCACCTCCTCTAATACATGTTTTAAATTTCTTGTTATTTGCATGATTCCTCTATGGTATTGCATTTACGGTGGCCAGCAGTGTAAATGAACTACATTTTGTAAATTAAACACATTTTTTGTATTATGCACTGATTACCTTAATACCCATTCATTATTAGTATGTCACATATTCAAAAAGAAATGAAGACATGAGATCTGGAATGCCATAAAATTTTAAAATTACTGTTTTACTGTGAAGAAGATGAAAAATGAATTTACAGCTACAATGATGTATGGTGGTTAGATTGGTTGGAAATGCAATGAGGGATTATATTTTATATATAATGTTTCCATTCTATGCTATAATGTTACTGAAGGAGGGTTGTTCTTCAACTACACAGCAGTCTTTTTACAAATTCTTTACTTTTTAGAAATATATACTCATCTGAAAACTGATTTTAAAGTTAGCTCTTTAATGAGTTTCATGAACGAGAGTGTTTGAAATGGTATGGCTTATAGATGGCTGACTGCAAAATGATGAAAACAAATACACAAATACACACACACACACACACACACACACACACATGGGTTTCCATTTAGTAACGAACATTAAATGCAGAATGAAACGATTCTTCTATCCATTTGCAAATGTTAAACGCAATTCGGTTTATTTTGATATTTTCTGAAACTCTTTTTAATGTAAAAATAGTTTATTTGAAGTTTTTAACCCTCATTTCTAAACTTTTGTAATTTATATAGAATATTTGATATTTGGGATATTTGATTTGTATCGTATTTGATATAGCGGACATTTGAAAACAGAATATCGATTAGAATACTTGTGTTATATAAAAATTTATATAAAGTTTGATATCTTTGAAACAACGCTGTTGAATATTTCGAAATTTGAATTTATTTCCATAATTATGAGTAATCGGAATAATCATTCAATGAAAGCAGTGTGGTACTGGATGTATGCTAATTATCATAACCAAATTAGTAATAATAAAAAAAACGTGTTATTCTGTAATTCAACAGTATTCCATTTTTTTAGTAATTGTGGTATTTTATTGTTGTCTAAATAGAAAATTTAATTATTGATATTATATATTTTCAAGTTAACCTTTGCATTTAAAAAAACATTTGATTGATTAATAAGTAAAGCAACCAAAAATTGACTCACTATCATGGAGAAATATTATGACAACTGTCATTCAGATTAACATTTTAAATACTGATTATTTGTACGATAAGAAAATCATGAAAACTTTTTTCTATTTTATGGTTTAAAGCGAACATTAGCTTCACTTTTAAAAAAAAATCATAACCTAATAATATTTGAAAGAATTTTATTTACATTTTTTTATCAAATTTATAGCTAATGCTACAATTTTCACTAGGCAATCTTTAGCTAAAAATGAACCACTATTTTACGCTTTCTACAAAATACTCAACTCTCATTTTGGACTTTTTATTACTTCAAGTTACAATAACACGTGAGATTACATAAATAAAGGCATATCAAAAGCTGGTGTCTGGTTGAAAAATGGCGTGAAGTTTTTGTTAAATTGTGAAACTTTATTCCATCCTTCTTTCTAAAGATTAGGCTTTATGTTCAGGATATTCTAGATAATAATGCACAAATAATTATACTCTTATTTTTGTGTTTATTGACATAAATCCATCAATCATAATCCATAGTAGATTAAATAATGTGTGTTTTAAAATATATCTTTGTTGGTATATATAATCTGGAGACCTTGTCAAATGAATTTAAAACATACAATAAGTTTCAGAATTTATGAACTTTTAACCTCTGCTGGAGCTCTAAGAAAATCTTCAAAGGTCTAAGAAAAATTGGTAATAAAGTGTCAGAAAGAGAAACAGTATTTTTATCATATTAAAAGAAAATAAGTTTTTTAAACGTATTGAGTTGAGGTTATCCAAAAAGGGTGGCAACCTATAAATTTTGTTTTATTTTTAATATAACTGATTCCTAAATTAATATTTTACCCAGAAATTATAAAGCCGAGATGGCAGCCGGATGGTTAGCGCTCTTGCTTTCGGTTCAACAGTTCGTGGGTTCGAATCCCACCATGAGCTGGGATGTTTGTAGTGGTTTGGAATCCACTTTAAACCGTTGGTCTCGGTCTAACTAACCCTCGTGTGCAAAAAAATGACCGTTGATCGATAAACAATCCGGAAATTACACAAGAACACAAATTAAAGTGTTTTAATAATAATCACACAATTCTTATGAATTTAAATTTGACTAGAGATTTTATCCGTTGATAACTGTTTTGATACTTATTTAGAAAACTTTATGTAAAAATATGACTTACAGATGCCGAATGTTATGTTATTTACAATATAATAGTTATATTATTATCTTCATTGTTTGTCGTCAAAAATTAAGAAAACATGAATTCTTGTGAACATAGTTTTATCCTCTTAAAAAAGGAAAATATATATTTTTAGTTTCCTGCGGTTTGTTGGCATATTCAACCTCAAACATAAGTTGAATAGACTGCACTAAAATTGAAATTACGTTATTTTATACAAAACTCTAAAACTATCTCATCTTTAAATGTAATATATTTTTCACAGAAACTTATGAATTGACTAATGTATTTGGCAAGTGTAGTTTCTCAACCAATTTAAAAGTATTGTAATATTTGATCATGGTTAATTTAAAGTCTCCAGTGATTTCATTATATTTTATTTCTCAGCAGAATTTAAAGACTTGTTACTTTTGAAGTAAAAAGAAAGCATTAAAAATATTTTTTTAACATATTGTGATGCTGATCAGATGTCATAACGGAAACAATTATGAAATAAATGGACTCATATAACGTGATTAAGAAAATTTGTTTTCATACAAATTTGCATTACTTTGAAGTCAATTTTCAATTTTAATGATAAATATTAAATGTGTGAAACAATCCAAACATAATTTTCCACATTTTTGTTAACGATAGTATACTATTGTGTATAATATATATATATATATATATATATATATATATATATATATATATGTATATATATACATACATACATATATATATATATATATATATATATATATATATATATATATATATATATATATATATATATATATATATATATATATATATATATATATATATATATATATATATATATATATATATATATATATATATATATATATATATATATATATATATATATATATATATTACGTATTTAAAATTATTTAATTATGATTTTGTACAATTTATTTAGGTGTTTTAAATTTTAACATTTTAATTTTAATTTATTTAGCCATTTGCTTCGTTGCTTAATAGATATTATTTTAGTGCAGAAATTTCAGCTAATAATTCAATGTGAACTCTGAAAATAAATTGAGAAATTTTAATGAAAATTAATATTTTTGAGAGAGGGAACCACATAGGGATTCTACAGTAAAAGTGGAAATGTTTTAACATCATATCTCCAAACATATTTATATTTTTAAAAATATAGGAATTTTTGGCAAATATTATTTAAATGTTAATTTTTATGTGAAAGCAATTAAAATTATCTAAATCTTAAAATATATAACAAATGTTTAATTTGAAGAGATAAATTTTTTAGTTTCTAAATTCATGTCTTTGTTATATTTTTCTTTATATTTCAAAATATGAACTCATTCAGACAGAAACAAAGACAATAGAAATAACTATCAAATTTAATCTTCCTAGCCTAAATCCTTTTCTTCCGAGTCTAATCACTTTATTTTCTGAAAACCTTTAGTTATAAAGAATTAATTAATTTCCAGGATATAATTTCTCTTGCAGCAAATTATATTTTCATTTCAATCTATCATCTTTAAAGATTTGTGTTCCTTAAAACTCCGATGCTTAATATTCATTCCTAAAACAATTATTAATAAGTTTTTGAGAGTTTATTTTTAGAATGAATATTTTTAATTTATTCAAAATTTTGATCCCAACTTAACATAAAGTGTAAAATCTTTATATGATTCTTTGTTGTAAAATATTTTAATATTGTAACCTGCAATTCAATTTCTCCCAAAAAAAGATTGTTTTTAACAAGAACACAATATTATTTTGAAAGATTAATATTTTGCTTCAGCAGAAAATATCGATGCAGTGCAGAACATTTTAAAACCTTACAGTATTTTATTTAATAAAATATTTAAATTTAATCGATTTTGGACAATTTGGATAAATTATTTTAATTAGATAATTTAAAAAATAATGGTCATTGGGTTAACTAATCTATTTAACCTATTTCAAGTTCTGTTGCAATAATTCTTTTGTAAAATAGGAAGCAAAATATATTTAGTTTTATATTCATATTAAAATTTAAATTTCTGTTATTCAACAAAATTAATCTATAAAAAAGATCTTTAAAATGCACCAAATTTAAGAAAAATTGATGTAATAAAATTTAAAAATGTTTCAAATTGTTTCCTATTTCCAACTTTTCATTGGACTTTATAAATATATTTCTGGATTAAAATTGAAAAACCAAGTTTTACACATTTTAGATCATGAATATTTAACAAATTAAATTAAAAATAATCTTCAATGTATCTGGAAATGACTAAGGAAATTGTATTTATTTGCTAAACTTTAATACCAAAAGAGGAGAAAAATCTAAAATGAGAAACAAAATCAAAAGTTCCAAAACACAATCCAGGTCATTATTTTGCCATTATACTAAATTATATTAATAAAATGAAAGTTATAAATATATTTTTGTACCAAATAAACAATTATTATTTACTATTATTATTTTAAGAACTGATATCGCATGCTGCAACTCAAGGAACAATTTCAATTCATGCGTCTGTTTCTTGTTAAAGAGTTAAAAAAATCATATCTGAGAATAACAAATCAGGAGAGAAATTTGAAAGCATAAAATACTGAATCCTTCTGAAAGAATTAAATAGGACGAGTATAGATCTTAAAATTATAGAGAAAAAAATTATATGTCACATAGAAAAAATATTTTTTAATTTCTTTATATATATATATATATATATATATATATATATATATATATTCTATAACATACTAAATGAAATTAAATGAATTTACAGAATATTTTAATAATTATATGGATGTGACTATGACAAGCCTTTGGTAGGCTTGAAACTCAACAAAATATGAATAATATAAAAACCTAAATGATCGAAAAAAATCAGTAGTTCACAATAATGCCATAATTGTAAGGTATTTGAACATATGACTAATATACAGCTGACTTAAGAATTCACCTCTCTTTCTGGACAAATGTTATCGAGTTAAGTAATATCCTGACTGATGTGAAATATCATCAGATCCTGGTGGAAATGGTTTCTATTTATCTTTCGCAATTTTAAAGAAATCTTGACTGGTCTTGGTAATTTATTGCTTACGTATTAAACATTTCAATTGTTGATAAGCGGCAGCTAATATCTAAATTATGATTTTAAATTTGAAACTGAAAATCTGAAATAAAATAAAGTATTCAAATTAATTAAAATTTGAATGAATAAAAGTATAAATCAAATGGAAGGACGTTAAAAATTCTATATGAACTATGTCATTGTATTTAGTATTGTATATGATCATTATTATGCACTTTTTGTGAATAAAATTAGTACTTTGACACGATTTGAAGTAAAATTGTATTTACCAATACTGATGGAAGATTAACAGCCGAAGCATAATAAAAAAGCTAGGCATATGATTTCAGTCACATCTTTGAATCGAAGATTTTTTAAGTAAAAAATAAGTATAAAATAAAAAATGTAAGTTTTCTTGATAATATCTTTCATTCACTATTTATTATTTCTTAAAAAACATTATGAAACTAATATTAACAACTGACAATAATAAAAAGAACAAAAAATAGGATATTAATAATTTATTTTTGAATCCATTATAATTTTTTCAAAGTTTCATGCCTAACATTTTTATGGATATTGTTTTTGTAATATATATTAAAACTACCAATACGATATTAATTTTCCTGAAAGATATAATTATTTTTGGAAGAATTTAACAAGTCTTTATACTTCTCATTTATTATAATCATACTTTAAGCACAATTTCGTCTAAAAATAAGTAATTTGTCTAATATAAAGAGCAGGTCTAATGACCTACTGATTATGAAAAAAGTTTCGGAGTTTTTTACTAATTAAATTATTCATTCTAAATATAGCCACAAACTTTTCATAAAGATTTTGAATAAATCACTAGAGCTAGGAAAATGGCAATTATTGAGGTAAATAATGTGCCACTTTTACATTGATGGAAAAACTTTGACACATAAAATTTGATTCCCTAATTATACACATATTTTTTGAATAGAGAATGAAAATGAGATTGGCTTAGTGTCTCAATTAATCATCTAATAAATTGGTGAAACTGTTTTAGAAAACGCTATGCTAAGCTATACGTTTTAGAAAAAATATTTAATTCATATTATATAATATAATACTTCACAAATGTTTTTTCAGATGCATTCATCTGCATTTCAGATGAAAAATGTCATATATATATATATATATATATATATATATATATATATATATATATATATATAATATATATATATATATATATATATATATATATATATATATATATATAAGTCCGTAAGTTAAAAATACTTCACGGTGAAAATTTTATAATAAAATTTATGAGAGAGAGAGAAATATGATAATTACAGTCATTAATAGTGATTTTAATGCTAAATTTTATTTATTTTCATAGAAGCATTATAAAATTTATCCTACTTGTAATTAATATTTATAAACTGATGATATTCAAATTTGATTTATTATAAATGATATTCAAATTTTCAATGACCTAATTTTATTCAAAAATGTAATTTTTTCCTTCACAGTGTTAAGGCAAATAATCAGATGAAACTTTGTCAAAAATTTAAATCAAAAAAATAAGTATTTGATTTTCTTTCAATCATTTTTACTAATTTCTTACTTTATTTTTTATATATTAGTGCTACGCAAAAGTTTATCACTTAAAATTCAATAAATTTTACATACCATCATTCCTTGCATATAAATACGTTATTGTAAATACATTACTTTAGATGTATATCTAAGTAAAAATTTAATAATTTCAGTATTAAAAAATGATATTTGTAAACAGATTTGTAATAAGAGACATATAATTTTAATATCATGTGATTTATTTTCTTTACAATTTTCCAATTAGTGATTAAACTAGCACTTAAAAGTTATTAAAAAGGTTCTTAAGAATGAAAATGCCTAGAAACATTAAATAATTTAAATATTATAGGCATATTGTATTCTATAAGCAATTTATTTTCATGTGACAATTAATTCTTAAGCATCTTAACTGAACATAAAATTAAAAAAAATATATCTTCTATGAGAGATAAGAGCATAAATATAAAAAAGAATATAACTTAAATACATCAGCCTTATGTATGTGCATGTTTGTTCATATTCACTTTAATATCTTGTAAATGCGAATATTTATGGAATTTAAAAGCTTTAAAAAGATGATTAAAATATTTTAAACAGATAATGAAATTAAACGCTTGAAGTAAGAAGTAGGTTTGGTATTTTTGTAAGTCATTATTTAAAATTGCGGGATATAAATTCTACTAGATAAAAGATTAGCTTCATTTGGCTGGTAATAATTTGCCTATTAAATATACAGTTTAATGGGCTAATTTTCTATATTTACATTAATGTTTTGTGCACTGATTTGAATATATAAACTTAAAAATTTGATAATTAAAATTAAATATGTATAATAAGGCTAGAGAATTATTTAAGGGTGATGTTTGAAATATAAAAATATAAAATGCATGAGATTACATTTGAAAATTTTCCTATTCATGTCAACAGCTACTGATTAAAATTATCTTTATCAGAAAATGAATAAAAAAGACCATTTTTGAATAGAAACAAATTACAGACTAACATCTCATTTATCTATTTTCACATCTGAGTCTTATATAATATTTCAATGAAAAGAAGTGTTAAATTATATAAAGTAATATCAATGAAGAAATATATCATAAATCTTAGAACTTCTCTATTTTCCATTTATAAACTTTTCATTAGAATCTTCAACAAATTTATCTAAAATTAGTTTTAAAAGGCCATCAAAGTTTTTATCGCATACATTTATCTTCAAAATATTTCGAAAAAAGGAACAATTTATTCATTTAACATCACAAACAAGTCATAATTCATCGTTTAATGAAAAAAAGAGCTAATTATTAATGTATCACTTAAAGAGAATTTGTATCTATAATCTGTGCTCTTAAGAAGATATGTATTTTTTTTCTTTTTAAAACTTTAAAAATTAAGTTTTTGTTAATTAAAGTGACGAAATAGTTATTTTATATTTGTCATTAGATTATTCTTTGTTTTTACGCCAAAATGAAAGTAAGTGTATTGTGAAATTATATGATAGAATTATTTTAATGCTATACTTAGATTCTATATATAGTTATATTTATTGCTATAGTTATATTTATTCTACAGTTATATTTTTTCTTATTAAATAGAGTTATTTTATTTAATTGGAGGAAACCTATTTAGAAAAAAAGAACTAGAACACTAAACTTTTAACTATTAAAAAGTTTGTCATCTTATGTATTTCAGTAATCATATATTAAATAAGTAAATTAATGGTTACACACATTGATAAACTAGGTTTTATTTTTAGCTTAAGAAAAGGATACCTTAAAGGCAATAATAATGTGAATTTTAAATTATTGAATCAATGTTATATAATAATTATATATTAATTAGCATCTTGTGTCACGCAATTAGGATTCAAAACACAAATTCGTTAAATTTATTATAATCAATATAAATGATTGGATAGAAATAAATTGCATAAATGTGAAATTCTCATTTGTGTAAGCAATTTTTAATATTGAATTCTAAATAGTTCATTTACATCAAAATATATATTTAATTAATATGCGTTGCATATGCGTGAATAAGAAAAGAAATTCAGGAAAATGAATTGCGTATAATGTTGCTTAACATTACCTATGGTCTACACAAATGCTTGTTAGCTATTAATTCAGAAATTTTATCCAATAAAAAAATATATTCAGCTTTATATTCCACTACATGCTACCTTATTTATTTATGTATTATTTAAATAATGTATAAATAAATAAGGCTGAATATAGTGAATACACTCAGTATTCTCATAGTTATTCGAAATGAGAGAGACAACAAAAATACTAATTGCATTTAATTTTTTGACTTCCTTTCTTAAAATCTAAAATTTTAATTAAGTGTATAAATTACGGATCTCCTCAATGAATTTTAAATAAAATTGAAAATAATGCAAAACTATTATTTCTTAAATATTTTCTATAGCATAATGATGAATATTATTATTAATTATACTTTAAAATTATATTTTTATACTACAATTAAATAATTGATCATTTCATGCAACATTATTACGTAAGATATTGTTACTAAGGTGGATTTCTATGACTTTGCTACTGCCTAGTTCTATCAAGCAAGTCCATTAAAATTCATTCCGAGAAGACTCACACACACACAGTAAAATATCTCAAATACACTTGGTATTTTCCTCTTCACATTTGTACAGAAAAGTACACAAAATTTATTTGAACTTGTTAGGAAAGCAAATTAAAATTTTTGTAAGGAAATATTAGAATTTTTAATTAATTTTACATTATTTTTAAGTTTTAATTAAATGAATCAACATTTTTATATTAACTAGTTAATGTATAAACACTATAATATTTCGCATTTGTTGTTTCTTTAAAAATTTCTTCTATTTTCTAATAAAAATTAATATATGCTTGTTAAAATGAGACTAAAGCATTATTAATTTTGCATACCTAATGCTAAAACTATATCGATTAAATTTTGTTATAAAGATTAAACTCTTTTGGTCTCTTTTTGATAAATACACAAATTAATTGTTTTACTGCATTTTCATGTAGTATGAGTATATCTATATTATAGTTGTTAAAAATAAAAGCTATGTGTTTTAACAATAATTCGAATATTTCTGTTAATGAAAAATTAATTACTAATGTTCGCCAATAAAATATATTTAATACTTATTAAATATAATTTTACCATGGAAACTAAACAACATTTAAGCTTTAGTTACAACTTAAGATTATTTTGGAAATTCATTAATATTTTAATTAAGGGGATAGGTGCACGTTTTTCAATTTGAAAAACACAATTTTAAATTTTAATGCTTTTAAAAATATAGATATTTTTGCTTCTAATAATTCTAAAATTTTGATACTAATCCCACTAGAAGTATTTTATTTTCATTTTTGAATTATGTAAACAACAAATACCATTGCTCAGTGTCACGCCCACTGAAACGGAAACTAATTGCTACGCTTGTTGTTTTTATGAAGCTAATTCCTTTAGAAATTCTATGTTTTTTTTTAATTTATTGAGTTTAATTTTGTCATTTATTATAAAAATAATAATAATAAGCCTCGATTTAATAATTACATCTTTTAAAAAAGAAGTTGTTCTGGTTGGTTTAGAAATTAGCGACAGAAATAGTAAGCAGTAATGTTGACGACGAAAGTGTTTCTGATTCATAGGGTAAAATAGGGACTTTTGTATTCAAAATATGAAGATTTTTGAATGGAACTAATTCTATGAATGAAATAATTTTTATTTCAATACTTTTTGATTAACCTTATTCTTTGCAACAATACTTATTATGCAAAAACTGTAAAAATACATCTAGAATTTCTCTCAGCTTCTCACAAAACATGTTCAAAGTCTTGCAACAGAATTTAACATTTTTTGCAAAAGCTTTAATTTTCCTACTTCATTTTTAAATATAAAATATGTCATTAAACATTTTAATAGCAAGGATATTAATGTGTATAATATATGCACACAAGACTCGTATGCATAAAAATGGATTGGAAAGGGAAAAGCTGCAGAAGAAATATTTATAAAGTGATGTTATGGAACTTGCAATCTTCATCACATAAGTTCAATGAATGGTGCAATGGGTTAAATTCTGATATTAGAAATGTTGCAAAAGTGAGTAAAAGTGCTGCTGAAGTATGTGACATTCCAGTAAGTATTCATAGAACGTGGGTAAAATGTGGTCCAACTTGTTTCAATGATATTGTTATTGCAACAAGTGTTGATACTGGTAACGTCTTACATGCAGAAGTACTGACAAAATTTTTTAATGAAAAGATAAAATGAACCACGAAGGAAATTGCCAAGACGATCATTATGGTAATAGTGATTTCATAGAACTGTCTGGAACCTGCTTAATTGGTAAAATGCAAAATAGTTTATGAAAGTTTGATGCAAAATAGTTTATGATAGTTTATGGATGTCTTCATGGTAAAATGCAAAATAGTTTATGAAAGTTTGAATGGCCTCCTGTGGTTGAGGATTCTGAAAACATTTTGAACTAGTAGAAATTTTGAAAGTTTGTGTATATGAAGCTATTTTTTTAACAATAGAAACATCTCAAAACGCAAGGTTTTATGATTATTAGGAATCCTGCCAAGTATATACACTTGTGGAGATATGATGTTAGTGGATCGAGCTTGCATATAAAAGAGTAACTACAACATAAAAAATACATCTGTAGAAGTTTACATAAAATGAAGGCATGAAAATATAGAATGGAAGATGTTATAGCAGATAATTTAGATAATTCCACAATTATAGAGCTGGAATGTTTTAATTGTACACAATTTTCATGTTATATCTTGTTTTTCTCAAAACGACATTTTTTTAAAAATTTAATAAGAACATTTTCTGAAAAAGTACTTAATTAAACATTTTAAAACTCATCATACTTAAAAGTTATGTTATTTTATATGTTTTAAAAAGTATTTATGTAATAATTTCTTTACATTTTATAGTTTAAAATATTTGAAAAATTTAACAATGTAAGTGAAAAATACGTGTTAGAACAGTTATTTTTTTAAAAAGAAATAAATTATCAAATAAAAAAAATCTTTGCTGAAATTATATAAAAGTTTGTATTTAACTAAGAAAAAAATTTCATTTAATTTGGTTTAATAATTAATTTTTAAATGTTCCTTAAGATTTAACATTATCGGTATAGGAATTTTGATTTGAGAGCCTAAACATATATTATATATTTCTAGATTTTTCATACCTCAATGAGTTAACAGTTGATATTAATAAGTTGTCATTTTGATAATTATGTCATGTTAATATTCAATTTGTAATTCAGAATTATGAGTATGTTGAAGAAATTATTATGTTTTTAAAATAAAAAATTTATATTTTAATCCAAATTAGTAACATGGCTATTGTTAATCTTAAAATAATATATAAATTATTATTTATAACGACATCTTAGTCAGAAAACTAGTTAAAATTTTGGGAAAATAATTATAATTATTCTTTTCTGCTGAGGCCTAGTGATATCTTGAATGTGAATTACAAAATTTTAATTTTAATGAATGTCTGCGTGTACATTGTTACATTTCTAGAGGTAGCTTCTCTTCAGTTTTCCAGAAGAGCAATTTTACCTGTTTCAATAATTTGTTTCGTGTTGAAATATAACATTACAAAAATAATTTTATGCGCACTATGATTTTGTAACCATAAAAATACAAAGTTTCGACAGCTATTAAGACTCGAATTCCATATTGACATTGAGTTATCTATTAAAATAGTGAAAATAATTACGAAATGCATTCATCTCAATGAAAATGTGAATTAATTGATGCCTCAATGAAATATTTGTAATTCAAGTACTGTAGAAATTGTTAGACCCGAAATGAATCTAACGTCTCTAAAAGACTTTCATCTTGTTGCCAAATGTATGAGGTTTCATATCTACAATAATTTGAAAATAAATCATTTTAAAAACAACGCTCAATAATTTATTAAAAATCTTTTATTTAAAAAAGAGAAGGTGATTTATTTATTGTTATAACCACATCATTTGTCACTACATAAAATTTAGTAATGACATTTTGGAAACATAAATATACTAGAATATAAAAATAATTTGCAAAGAAAATTGCATAGAATTTTAAGAAAATGAAATCAATTTTAAAACTAATTGAATGAATACTTATATCTACCAAGAGTAGTAAAATGTAAGTTTTTATTATTTCTAGTAACTTGTAATTTTGATTTTTATAATGAGTTGCATCTGTTAAAAGAAGCAGTAACATGTATTAACATTTACACCAATTAAGAAACTTTTACCTCGATTTGTATGGTATTGGAGCTTATTATAAGAAAAGTTAAGGTATTAAACATATATGAGAAAATGTGTGTATGAGTTTTCATATAGGAGACAAAATGTGTGTGCATAACATGTGTGTAATTCGGATTTTTAAATTCATTTCTCTTTGCAACAGTTAAAAGTCGTTGCTATCGCAGAAGGAGATACAGCTAAAAATTTCTTTGTCGTAATAGTTTCAATGATAAAAAAGTAATTATATTCCAATTTCATTCAAATAAACTGTAATTCTCTTGGGATAAGCGGAATCTACATAGCTTAAAGTGATCGTATGAGCTTAAAAGTGCCAATACATATTTTCTAGGGAAATATCCTCCAAAATTAAAAGTCAAACAAGAAAGTTCTTTCCGTTTTCGCTTTGTCATTGAATGAAATAAAAATAAACATTTAAATTAATATATGACGTGAAGTTGACACCAGTCAGTCAAGAGTGGTAGTATCATTCATTACATATGTATACATATATAAATGTAGGGCCACCTAGCTCATACAGCTATCGTAACTCGTATAGCAGAAAAAATGAATTCATTTGTTGAAATAGATTTTTTGGTGTTTTTAGCTTTACTTTTTCAAAGTGGGCTTATCAAGTGATGCATTAAGTGGCCGAATATGTCCAATGTTTGGGGATAGTGTTATTAATGCACACATGGAATGACGTTTAATTAAAAAAATCAGGTCTGGAGAATTGTCCCGCTGTCATAAAGTTGGTATTTGGTGGGCCAATCGTCAAATGCTTCACTATGTCTTGGTACAAACGGGCAAAACGGTCAATGGACTTAAACTCTCAGAAATTGGAACGTGTGCAACAGAAAGGAGGCAGCAGTGGTTAATCGCAAGAGTGTATTTTTCTTGACCAAAAACGTGAGGACGCATGTTGCTCGCGTTTCCAAGAATACCATACAACGATTTAGTTGAGAGGCTTTGTGTGATTCTCGTTACTCATCTGAGTTTTCCACCATCAGATATTACCTCTTCCACATTCTAAACACTCAACTTGGTAGAAATATAATTTATTCATTTCAAGTAGATTTAACAAAGCAATATCACTTTTGCAACGCAAGTTTTGAATTGATAAACATCCAGAAAAACACATAGATAATTTTCGTAGACAATTTTTCTAAAACTTCCAATAGCATAAAAATAAATTTTGTGTAACATTTGTATCTAAGTTTCTATGATTTTTTTTAATCCAGTTGAAAATTTCTCTCACAAGTCATAGTTAAACCAAACAATGATTACTACTGAAATCCTTATTCAAGACGATCTCATAAACGTCTAAATGTATTGGACAAGAATTTTAAGTTAATTATTCATACAAATAACAAAGATTACTTTCATCTGAAGTTATTTTATCTCTTAGACATTCCTTTCATTCATGCAATTAATGTGGAAGGACAAAACTTAAAGAAAACAAAGAAATGTATTAAAATTGTATATTTTAATATCCAACAAAAACATGAAGAAAATATTAACATTTTATTCTTAGATATTAAAATATAATTAAAGTTTTCAGATTTTGAAACCCCAGATTTTGCTTGAACATTGAAATATGAAATACTTTATTCTAAAAATATGGAAAGTTTACTTATTCTTCAATTGCATATTTTTGTTGCATTTCATATGGAGGCATATAATATTAATTTTTAAATATTTTTATCATAATATCTATAAAAATGCGAATGAAGTTTAGCATATGACAATGCGTTGAGAAAAAATTATAACATTTATATTTTATATAATTAATGTATAACCAGTGAAATGGCAGTGTGAAAACGATTATGATAAACTTATTACCTATATGATTTTTTTTCATTTATTTTAAAATAATGTATTGAAAAAATTCTTGTTTTTAAAACTGTTTTTTTAAGAAGTGCGTTATAAAAATTATCTAAGCAAACTACAGTTTTTTTTACGTATACGATAAATTTATATACTTAAAAGTTAATACAGATTGAATACATCTTTAAATAAGTTCCAAACGATGATTTTTTCACCATAGACCTATCATGTGGTATTCATAAATGCTAATTTACATAATATGGCATCTATTTTTTTAACTCTTGAAGCATATTTGATGCCTGCAGTTAGACAGCTTTACCAATTAGAACCTACGTCAATTAAAATATCCAAAATAATAAAATGTTTCATATTTATACAGCTTTAATAATTAGACAATTAGTGTCAAAACGGGCAACAGTGATACATACAATTCAGCTCAAACTTAAAATAAAAGTATTTAGCATAAAAGGCCGAAACACATGGTAAGAATTAATGAGTACTACACAAATGAATTAGTTTCCTCCTATTGAAACTTATTCACATTATGAAAGCTCTTAAAAATAATGAACCATGATAACCAGCAAATCCATTCCTCCAAAAGTCCTAATTGGTAAAATGCATGTGAATATTAATATATCGCTTTTTAATAAATTTTGAGTTAGTGTAATATACAGAAAGTGAGATTTATGTCTTGAGTAAATGACGTTCCCACTCTCATCATGACATAATTAATTGAGATGGGGAAATGGTCTTTATTTTTAACTGGTATTAAATTAAACCGATGTTTGACGTTAAGTGTCTTGTCAGGTAGCCTTTTAATGTATTTTAACACCACGCTTGGTTTTTAAATGACACTCAATTAAAATGCCTATCCCTCTTACTCTTAGAGTCACAAAGTTTTTTGACATCATTTAATAAAGCCACTGAAAACTTAACAGAAGAATAGGAACTTGGTAATTTCGACTCATAACTAGATTAAATGGCCAAACAACGTAACAGCATTAATTCTACTTCATTTTATTTTACAGTGCTGAAGAAAAAATGCCATTTTTTCTTTTTCTGCCAAACAAAAGAGATTTATTCAATTTCCGGCCTCACCTTTAAAATATTTTAATTAATATTATACTGGAAGTTATGCATTCTAGCAATTTATCTTGTATGTATTTTCCCTGTATGAGAACATTGCTAAAAAATTTTAAAGAGCACGTGTATTAGTAAATTAAGCTCTAGCGTGAGACATTTATAAAATAAAATTTTAAAATAAAACAATGCTGAAAAACTAAAAAAATAATAAAGAAAAAATTAATTTTACCACTGCTTATTAGACAATAGTTATTTTTATGCCCAGATTTGTAAAAAATGCTGTCATGATTCCCCATTTTTCAAATAAAAAATCTATAAAATTTTAATGAGTCTTATCCCTGAGAATAAAATTATGGCAAATAAAATTAAATCGGTTTAAAAATTATAAAAATCAAAATGTTTTAATATAAAAAGAAAAACATTCAATATACCTAATTTTATGAAAAACAAGCTTAATATATATCTTTTAAATTTATTTCTAGGAAATACATTTTATGTCAAATAATAATGTATTCAGAGCTACAAATATTAGTATTAATCATAAAAAAGAGCAATATAAAATCAATCATCATAACCAATTACTATCTAATATAATTTGAGAAAAATACAAATTTATTTAGGCTGCAGAAAACAAGTGTTAAATTATAAGCCTTAGTGTAAATATTTTCAATAAATTTGAACAAATAATTTTGACTGTCGAAGGCACTGATATCGAAACAGAACACTTGAAAATTGAATCATTTCTGTTTATTTCCCAAAATGTTGATGAAACAAAATGCACCATAATATTAATGAAGTGCTACAAAATATAATTTACAAATTAATGTTTTTCTTTTAACTATAAAGAACTCGAGCAATGTTAAAATATATTGAGATTAAGGTTTAAAAAGATTAATTTTGTTACAAAAATGTATATACATAAATGTAAATTTATGTGAACGTTTTTGTAGCAAACAATTAAAATCAAGGCAATCACCGTAAAATATTTAAAGTTATGAAGAAAAGATTGTAGAATTGTTTTCAATGTTATCCAAATGTTATTTCGATAACACCAACATTTTGACTACATATAATTTTGATAAGGAAAAAATCCCGTTATATAAATCTCTAATATTTACACTTATTCATAATTAGTTTGGTATACGTTTCTAAAACAAAGTGATATTTCCTATCAAATCATCTCTAATAATAGTTTTGTGCTGTTTCAGTGTAAGTTCAATTGACTTATTTCAATATGACTACATTAAAATTGATTATTATTACACAATATATAAAAATGTTGTTGATTACCGATCCATTTAATTTTTACAGGAAATGATTAATTTTACTTTAAAAGTTTAAGAACAATTGTACAAAAAAGCCTTGATGACTTTTTTCATTAATTTTATAACCGAGAGAGTTTCTGCAATGCTCTTTCTAACAGTCTAACCGGAACACTATAGGCAAATTTTTTAAAATTAATGAGGTAAAGTTATCATTAAAACAGCTTCATGCTGTACTTAAACAAGTATGAAAACGGTAATATTTTATATTATTGTAACATTTAATGCAATTTTTAGCTGGAATATATTAAATGCATTTGATTAATTAAACAGGAACAACTTAATAACTATTATAATGTCCCAAATTATATATAATTAAAATCAAAATATTATTGATAAATACTTTCGATATAAGCACTTATTCCCTTCAGACAGAAAAAATACCTAATTTAATCAAAGAAATGCCTTTAAAGTATTTTTCGTTTTATTACGCTTACATAAAATATAATTATTGGATAAAAAAAAACCTTAAAAAAATAAAAACTTATCTGCTTTTATGATGTTTACATTTTTATGATGATGAATAAGTTGTTTAAATTATTAGAACAGTTAAAATATTAAAAATTCTATTAAACATCTATAAAATTAAAAATAATATTAATTGTTTAACTTTATCTTTTCTACTTGTTATAATTAGAAATATTGATAAAAATAATTTATTCAAAAATTGTAATTATCTTCATTAAATTTCCATTTTCTGAGAGAATTTCTAAAAACAGTTACAGATTTAACTTTCTTTTTTGTACTAATTAGTTTATAAGACGATGATTTATTTATAAGATAATGTTACACTTTTCCAGGTTCAGATTATTTGAATGTACTTTCCGATATTTTATTTAAATACAAAAATGTATGTAAATATATATCATTCTAAAGTTATTTTACAATTCCTGATAAATTTTGACAAGGATATCAAATTAAAACCTAGCATTTTTAAATATATTATATCTAATTAATAAAGTGCTGAATATTTTACAGTTTCCAAATATAGAAATATTTTCTTGTAAGCAAATGCAGAAGGAAAATCTCCAAATTTTATTACCATGAAGCCAAAATTATAAGAGTATACAAACCAATATCTGACTTAAAGTGAAACAGATATTACAATAAATAACTAAAATGCTACAAATTTGAAATCCAAATAAATATTATTATGGCAATTTGACACATGTTGTTTTAGATCAGAGAGATTTTCTATTGCATAAAAGTCAAAATATTTCTACAAAGTTTATTTTCATATTTCTTGCCAACATATATTGGTTGTAACTGTCTTTGACGAAAAAAAAATTAACAGATTTTATTCCCATAGAAAATATTTTTTTAAATTATGAAACAATTGAGCAAATTTTACATGAAACAGAATATTTTTCTTTTATATAACTTTTTCGCAAACGGTAAATATGTTGTGAAATTTATTTAATCAGGAGTTTTAAAGAATCAGTCTCTTGTCATAAAGGCGTTGTCAGTTATCACCAGTATTCTTAATTTGACAAGAAATACAGTTTAGAGAGTATGCTAGAAAACATATGAAATATATATATAGAAAACATATGTTTATATTGTTTTCAATATTTTTATATTATGTTTATAATAAAAAGAAAGATGTAATCATAAATATAAAAATTCCTTTCACATTTTTAAAAAATTAACTTTTTAAAACTTTTTTTACTATTTAATAAGCGTATTACACATTATATTTATATTTTCTAAAAATATAAGATTTTTCTAACTAATTAACATGCTTTGTCTGTAAGTAACGACTTGCAAATAATACAAAATTGATTATTTTAAATAAAAACAATCTTAAGAAATTTGAATTTTTTGAAATTTTATATTCAAAAGTACATAAAAATGTTCATTCCATTTAGTAATCTATAAGGAAATCAAATTTATCATTAATTAATTATATGAATAAAGTAATTGGAATAAATAATTAGCAATGTACATTATTTATGATATAACTTTTTTAAATTATTGTAAAAGGTGCTCATATTTATAATTAATTAATTAATGAGTAAATATTTATTCATTTATATAATAAACATATAATCTAATATAATAAGTAAATGAATAAATTCTAACTGCAATATTACAAATACTAATGTAATTAACAGATGAAATACATATCGTAACAGATTTGTGAGGTTAAATTTTATTTTCAAATTGGGAATATTTTCTAGATAGACAGCCGTATTTTAAAAGGTTACAAAATGTTTTTATAATATAGCTTAATGTATTATTTTTTGATATAGTTAATGTTTAAATTTTTATGTAACTTGCATTAACAAATATTGAAATGTATTACAGTAGTTTATATGTGTTTGTTATTATGCATAAAAGGTGAAGAATATAGTATTACTCATAAGTACAAGAAATATGAATATATAAAAAAAATTTATGTCAGTATATCATCCCATAACAGTTAATCATTTTCTATGAATAAACACGAATTTGTCTAAGTGCAGTTTTACTTTAAAAACTGCATTAAAAACATAAATGTATATTTAAATATTTGAAAAAGCAGAAAATATTAAAAACTCTATCAGCATTTAATTATTTGTGATTTTAAACTATTATGAGATATTTTAATAATTATGTGTATTTATATTACATTATTATTTATTTGTATTTTCATGTATATTGATATTTCATGTACTTGTAAAAGTTTATTTGAAATGCTTAATTTAATTAAAGAAAATATATTAATTTATATTGAATTTACACATAATTATACCTTCATGTTTCTATTTTATCTTGAATTATTCTTAAGGTACTTATGATATTAACGACATGAATATCTAATTTATATTATTAAAAAAGTCCTTGAACAATTAGTTTCCATATTATCTTTTAAGAATAAAATTATTAGATTTTTATTCATATTCGTGATTTAAAAGAAATTAAATCTATGTAGAACAAGTTATTCATTTAAAGCATATACTTCTTTCTTATTTATAAACCAGACAGTGAATTCAATCTCTTAGGAACTAGAATTTTCCCCACGAATACTTATCAGATACGTATCTATCTAAACACTCGTGTTATTAACAATAAGCACGCTAACATTTTTATCTTTTCAAAACTGCAGTTTCTTAGGAATAAGGCGTGTTTTGGCATGGTTCTTTCCTTATCAATCTTTGGCCAAAATATTGTACGAAGTATCGAAGAAGTATTTATAATGTTGTTTTGTTTGCATTTTTTACTATCTTGGCGTGGCTATTCTCGCATGTATCCTGTGCATGCGAGAAAAGTCTTTCATTATTCTTAAGATTGAATAGCATAGTTTATTTCTGTGCACATAACAAATTAAGAAAACTAATAAATTTTGACTTCATAATTTATTTATTGACTAAATGCTAGATTTTCTATTTATGTTTAAAGCTATTGAAAACTGTTATCGAAAAATTTCGATTGTTAAGAATGTGTCTTGTTTGATGTTGTTATATAAATTTTGATTCCCTTTCTGATTTGTGAAAATTTTATTCAATATTTAAAATTGCAAATAAACATTTTCCTTATTTTTGAATTTTATATTCTATTTTTTAAAATTTTTCATTTATTTGATAAGGATTAGCATTGTATATTTATATATTTAAAGCTCCCATGAATTTGAATATTTTCTGCATTATGTCACTTGAAACGATTATAACTAAATATCACAATTTCACTCTCTTTCTTGTGCAGTTTCTTTTTATACGCATTTGTGGTCATCTTAACTTATCCGAAATTAATATTCCTGAGCTATGAAAATATTGTAGTTTCTTATTAATTTACACACATTTTAATTTTTATTTAAATTATATAAACTTTTGAAATGACTTATTTCCAGTATTTTGCATGGCAAATCAAATTAAGAATTTAAGGTTTTCTTTTACATAAAAAATTGAATCATAAACATTATCTGTTTTTATAATTACTTGAAATATATGTAGATTTATCTGCATATATTCGCAAGACTAGTACAAAATGACAGGCATAAAAATTATATAGGACTTGATTATAGTCCCCATGAACCTATGACTGGATTATTCTATTACAAATGTTAACAGCTTATTTTTTAAAGAAAGAGAAGCATTAAAAGGCTTTTAGAGCATACATCTTTAAAATGAAAAAACATTAAGTATATAACCACTTATCAGTAAAAAATTATAAGCAATTATTATTATTCAATATTATACTTTCAATATAATGAAAACATTTCTTTCATAATTTGAACTGAATTCTACCAAATGACTGTTCAATGTAGGATTTTCAATTTTTTATATAATGATACTATAATAACGCAATGAATGTTTGGTATTCAACATAAGAAATTAATTATTTAAAAATAAAAAAATATTTATTAAATTATCATTAAATAGCAATTTATAAAATAAAAATATGCAGATTACACTCAAAAAATAAAAAAAACTAACTGTAGATATATTAAAGAAGTTATATTTTTGAATTAAAACTAATACACAAATGTATTTGTAAGCCATTTTAGTAAAGTGCTGTTCCAAGCACCGAAGAACAAATAAAGATAATTGGTATTATATCAGACAAATATATGAAAGTTTGGTAACAAAACTTGTGCAAAAGATAATGTGCTATTCATTCTTGAGCATTTTTGAAGGTCAAATAATAATCACATATTAAGAAATAAATTTATTCATATTTTATAAAATGTCACTGACATTTAAAACCAATTTTGTAATAGAAATTTGTCAATTAGTAATCCTAAAATTATTTATGACATACTTGCAAATTCGTCATACATTTTATTTAAAAATATTATAACTTAAAATATTTAACAATGTTATTGGAATTGTTTGGATTCTTCTAATTAAAATATACTGTTCCGATCAATAAAAGTATTGCATAAAAGTAGAAAGTTCAAAATAAAGTTTCAAATATTAAATGTCTCTACTAGATACAATGTAAGCTTCAAAAATAAATATAATTACAACATAATTCAAAATATAATTATTTTAAAATCATGAACATTAAAAGCATATTTAGAATATAATTTATTCGTGATTGGTTTTATAATTATTTTGATTAAACTTTAATGACTTTTCTTATGAAGAGAGTATATAATTACATTTACCTCAAAATAAATTAAAATTTTTCGCATATTAATTTTAATAAATTGCTAAATAATTTACGTTTTCTTGCATAAGATGCATAAAAAATCAAATTCAAGCAATCATTTATATTGTATTTCACAATCATTTCGAAAATAATCTAAAATATTATCTTACATTTTACAGCTTTCTCATTTAAAAATTCATTATGTGTAAAACATAAAAAACTAATTTAAAAAAAATCATATAGAAATTTTAAACGCTATTCATACTTTTCCTATCTTTAATTTGAAATTATGAATAATGATGAAATAATTATAAGTAATTTATTAACTGTGATTATATTTTCCAGAAAAGTATACATATTTTTGAGTTCTCGTTAAATTTAACTTAATCGTGTGAATTTATTTCTAACTAAAAGTCATAAGTTAAAATTAAAATTAAAAAAAACCATTGAAAAATGAATGTAAATCTATGGGAAATTGTGATGAGGAATTTAAAATATTAAATAATATACTACTCTTGTGCTAGTATCTATTATCAATAATCTTTGCTAGTAATTGCAATTATTTCTCTATACAGTGATCTAATATTTTTCCCATCGAATGTAAGAAAAAATTATTTGTCACGGATTTACTCTCTAATAACATAAATTTTTGTTTTTCATTTCTTCGAATTATTTGAATTTTATAATGATAAAAGCATGAAAATTAAATACATTTTATTTACCAAGTACAAAAAAGGAAATTTACCAATAAGCAAGAAAGCGTAAATCATTGTAGTTGTAAAAAATCAAGTAAGTAAATTGTCAAAGAGAGAATATTAAATTTTCGCATTCTCAAGTTTTGTTTTATAAATTTATTTCATATTCTTAATTTACTAAAGTTCCCTTTTTTACTATAAAATCCGATAGTTATTACATCGCTTATATAAAATATCAGAAAGAAATTTAATGTTAAATCAATATGTATGTATGTTGAAGGGTTAAATAAATCAGATTATTTCAATTCTTAATACAATTACAAAATTTCAATTAATAATCTAAAGCATTTGCTGAATAATATTGAAATTTTTAATTTCATTATAAAACTAATAAATTTAAATCATTTAAACATTTATATATATTATACAATAAGTACCTTATTTAGTTTTTTGTTCTAATCAATTGTTAAAATAAATTGTTTATGTTGATAAATTATTTAATAATTACATAAAACAAAACTGTGTATTATACATTGCATAATGTGATGTTTCAATTAAATTATATGTATAGTTTTTTTTTTTCTGAAAGTAAAAAAAACGTGAAATTAACACTTGATAATAACTTATATTTAATGAATATAAATTATAATTATCTTCGAAAAATGCAGTCTGAATGAAATATTTTTATTGATGGTGTTCCAAATTGGTGTCTTGCTAATAAATAATAATCTAATCATTTTAATTGAAATAAGAAGAGAAAAATGTTAGGACTAGTTAAATGAAAAACGAATGAAATATATGCAAGGAAAAAAGATGAAATTATCATGGTGAATATTAAGTTTACAAACAGTTATTTTCCCATTAATGTACAATTTCTATCACTTTCCAGTAGAACTTTCTAGTAAAAACTCAATTTGTTTCAATAGATGCAGCTTATTTCAATTAATAAGTACTTTTGTCAATGAGAATATAAATTTTCAGCTTTAATAAATTTAATATTCATTTAAATGTTTACTAATTTATTAAATTTGTCTCTAAATTTTTATCACTTATAAACGGATTCTCACTATCTATTTAACCAATTATACACCTTTTATTCCCTAAGTTTCATAGTAATAATTTCGTTTTCTTTTCTATCACTAATATTACAGTTTCATTCCTGATTTTGTAACCTAAGCATCCTATGTAAATAAACAAATAATTATTCTTGTTATTATCTGACTAATGATTGTTTCTGAGTTCTTGATATTGTTAACTCACTGTACGTTATTCCAAAGTTACAAGACAGAACGACCTTGCATTAATATGCATTTACTATTATTATATTAATCTCAAACTCAAATATTACTTATTAAGTTATACACTTAGAAATTGTTTATTAAGATGCCAATTTAGAAATTATTTATTAAATTATTTCTGTGAGGTAACAGTCCTCTTTTAATTCAATTTTAAATACTTATCATACATAAATTCATTACATTTATTCTTTAATAAATAATTAATATTAATAATAATCTTTGTTTATAAACAATAAAATTCAATGCCAGTTTAATTATAACTTACCTACCTTACGGAATATTATTCTTAATATCATTTATTATATGCAATAGCAAAATGACAACCAAAACTAAAATTTAGGAAGATAAACACAAAAAATATTAGATAACATTTATATGTAATAGTTTAAATGAAAACTCAATCTTATTATGACAGAAAATACCATTTATATATAATATTTTAAGATAAAACCCTATTTTATTGTAAAATAATCTCTGAATTATCTTTCTGTTTTTCATTTGAGATACAAATATTTACAAGGAAGACATACTGAAGTGCTTTGCAATGGTAACTTTATTTTTCTTTATGTTGAAAATGAAGTTCTGAAGAAATCAATCAAGCTTTAATTCTCAAAAGTTATTATGATAAAGATAGATTTATATGCTAATTTTTAATTAGCGTAGAGATAATACACAAAAGAAGTACTTTTTATCAATTTTCACAAAAGAAGTAATTTTCAAAGTTACGTGTCTAGACGTTGTTTTGTAAGAACTTTTTATTTAGTTGTTAAATGATTATGTTGAAACGTTAGGTAGAAATCAAAAGGAAAGTACAATGGATTATTAACCAAGACAGCTTAAAGGTCTGTAAATAATGTGTTTATTGAAAACAATATTTTGTTTCTCTCTCGCTTTTTGTCTCTTTCTCGATATATTTATGTAAGCGATCTACATTTCTTTCTTTCTTTCTTTCTATATTTTAATTAATTACACAGTAAAAAATATTTCTTTTAAATTTTAGTAATATTATTAATAAAAACAATCACTCTAAAATTACCATAAAATATGTACATCAACTATGAAAAAATAACCGTTTTTACATTTATATATTGAATAATTGTATGATAGATATATGATTTTATTATGTATTGAATATGAGACATTTATTTACTACCCAATGTATTATTATTTCAATTGAATTTAAATTTTTTTCTTGCGGAAAAGGAAATTTAACCTTTGAATCATATTACTTTTGATCAATGAGAAATAGGTTTTACATTTTTACTTTTTACATGTCTATCTGTATTGGTAATTAAATATTAATTATTTTTGCTTTAATATTTATTAGTAAATACAGATTTCTACACCAGAAAACATTCCCCAGAATGCTATACATATGGAATCTTAAAATACCTTGTAACTTTTCTGCGGAAGCTATTCGCTCAAAGAAATTAATCAGTAATCAATAGGATATATGCATAGCAAAATAAGATCCATTAATTTCACTTTAATTAACTTTGAAATGGAATTATAAAAAATACATAAATTACTATGTAGTTTTATGCATTTAAATTTGTATGATGAAAACTGAATAATTAAAAAAATATTGACTTATTTTTCATTGTTTAGATTGTTTTATGAAAAAAATTAATTATTAAATTCGTTCATGCAGTCATGAAAATGATTTAAATATTAAAAATCTATTTGAAATAAAAATGTTAATGTATTTAAAACTAAGAGAGGGGTTGAATGTATTTTAATGAAGCACACGCTCAATAAATTTTAATGTAGCATATAATGTACATTTCATGAAATACATTTTAATACAGTATACATGCATTTTAATGTAATACATTATTACTTATAAATTTGTATATAAGCTCAGTAAACTTAGAATTAAATGAACCCTCTGTTATAGAACTACAGTTTATTTGTTATAGACTTGGCATATCCAGTTTATTTTTTCAAATGTTTCTCTTAAAAACAAAATAAAAACAATTTATATCTGAAAAGCATTTGCTTTTAACAATCTATCATCAAACATATTAACTTTTTACAGATATTAATATTTATAAATATATTTTCTTAATATCAAAACATCAATTGCATTTGATAAACGATAGTTTTGTTAAAGCTGTCTTATTCACTAAAAATATTTAAAATAATAATTATTATGATTTCTAACTTATGCAAAATCTATTTTACCTCAAGATTATAACTACAATAATTCATAACTATATTTCATTGATTTTGCATCAATTGTCCATGAAACATTTCATTGATTTTATTGCTTAATTTATTACAGAAAATAATTATTATAAAATAATTTTCTGATTATTAGATTTTCATTTAGCAATGAAAATATTAATGTATCGCATTCAATATTTACCCGATTTAGATAACAAACATTTTTATATATGTAACAATAAATTTCCTGCCGACCGCCCTGTCTAGTGGTCAGAGTGCAGGAATGCGGTTAGGGAGGCCCTGCGTTCAAATCACGGTTCAGGCATGAATATATTTTCGCTCATTATCTATCCTGTCTTTGTCCTTTCTGTATATGAAGGAGGTAAGAATGGTTGTCTACCCTGTAAACGAGTCCCTATGGCATTTGTGTACTGAAGCACTGGGACTCCACACCAAATATGGTTCAGTATGAAAAAGTGGAGCAGCGCACCGCATATGTTTAGCCTAACTGGTACAAGAAAAAAAAAGTAAATTTCTTAAACTCCTAAGAGTATATTAAATAAATAAGTCCACATATGATTAAAATAAAGAATGCTTTATTTTAAGCATAGAATAATAGAATAACTACATTTCTTATATCTCAAGAAAAGAGCCTATATGTCTTTGCTACTAAACATTTTTTCCTCTTTAAGTGCATTCCAATACATACAAATATAGTTTGCCTTTTAAAACATTCATGCACAACCTTAATATATTTCACATATATTATATTTTTTGCTTTAAAGGTGATTTTACTTTCATTTTAGGTCCAACATTTTCACAAAATTATTTACAAGCGAAAGATAAATATAAAAATTAGTAAAATTATTTTATTATATAAATTCTTAGTCAAATTAGGTAAGCAATTTCAAATGCAAAATTGATTCATGTAATACTTTTCTTCGAAAATTGAAAATAAATTTTTTCTGTTAGCAAAAAAAAAAAAGAATAATATATATATTTATATATATATATTATTTATATGTATATATATATGTATATATATGTATGTACATATATACATATATATATATATATAGAGAGAGAGAGAGAGAGAGAGATTAAAATAAATAAAAATAAATCCCAGAAAACTTTATGAGTATTTAAAAGAGATTGTTTTCGAAACCAACTCATAAGGAACCGAATTAATCTAAAGAGTTCAAAATATTAGTCTGTCAATACTCCTTACATAGTGTATTTAAAATAAGCATAACTTAATCCATTCATTTGTTATCAGATTACATTAATACTACTTAATGCTACTAGATTTGAATTAAGAACTTTTATTCATCATTGCGCATTGAAATATTATACTGATCATAAGCACGTGGAAAGCATAATTATTTTCATATATTAAAAGCTTAAAAATATACAACAAACATATACTTACATTTATTTTTTTATGATTTTCTGTTTTTCCTCACTGATTTGCGCAATTATCTAATTAGTCATAATTTTAGCAGATTTATTTAGAATTTAAAAATTGTTATTTTATGATCAGATTCAAATGCTACAGAAAAATACATGAAGAAAGCAATACAGTTTCAATTTTTCAAGTAGTTATAATAATGAATAAAAAACTAGGTAGTGAGAGAGTTTCACTAAATATTGAGATGTACCTTATTAACTTTATTTTTATATGATACTAACTTTATATTTTATATATATACTACTGGCCATTAAAATTGCTACACCAAGAAGGCGACATTCTACAGACGTGAAATTTATAAGAAAGGAAGAAAGTGCTGTGATATGCAAATGATTAGCTTTTCAGCGCATTCAGACAAAGCACGCGCCAGTAGCGACACCTACATTGTGTTTAAATGAGGAAATTGTTCAGCTGGTTCCTCATACACAAATTGCATTTGAACGATGTTGCCTGGTGAAAAGTTGTTGTGATGCCTCGTGTAAGAAGGAGAAATGCGCACCAGTACATTTCTGACTTCGATAAAGGTCGAATTGTAGCGTACCGGGATTGCGGTTTATCTTATCGCAGTATTGCTGCTCGCGTCGGTCGAGATCCAATGACTGTTAGCAGAATATGGAATCAATGGGTTCAGGACGGTAATACGGAACGCCATGTGGGATCTCAACGGCTACCTATCACTAGGAGCTGAGAAGACAGGCATATTATCCACATGGCCGTCCGTAATGGATCGTGCAACCACGTCACGAACCGTGACTCAAGAAACGGGGTCGTTTGGGAGACAACAAATGGCTGCACGAACAGTTCGACTACGTTTGTAGCAGCATGGACTCTCAGGTCGGAGACCATGGCTGCGGATTCCCTTGACGCTGCGTCATAGACAAGAACACCTTCAATGGTGTGATCAACGACGAACCAGGGAGCATGAATAACAAGACGTCATCTTTTCAGATGAATCCAGGTTCTGTGTACAGCATCATGATGGTCGCATCCGTGTTTGGCGGCATCGTGGTGAACGCACACTGGCAGCGTGCAATCGTCATACTGGCCCATCACCTGGCGTGATGGAATGGTCTGCCATTGGATACACGTCTCGTTCACCTCTTGTTCGCATTGACGGTGCTTTGAACAGTACACGTTACGTTTCTGGTGTGTTACGAACCGTGGCTCTACCCTTTATTCGAGCCCTGCGAAACCCTACTTTTCAGCTGGATAATGCCCGACCGCATGTTGCTGGTATTGTACTTACATTCCTTGATACAGAAACTGTTCAGCTGTTGCCCTGGCCCACACGTTCTCCAGATCTTTCACCAATAGAAAACGGCTGGCCAATGGTTGCCGATCGACTGGCTCTTCATCAAACTCCAGTCATTATCGTTGATGAACTGTGGCATGGTGTTAAGCTGCATGGGCATCTGTACCTGTACATGCAATCCAATCTCTATTTGACTCAATCCCCAGGCGTATAACTGCTGTTATTACTGCCAGAGGTGGTTGTTCTGGGTACTGATTTCTCAGGATCTAGCCAGCCAAATGTTTTGAAAATTTAATCACATTTTATTTCTAGTATACTATATTTGTCCAATAAATATCATTTTGTTATCTGCATTTCTTCCTGGTGTAGCAATTTTACTGGCCAGTAGTATATATATATATATATATATATATAAATATATATAAATATATATATATATATATATATATATATATAAATATATATATATATATATATATATATATAAATATATATAAATATATATATATATATATATATATATATATATATATATATATATATATATATATATATATATATATATATATATATATATATATATATATATATATATATATATATATATATATATATATATATATATATATATATATATATATATATATATATATATATATATATATATATATATATATATATATATATATATATATATATATATATATATATATATATATATATATATATATATATATATATATATATATATATATATATATATATATATATATATATATATATATATATATATATATATATATATATATATATATATATATATATATATATATATATATATATATATATATATATATATATATATATATATATATATATATATATATATATTAAAGTATTTATCAAATTATTTAATTTATTGAAATATAGTTGGAAGAAACAAAGTGTTTCTTAGTAACATTATTTTTTTAACAAATACATACTTCTGCTAAATAGAAAATTTCAGAATTGCATTGTAATTTTCAAATTTTATCATGTTTAATGAAGCAAATATATTACTATTAATAAGAAATTTCCCTGTCTTATTTTAGCATTCGAAGAAACTTTCAGCAGTGATAGGATCTTAAAATGTTTGCAGTTTTAAGGATTTACCAAATGACATTCAAATCAATTTCGGAAATATCGAATGTCCTGAGGAACAAAAGCACAATCAATAAAATTGAATCCCAGAAAACTCTATGTGTATTTAGAGGAATAAAATTCTTCACTCGAATTTGGTTGGAGAAAAATAATCAATGTTAAATAAACTTTTGCATTACATATTTCTCAGTGAAATGCAAAATGTTAAATTAACGCATCAAAATCTCCTTTTATTATTGGTAATTTTACAGTATGGAGAAACTAAACAATTTGCCACTAACAAATAAATTTCGTTTTTAATTCTTCTCCAATCTTGTTAGTGAATAGGTTAAACTAAATTCACATGAAATCATTAACTAATAAAAGGTCCTAAACGTGAAAGTTTGACTTTGGAAGAGGACTTCGGAACAAGTACTCTTATTCAAGCATTTAGCAGGAAAGTTGATGAGCAGAGGTAAAATGCGTGATGTTGTTTTTCCGGCATAAAGGGAAGATCATTTTTCATTGAACAGAATATGTATTAATATAATAAGTAACGTTTAGAAAAGTAATTACAATGTTTCCTTAAGAAACAGTAAAAATCAGTGTTGTGTAGCTTTTTTAAATACATTGCAATGTTAATTTAGATTTCAACACTGAAATTAGTTTTTTTTTTTTTAATTGGTTTTATAATAAAATGCGTTTATTGAACTACATTTCATTAATATAGATGTTAAAGTTACAATCCTGTCAAATGTTACACTCTTTAATTAAAGATAAGTAAGAAATTTGCTAGGAAAAATTTAGCTTTTGAGTATAAAATTTCATAAAAGTAAGAATAATGTCATATCATTACAAAAATTCATTTATATTATACATATAGGAACGGAAAGTTTAAATTATGTGCTAAATATAAGTTTAAATTATTGCCTTATAGAAAAGAGAATGATCAGACATAATGGAGAATGCGCATGAAATATTACAAAAAATTACGTTTAGTCATTAAACACTGCTAAAAAGGTAAATACATATGATAAATTCATTGGAAAAAGTCTATATAGCACGAAAAATTATGTTGTAATACAAATGAAAAATAAAGTATATGGAATTCATAGACTTTGCTAACTAATACTAAAAACTAAATTGATAAAATATAATTTTCTCGACAGCATAATGTTTTTCCATTATTATAAAAAAGGTATAATGTATGTAAATTTTCATTGACTTTCAAAGAAATTTTAATATTTTCCAGAAATTATAAAAAAATAATTTTATTATATTTTTAAAATTACATTATGTATGACTGGATATTAAACTAAATTTTAGTGTTTATCCAAATATTCTTCACAAATACAAAACATGGGAAAATACTTCATAAACATATATATATATATGATATTAAGATCTGCTTTAAAATCTTATATGGTATCTAACTTCAATGTAGAAGAACGGTGATTTATTGAATATTTTGCTAATGTTATTTTAATAAAATTTGGCAACATAGTGAAACTTAATTTTTTTCAACTTTAAACTAATATTTAGGTTATACTAAATATTAGTTTAAAGTTGAAAAAAATTAAGTGAATTGAATTCTATCAAAATTACCAATAACATTTTTAAAATATTTAATGGTGAGATTTTGCAAATTCAAATAAACCTGCGAAAGTCTGTGCATGCACTTAATTTATTAAAGTATTTTAGTATTTTATAAACAAGCAAATCACTATGAAAAAAAATTAAAATAAGAAATAAATTGTAAAAACAATCACAACAAAAAATTTTACCCAAATAATTAAAATTTTATTTTTAATTAAATTAATTTTCCACTATTGAGTCTTAGAATTAAATATACAGAAATTAGTTTGTGTATGTCGTAAAGATAATTAAAAGAGTCACTCTTTCTTAGTTAATATAAATTCATAAAAAAACATTTGTAAGTTGTATTCATACAGAATATAATATCAGTATCGTATTAAATATATTTTTGTTGTTATATATAAAAAATGTTTTGTATCTAAAAATCAATATTTCAGTAACATAAATTAAATAAAAATAGTGCAAATCATTGCTTAACTGTTTAAACCCACTTTCTTTGGTAGGAAATAAAAACATTTTAGCAAAATATTTATATTTCTTATTTATCATTTCTGAAACAATGAAAATGTTTGAAGAATCAAATTGTTTGCACAAAAACAATGATGTGAAAATGTTTAAAAAATGATGAAATTGATTATAATTGTTTTTTTAAAACATTAAAATAAAATATTTATTTATTTTAGTACGATATATTTTGAATATTTCATATATATATATATATATATATATATATATATATATATATATATATATATATATATATATATATATGTCTGTATGTATGTGTGTGTGTATGTAATAGGGGCTAAACATATTGGATGAGAAATTTGATATTTATCCATCAAAATGAAATTTTTGAACAAAAATAATAAATCACTATATAAATGATAAAATTTTATGATTCAATCAAAATAATGACAAGGAAAACAACGTGACTTGGAACTTGAATTCCATAACACTAAAGGGTAAAAACTTCAGGAATCTTTTCTTATAGATATCATGAAATTATTTTTAACTCAATAGTATTATTGGCATATTCTGTCAGTTGATTTCATTGATTATATTGAATGATTGATTTTGGATTTCCAGGCTATTTTTCCTAGTCGAGTATTGCGTTTCAAAAAGGATCTTGAATTTTTTTTCAAGACATGTGCTATACGTTTTATTCACATATTTTTATGAAACAGCGAGTCATATCACATTACATTCTTATATATATATGTGTGTGTGTGTGTGTGCGTGTGTGTGAGTGAGTGAGTGTGTGTGTGTGTGTGTGAGTGAGTGTGTGTGTGCATTCTAGGAAAATTATTATGATATAAATGTATTAAAACAAAAATATTTTCTTAGGAAATATAAACGTAAATATATTCTACACTTTAATTTTATATAATAATAAATTATTTAAAAATACCTAAATGACTAGAAACTTCACTGTCAAATACAGCATCGTGATGAACATTCAAACCTTTATCGATAAAAAATATTTAATTAATTTTAAAGAAATTAAATATGGTGTCGTTCAAAACATCATGAAAATAATGATTAAAAGATGTTATCTACAACATTCTTTGTATTAATATGTACAAAAAGAAAATGTGTATTAATTATTTGTACTTACGTATTATCGCAACCATGCCAACCTCCCGGATAACATGCCAAATTGGCAACCCCTGTGTCGCATGCATCTGAATTGGCAACCATATGCTTCTTTTCAAATTTCCCCGCTGGCCACCTTTCTCAACCTAACCATTCGTTGAAAATGGCGAGCTTGAATACTAAAATACGAATCTGGGATCTACCGAACTTTGAAAAAGATACCGTTACACTTTTACAGAAGTATAACATTTTACCAGATGTTAGGAAATGTACCAACTCTCACTCAATGAAGTTTTGTTTTGGAAAACAGAATTTTTGGAAGTGCAAAGTTGCAACCTATAATCAACGCGCTGGAATAAGAAGTGGTAATTGGTTTGAGGGAAGCGGTATCTTGTTCTTAATAGCAGTAAAATTCATGTATTGCTAGTGAAAAGAATTAACAACAGTCAAATTTGGTGACGAAGAAATTAATTTAGCTGACAAAGTAGTCATAGACTGGAATAATTTTATGGGAGAGATTTGTGTCCTTCGCATGTAAAGAAAAAAAAGTGGACCTGGCGGCATTGAGGAAATGAAAGTTGAAATGAAACTTGTTCACGAAAAGGAAAAATAATTCATGTCAAATATTGACAGAGCAATAGATTGCTGGTGGCATCTGTCGAGAGACTAAACAATCATTTTAAACAACTATTCCTGATAGAACTACAGCCACGCTTTTCCAGAAAATTATCGAAAACATTGAGAAAGGGAATACACTATTCTGCCTGTTGGAGAGCGTATCAAACTGATAAATTGGCAAACGCTGGATTTGATGATTTAAGAGTAAATCACAATTATAATTTTGTCGGGCCCCAAAATGGGTGTGCATACCCAAACAATCAAAAAAAATATGTGGTCCCACAAAATTGAGGAACAAGAAACAACGGGGTACAGCAAGGCACCATCCTGAGTCCTACTTGGCAGAATTCATATGGCGACAACACCAAGAAAAGGATTAAAAAATGTATTCTATTCTAAAAACCATTTTGCAATATTTTCCACCAAATGTAATTGATATATCGTCAAATAAAGGTCGGAATTATACAGAGAGAAGTTACTTATTATTTTTCTTCATATATAATTTAATGTTTTCTTTCATACTATTTACTGTACTTTTCAATTACGCAGTCCTAATCCTGCCAGTGTATTATGTTTTTAGAATAGGCCAAGTCTAATATAATGCTGCCAATATGGTTGCAATAATACATAAGTACCTAACTATCTAATTTCTAATGTCTTATTCTATTAATATTTTTTGAAATATAACTAAAATATTTCCTTTCTCCACTTCCTAATTTCTTATTTCAGTTTTCAAATATCTAAAAGTTTTTAAAATATCTTAAATACTTAAAAAAAACTAAAAATATAGTTATTCTCTTTTATGCAGTCAATTATGTAAATTAATTTTCTTATTTTGATGTTTCTCATATACATTTCTCAACTTTAATTTAATTTAATAACCCATTCTTGTAAGAATGTCATTATCAACTAAATTTTTTACTGTCATAAATATTTAGTTTTAAAAACATGTAATTATTTTTAATAAAATAACTCCATAAAAAATTGGTAACTGAAATATATTGGTGAATTGTATTATAAATATTTTTAATGTTTTTAATTCATGCGCAAATTTGATTCAAGGTATATTTTATAATATTTTACACACAGTTAATTTAAATTAATTTCATATATTATAAAACGTTTTTAGACAAAAAAAATATTATCGTAGTTTTAAGCCATGAAATCTTTTTTGTTTAGTAACTACTTTCTCTTTGAGCATATCCTTTGTAACATTTTGAAAAATTATAATTAATTGAGAAGAATATTCAGAAAAAAATCTTAAATTTAATGAGAATAATTTTTTAATATTTCTAGAAATTGTTTAATAGGCATGTTACTAGTATACTCAAAGATATACTAGTATATCTTTGAAATAAACTTCTTTTATTAGCTTAATAAATTTTTACTTTCTTGATCGGAAACACTAGTTAAACTAGTGTGTTTATTTATAATTTGTCAATATATTTTTAAAGAATAGTATCTAGACAGATATTGCATGTTAACATTTTAGAAAATATATTTATAAAGCTCTAAATAAATCATCATTTAAAAATATTCTTTATTGTAAATTATTTTTAATTAATAAAATATGAACTTTAAAAAAAAAAACTTGACAATTTTTACAATAACACTGTTATAATGTTAGCTAAATTAGGAAATAAGGTTTTATGTGGAATACTTTGCCTAAACTTGCACATTTCCTAATTTACAATTTCTTCAATTAAACTAGCTATTTATTGGCATAATTAAACATAGTTTACAGTTATAAATAATAATGGTAGCAACAAAAAAAAACATACAATCGCATTATTTTCTCTGGTAACACAAAATACTTTTATAGAAAAATGCCTATTCTACAATTAGGCATTTTTCTATAAAAGTATTTTCATAAAACCCTTAATTGTTTTTATTTTAAGCTTTGCTTTCTGCTACAAAGATATTAAAATATTTACGACATAAATGAATATACTATGTGATATCAAATTTTTATTTTCTCTAATATCTAATAATAAGATAATTTATTTGAAGTCCATACATACATACTGTATTTGAAAAAAATTATCGTACAAGAAAAAAAGCAGTTTTTTTCAAATGTTCAATTTTTCAACACATGTATGTAAAATATACAGCAGCAGAGACATTTACGAATTTAAATGAAGAAATTGCAGGGTACTTTTCTTAACTTAAACTGTTTCTGAACGTTCTTTCAAGTTAAAAAAAATGGTTTGATACCTCGAGATAGAAGGAGAAATTTTAAATTATTTTTCACATAACCTGAATTTCAGAATACTGAAATTGGGTTTATCGCATCCCAGTATTTGTACTAATATCGTTTGATTTCACAATTCTTTACAGGATATGAAATCATATGGTTGGTGGTCAACCAGAAATCCTGAAAGCCTGTTCGTATCTCAGGTGTCTCGTTATCACTAACAGGTCAGATCATTATTATAGATATGTTGCCTAGTGGTCTTAATGGATATTATAGCTATTTCTTATGTGTTTTTGGTCAATTAATGGAGTGGTTTGCAGAAAACTAAATGTCTGATAAGCACTTCGAATATGAATGCTGCAAAAATATTTAATTCGTAGTGAACATTGTTAAGAATCTCTTCTTCCGATTTGAGAGACTTTCAATTAAGTTTCAAGAAAGTGAAACTGAAGACGTGGAAGTCAGAAAGTTAACCTCGAAAGGATGAGCAACTAACTAGTTGCTCAAATCGTAAACAATTTTTAATTTTCTTCTGCGTGATTATTCGTATGCATGAGTAAAATGCTATGTCTTTGTATATGACATGTTTGTTTAAATATAATAAATAATTAACTTAAGAACAATTCTTGTTTTGATACCTCACAATTTTCTTTTCTTACTTAAGGTATTGAGGATAGCAAGAGAGCTTACAATGATGTGATAAATGGATGAACCCGGAGCCATAAATGTCTTGACCTCCTGCTCTTAAGCATTTCTTCTTTTGTTATCATAAAATTTGGAGAGAGTGGGAAGAACCCATGTTGCAGCCTCCAATCAACACTGTCATATTTTCCCATCATATAAATGATAATATAGATCATCATATAGGTGTAACCAATGACATCTTCATGGTATGAAGATGTCATTGGTTACAAGTCTCGATTAGCTCTTGTTCTCATTCATGGCTTATTGGAAAGTTATTTCTATATTTTGGATGCGTTAAGATAAGTAGCTTTACTCCTCACCTAAATTCTCTGAAGAGTTTGTTTCAGCAAAGTAATGTATGGCCCAATTCTGCCTTTTTAAACTGACCTTCCTTGATGGAGAAACTATTTGTTTGCGTCATGTGTGACCAGTAGTTTTTAAATATCTCACCAATAAAAAAACATCTGAACAGTCATTCTTAAATGATTTGCTCAACACATTACCTTAATCACTAGGATCACTGAACAACATGTGATTTCCCTTGGAAGTTGGATGAGCAGTTGAATCTAGACATTCTATCCAAACTTTGTCTGACTTTAGTTGACGATAACTAGTGTTACCATAGAAAAAAGCCCTTTTGAATCAATATATTTATCTGAGCCATGTGGAATATTTTAATTAATAAATTTTTCATTAATGTCTTTTTTTATGTTAAATTGAAAGCATATTTGTATTAAGTCAAGTACTTACCACGTCATTTGAAAAATGATGCTTGGTTGTTTTCTGAATTTATCCACTTTAATTAAAAATAATCGAATGAAAACATGTGTTAGCCTTACTTAAATAAAACTGTAAAAATAAAAATAAAACATTTTCAATTAAAAAAATATTTTGAACTTTCTTTCTTGTAATCAGGAGTTATCACTTAAAATTTTATAGGCCTCCCGTCAGTAACATTTTAAAGATTAATTTGTATAACAACTACAAATAGATAAAGAATATTAATTCAAAAACATTATAAAAATTACAAATTAAAAACAACAGTGAACAAAACAAGGAAAAATATGCTTAATCAAGTTTTTGAGAAAATACGCAATTTAGGCGTATTTTAAGTTTTTTTTTTTTATTTTGGATGGCAAATTGTAAGCAGTTACAACTGCAAGATAGTCTATTAATATATTGTTCCCTGATCCTAAGGGACCGGCCAGAAAGACTGACCTCTTAGCTGCCGAGGCGTTGCCCGGATGCACCACAGGAGGTGAGCCACCATCTCACCCTCACACATGCCATTGGGACCCGTTTATAGGGTAGGCATCATTCATACTTCATTCACACACACAAGGAAAGGACAAAGACAGGATAAAGAGAGATAAAGTAAATACATGCCTAAACCGGGGTTCGAACCATACTATATACCATACTATTTAATTTTATATATACTATTTAATTTTATATGTATACCATACTATTTAATTTTAATTACTATTTATTAGTATAAAAAGTAAGAGTTTAATATTTCTATTTAAAATTTAGTAATGTAATCTACTGTCTCTAAATGGTACTGAATATAAATATGTTACAAATCTCAATTAGTTCTCATATTTAAAATCTCAGTTTCAATAATTGAAAATAAATATTTTATAATGAATATTCATTTTAAAAGACATCTAAATTAAACACTTGCGACAGAAATTTGTATCTTGGTATAGTTTTAATAAAAATACATAATTTTTTTCAAATATTTAATGTTAAGTTTAAAATTATTTTCAAAGAGTATTTAAAAATTTAATTACATATAAAACATTAATTCGCATCTTAATTACTTTGAAACATTAAATTAAAAAATTCAATACACACACACACATATAGTTTTAAAGAATTTTTATATTTTACATACCTTTTAATGCAGGTTTTTATAAACTAAAATAACTATAAAATTGTTTGTATGTTACTTTAAATTTTAACTTTCATTAATTATTCCATCAAATGTAGAACAAATATTTATAAACAAAAAGAAATGGTAAAAGTTTTTAAAAATCTATAATAAATACAACTTATTCAATATTGTTGTTTAAAATAGTTTTTAAATATTTTTCAAATAAGTTTTTATAGTGTTATTTTAGAAATAAATATTTCAGAGAATAAAAATTTTAATTTTATTATGTTGTAAAAGTAAAACATAACTTTTAATTTCTCACTTTTGTTAAACTTTCTTACAAATTTCAATATAATTTGATTAAAAAGGAGACTGTATAAGTTAAAACCATTTATATCTCATGAAAGGAAACAAATGTATTTAATGTAAAACTTAATGACATTAAATACATTTAAGAAATATGTAATCTTCTGACTACTATCTTTGTCTCGATATACTATTTATAATCACACCTTTTATTGTCTAAATTATTGTTTATGGTGTGACACTTTTTAATATATTTTTAAGAATATACTTTCAATTATTTGATCATATTTTTGTTAATATTTTCACAAGTAACCAAGAAATATAATGCATAAAATTAAATGACATTAAATTTTACATTTATAAATTACAGTTATACTATTTTTCATAAAATTTGAAAAAAATTTAAAAGAAATTTCTTTTAAATGTCATATTCTGTGTTTTTTTTAATTAAATATATTATGTTAAAAGATTAATGAAACATTAACTCCATAAACTCATGAAACATTTACTAATCAGTTAATTTAGAAACCATATTCTTCAGTTTTTGCGGATTAATGTTTGGAATTAATTTCATCTCTTTCAACTGATACGTCAAAGTCAATTTGACTTCTTATTAATTACAGAATTTTATTCTTTAATAATAATTCTCATTTAACAAGTGTTCACTGAGTAATGATAAAAGAATAACTGTTTCTGCTTTTGTTGGGGCATAAGATTAGTCACCAGTCTTTAAAAAAGTAATAGATTATGAATAAAGATTCTATATACAAATTATTTACTCTTGGAAAAATTCCCTTCCTTAGAAATTTGTTTTGTTATAGGAACTTAAGGATACCACTCTCTATTGTAAACGGACGGGTAAATCTGCAAAATATAAAAATATATAAAATGAATCAAACTCTGATGTCTGTATATTAATAAATTATATATTCCTTACATTAAATATTTATACCAGTTAAATTGTATAATGTGTTTTCTTTATTTATATTTATTATCATAAATGATATACGAAATTAGTTATCATTCTAATACCAAATCTCACGTTATCACACTCTGTTCATTAACTATTAAAACTTATTGAACCAATGTGATTATTAGAGAATATTAAAAGTTATACTAAAATTATAATCTGTGAAAACCAATAATTTATACATTCTACCTCTACATTAAAATAATTTGTTAAGTTGAGATTACATATGCTTGAGAGTGATTATTATATAATATTTCTGAAGTTTAGAAAAAAACTTAAATCTTTATTTATATATAAATACATAACCATACTTCTAAAGAGTATACAAACGCTTGTATATTTTCTCTGAGAAGTATCTTCAATTATCTTTCCTTTTTCTACTTTGGGCTATCACATTTCTGTGTATCAAGGTACAACAATTTAATCCTTCAATTAAAACATGATTCTCGCAAGATTCTTGCTATATTTTTTTAATTAGAATCATATATATTAGTCATTAAAACAGAAAGCAATTCCGGAAATTTCAAGTACGAGTATTAATGTTAATTGGGTATGAATGAGCACTGATGTCTTTTCTCTATTCCATCCAGTCACGTAACTTATAATTGTGTCTATCATCAGTTGCTTCAGATATTTTCAGACTTACATTAGTAACACAAATGTAGTGAGGGGCATAAAAGTGCTGTGTGTGTGTGTGTGAGAGAGAGAGAGAGAGAGAGAATAAATTAAGAATGTACAATTAACTAATATATTATATATATATATATATATATATATATATATATATATATACAGCTCTTAATTTCATTACATTTATTGATGAAATTTCACAAAACATGATTTTAAAAAATAATCACAATAAACAAAACAAATAACGCTAAATAACCAAATATTTTGCTATTTGCAATAAATTGTAAATAGATATACAATCTCTTATTCAAAATTAAATATTTGTGAAACACAGTATTCATATTACGTTTATATAGTGACTAAAAATATTTAATTTATGAAAATTATTTGTAATATAACCTGTTTGCTATGTAGAATATAAATGAATAAAATATTTAATAGTAGATGATTAACATTTTATTTGCAATAAAATATTAATTCCGTTTATGAGTTTTCGTAAGTAAGCTTTATTAAGTTTTTTTTTCCTTAAAATATTAATATGTTGCTAATTCTTTTGCATAGTAGTTTCTTCTCGTGTCTTATGAAAAATTTTAAATATATCCGTCAATATTAATATTTAGAAAATTTTTAACCCTTCTTAGAACTGGAATATGATCGTGACAACGTCTAAATTCTTCTGATAGCGAGTCTGAATATGAAGTCTCAAATCCCAATGGTCACCATTTCGGCAATGTTAACTACCCCTGGTTCCAATTCTTAGATGCCTTGCAAAAGCTGGGTGCAATGGGTGAGTACCAAACACAAATTCTGGAAAACCCATCTAGAGATCACCCATGCATCTATGTTAGGCATCAATGTCTGACCATTTCCAGTTTACTATTTAAGTGAACATATTGCCGCACAACCCATCTTGAATATCCAGTCTCTCCCCTGACCGAAAGGGGACTTCGCAACTGGAGGAACAGTTAGACTGTTTTCCATCGGGCTTGTTGTTAGGCTAGCTTGATAACGTCTTTCTCAGGTGAATTCAATGTTCTTACGAATGGTATTTGGGCTCTGAGTTCATTAAAGTAAAAGAATCTCAGATTGATGAAACATTGATGTGTTAAAGTATGGAAGGAAGAACTGTCATTCAATATCTGTGGAAGTCCTTTGTTTGGTAAACAAAACTTTTGACCTTAGGGCGTAAATAGCTCAATGTTTTTAGATGCACCTGCATTTTCAGTGTTGAGGTTTAAACTTTAGTGCTTCTGATTTCAGCTATCTTATTGAAATTTTCTACAATACTTTTGGATTCCACTTATTGAAATATAACTCTATATTCATTTTTTCTAACACATCTTGAAAGTTACGATAAAAAATGTTTAGATCATTCGTCTTATGCAGAAAAAATGAACACTTGTCTTTGTTCTTCATATTGAACAGTTTGGTATAAATTCTGCCGAACATCATCTTCCAATCAAGCTTCAAAATTGGAAAGAATTAGTTAGATTTTATTTCAATTAAGTGTCTGAGACGAATTCCGATCCTTATATTCATACATTGATAAATAATTTTCCAGCTTAGAAATTAGCAAAGTCAGGATGCTTGTTTGATTAAAAAACTGAATGTTTACCACAAAATTCTCTTTAGCAATATAAAATACCTTTTTCTGAAGAGTAATGGAACGTCATGATCATCTTCACGTTTATCTGGATATGATTCTACTTTTAACTTGGACATGGTACTGATCTTTCATAACTTGAGAGCTTCATAAAATTCTTGGATGCTCAGTTCATTACAATTCTGCACGCACTATCATTAATACCTCTCGAAAGTATAATAAAAGAATTTTCAGTTCTGTACTTTCATTAAACGAAGCATTACATACAAAAGGAACATAACGGAATAGACTTTAGTATCTGTACTCTAATAAGGTGGTAACAGTGCATTCTAAGAGCTTTATTCCTGTTATTCTACTTCACTCTTTCAGCTCCACTGTATTAACTTCGCAACAGATATTAAATCTCTTTAATTGGATCAAGTTGGACAATTAACATCACAAATATACTTATTTGTAATATATATTTACACTTTTAAGATATAAAAGTTTAGCCAATATGAATTTCATATGATACATTGCATATGTTTAACATAACATAATGATATTCCTAAGGTCTCATTCTGTCAAATGTTAATTGAGTTTTAATTCAAAAATATTTCTAAAAATGTAACAATGACTATATTTTTTCTATCATATAGCTTCTTTACAATATTGACAAGATCCTTTGCTATTAAAAATAATAAATATGTAAAAGAGAATTTTGTAAAGGGAAATACTCACTCATACAATTCCTGTATGTATTTTATGTGCCGTTTATATAAGCTTTTTATTGCTAGGAATTTCCATATTATGCAAAAATATAATTATTAAAATAAGCTATTTTTCATGACATTCAAATTTAAATATTAAATTTTAAGAGTAACATCTAATAGCCAACACTTTCTCATAAAAATTCAACAAAATAATTTTATATCATTCTGTTATTCAGACCAAAAGAGATTTGGGTTACTATTTATAATTTATTTGTTTAATTCTGCCAAATACAGTGATATTCCTAATAACAACTAAATTTGGGTGTTTGGTAATTTCTTTTAATAAGTTCAAATTTTTTGGTGATTTTTATAACTTATTTTTTTTATTTCAATTGCTTAAAAAACATGTTTTCTAATGTTTTCTTACCTCTGAATATTTAATTAACATATTAATACAAGAGAAAGAGTATTTTTCATATTATGAAATTTTAACGCACATAATACTAAACTCTGTCAGCAAAATGTGAATGATAGTTTCATAAATATACTTCATCAAGGCCACGAAAATTGTTGTTGTTGTCCCAGAAATTCAAGTACCAAGCTTTGGGATGGGCTTTATGAAGAGACTTACAAAATTAAGAGCCATACAATGCAGATAATCTGTTTTATTGCTTTTTATAAAAATAAAATTGAATGTTTCATGTAAAAGAATTTCATCGGTAAGAATATGATTTTAAATTAAAATATATGATATAATTATTTTTTGATATCATAAGAACATTTCATTAGAACCTTTATTAGCACATTTTCTTGAAATAAGTAAAACTTATCACTTTTTTCTGAATTAAAATAGCATTTTTTGTGAAATAATTTTTAGAAATATAATAATAAAATTATTATCAAGTTGCAGAACACGATTTAAAATCCATAATTGGTAGTGACTATCTCAATGTACAATGAATGATAGGATGGGCTATTTAGTAGGCTAATGTACAATGATAGGATAGGCTATTTAGGGAAATGAACAATTAACCTCATCATTTTATACGCATGTTTTGTATACATAATATGTTTTGAGTTACATACAGTTTTTTTTTTATTTTTACGCATGTTGTCAAAATTATTTTGATCATTTAAATAAAGTATTCTAGTTTTATCACAGTCTTTACCTTACTATTTTAAGATCATGAATTTCGTACAACAGCTGAAAGTCGTATATTAATCTAACTGCAAACACTCATTTCAAAATGAGACTACAGTTCCAAAACTAAAAAAAAATAACCTATTAATTAATAACTCTGCAAAACATATTCAAAATTATTTATCAATATTCGTCATGATGATTTTAAGGTGCAAATATTTCATATATTGAATTTAAAATAAATATCAAATATATTTAATTTCTTAGAAAATAACACAATTAAAAAGTCAAATATTTTTTTTTTGATTATATTTTAAGTAAAATAAAAAAAAATATTTAAGGAATATTTATTTAAGTTAACGTGTTCTGTTTTTCTGTAGTTAAACACAATAAGTGAAAATTGACATGCTAAATACAGTTGTACCTGTAAAGAGATAACTGTCTAATATACATTATATATTTAGCTTATCAAAATTTAATTTGTTATCTCAATTTGAATCGCAAATAATATTTTGATAGCTAATGCACTTAATTGCGAAAAGCTCATCTAAGTAAATATTGTAATATGCATATGATGGTTTAAGGAAACGCCTTTCTCGTCCCATTTTGATTACTTCGAATTTCCGGAATGATCTTGAAAACGGGTTTCCTTGAGTCATTCATTAGCAACGGAAATTAATTTCATTCACTCGTCTTTTCTTATTCACAATGTAATCAGGAAATAAATCAAGTGTTACACCTTTGTAATACCCTCATAATGTGTTAGCGTACAGAACCCCATTCTAAAAATAAATTTCAATTAATTCTTTGATCATGTAAAATAGCTATTCCTGAATATAATTGTACTTTTTATTTGGTACGAAGCACACACAATGCATTCATTTTCTGTTTTAAAGTAATCTTTAAACATAAACCTATGCCTTATTACAAAATTTCGATTACAGCATTTATAATTAATGTAAAGTGCAATTAATGCTGATTTAAACTCTCAGTAAAATTTCTTAAGCTGCTATTTAAGTGATGTAATGTTCTGCTTTTGAAATCTTCCCTCTTCAAGACAGATATAATTCATTTCCAATTTTTTTTAATTATCCTCTAATTTTCACTATTAGAAATAGGAAAAAACATTTATGGCATCAGAATCACCTTCCTAATGTTCATAATGTAACTATATTTCTGCTCCTTAGTCAGACAGATTACTCGGGAAGAGAATTTCAGTCTATAAATGTTCACTTCCTGAAAAGAATCCCTCACTGAGAGATCACTTGGACTTCACTGTCAGACCAGGGTGATACAACAGTTCTAACCGTAGCTCCCCAGTACGATCATGCACTGTCTTGAAACGTAATTATAATTAAAAATTACAATATTAATTATTTATTGCTTTTTGAAAATAGTTTTAGTTTTTTCATTAAATGCAGTGATTATATTATTACAGTAATGAAAATAATCCAGATTCAAAACTAAGCATATAACTAAAGAGATTTTTTAAGCCATATACACTTCATTTGATTTTTTGCTTAGTTAATCTATACATAAGATTTCATTTTAGAGTGCAAAATATTGTTTTAAAGCGTTGCTTTTAATTAATTTTGTAATGTATGTAATTTAAGGCATTAAACTATAGAAATTCATGTTCTTGTTTTTTGTAATTTCAAGTCTAAATTTAAAAACATGAAATTTTATACCTTAAAAGTTATGTTTAATCTGAAGTCGTATAATTACTTTTCAGTACATCATATCTTGTAATCTTTACTTATTTCGGTAGGCTGTAAAAAAGAAAGAACTTATAATATATAAACAACATTTTTGCATTTACTTTTATTGTAGTAGTTTTCTTTTTCTAGAGTAAAAACTGATAAGAATTTAGCTTGTATAATGTAAACTTTCATTTAAACATTATGTTTTCACTTTTAAATTAAAACTTTCGAAGTGATTTATTTAATTTTTTGGATTTAGTTTTATTCTAGTATAATTTTAAAACTCCATTGTAATTACTTTGAAATAAATATTCTCTTCCAAAAAATTGTTGATACACACTTTTCTTTGATAAAATTTAAGGAGAATAATCACGGAATTCGTCACGTGATTATTCATGGGATGCATCAAGTGATACAACACTTATAAATTCTTTGATGTATCTGTAAAATTATTTAAATGGAACAAAATGAAGGGATAAACTATATTTAATTTATGCAAAATAATACAAATGCGTTACTTATGGGATAATTAATTTATTTTTTTAAAGAAATTATTTTAAAATTTTTCTTATAAATGATGACTTTAACTTCAATTTTTGCCTCTATCGTCATTTGTTTTAAAATATCAAATTATTGTTTTTCATGCTGGCCCTGTTATCGCTATATGATACTATTAATAAATATGCATTTAGGGCTTTTTTAATTTTATAAACTTTTATGGTAAAATCTAGTAGAAGTATTCTTTCTTATAGAAAAAAGTAATTTTTCCTTTTGAACAATTATATATATTCCTTAAATGGAATACATTTTCGAGACTTGCATGAATTATTTAACTATATTTAAGGAATAATTTATAGTGTTTTTATTATACGCGTACTATGTACAATTAAGTAAAAATCTAATGAATTAATTGACTGGGCATTTAAATAGAGGAAATTGACAAAATCTATATTTTTATATATGTTTGTAATTAGCTCTGAATTCTTAAATTTTAAAATCAAGTTCAGTAAGAGAAGTGTTTCAAAATCCAATAACTTAAGATTGAAATTTGAAAAGTACTTAGTAATTTGAAAACTGGGTTGAGTTTTGTATGCATTGAAAGGGGGAAAATTACGGATAATTTTAAAAAAAATGACTTTTCAAAGGTTTAAAAATCCTTGATATTAAATGTCATACGAAAATAATTAGTCATATTACAAGTTCTCTACAACACGCGTGTTAACAAGTATTTTCTAAATATAGATTGTAAATAGAAATACTTTTTTTCATGTATATCAAAGGTATTTCATCTCTGGAAACATTTCGCAATCAACATTTTCAAATAATACACTTTTCATGAAAGAAAACTTGTCACATAATATTTCTCATGTATCTCTCAACTAATATGCAAATATTAATTATTTGTTCAAATCTTTATAAAATTTAATTTTATAGACACTAATTAATAACTCAAAAATATGAATTCTTCTGATGAGTATTGGACAAAAGATGCAATGATCAAGATTATTTTCTAAAAATATATAACGCCCAATCGGGTTGCAAATTAATTGGTTGAATAAAGTTATTCTGCTCTTCAGAAAGTTATTTCCTAACTTCCAACACCCACGCTTTGATTAATTTTGAATGTTAATAAAAACATATTGAAAAGAAATTTATTCAATGATATTGTAAATTCTTTTATCCAAACTTTAAAGTTTTCCCCTGTTACTAAAAATACCTTTTGATGATTAATACTTTGAATTAGATATTAATACATTGAATATTAATTTTCTATGAGAATATATGAAACATTTTTTTTTTATTTTCGAAAAAACACATTTTGCAAATAGTCAATCTTATTTTAATTTTTATATTCAATAAATGTGATGTGTACATTTTTAACATATCACATTGTACATATCCCTCGTATATCACATTGTACATATTGTTCATATCACATTGTACATATTGTTCATATCACATTGTACATATTGTTAACATATCCCTCATATAAATATACAGTAAATGTATACTTATAAGAGGGATAGTCGAAGGATTGTTCTTTTAAGTTTATTAGAAATTTTTTTTATTAATTTATTTGATGGGGATTCTTCCTTTACTGAACTTCTTATTATTTTAAACATTTATTCAGTTCTTGAGACAGTAAAACTTTTTAAAGATTAATTAAAACAAAATTGCTTAAAATAAAAGAAATTTTACTTCAGTTTTATCAATTACGGAAATAAGAAGTGCCAAAAGTAAATGTAAACGTTATTTTTGTTTTTTAATTATAAATAATATATAGGGTTTTATTCTTTTTCAATTGCCTTGCTTAAGAAACATAAGAAATTATTGATATTTTAGAATTTACATACTTAACTTCATAAAATTTATATTGTTTCGATAGATCTTTATTTTGCTATAGTCAATCTAAAGGAATTTACGTAAGACTTTGATTTTCTGTTTACTGTAAATTAAAATCTGGACATTGAATATTTGAAATCATATGAAATCTATTGAATCGTTGATAAGTATTGAAATATTTTCTTTTAAAAAAATCTTTAGGTAACAAACTAATCAAACTAATTTGATAATGAATATGTGAACTTTCTTTAGTAAACTTTTGTATCCTGTAAAATGTTTCAAGGGAAAATTTGTTCGGTAAATTTGAAATTCTGGAAAATATTTAATTTTAATGTTTATTAAAATTTTAAATTTTAATTCTGCAAATTATTTGAATAAAGTATTTTTTTTTTTAAAATAATTTACATTATTTATATTTTGTTTACTAAATTCTTATTTTAAAATTCAGAAAAAAACAATAAAAATAATTTAACAATTAATGATATAAAATGTGAGATTTAATTTGTGGAGGTCAATATGGAAAGAATTAATTATGAAAATTGGACTAAATATTAGGGGAACACAAATTTTAACACTAAAATATTAGGAACACATTAAGCATACTTTAATGTGAATGCTTAAAAATGATGCTGTTTGTTACAAATGAAAATAAATGTTTCTTATGATTTTTCTATTGTGTACTTACCAACTTAGAAAAGTAAAAATCGGAAATTATTTCTGCTATCATAGCATAGACAAATCTGACAAAGTACAAAAATAAATCACTCAACTTAATAACGAATACTCATTTATTTAACATAAATGATGTTACCAAAAGTAAAGTATTGTAATAATAATAAAATAAAGTAAATAATAATATCAAAAATAAAATAAAGTAAATTCTTAACTTATTACTGAGAAAAAAGCTGTTTACTTTTGATAGCTTTTGTCTTTCAAATTTGCTTAAACTTTATATATTTGTCAAAAATAGCACAAGCAATCTTCTACCGAAATTGCTGACGAGTCTCCCATAAAAATGAATGCATAGCTTGACTTCATCATTTTATTTCGAAAGAAACTACTTTCGGATATAAATTATTGTTATATACTTCTGATTTAGTGACCATATTTCATAAACTTGAAAATATTTTCCTCAGTTCTTATCAAATATATAAGAAAGCTATCTTAATACTTGCTGAACATTTTTCTGCATTGTAATAAATTTTCATTTATTTCTTTGTCATATTTTTTTATTTTGGTTAATCAAAAGAATCATTCACAGTTTATAAAATTTTTTATTTTAGAAAATCATTAGAAATTTGTATAGTGTACGCCTAATATAAAAGTTTATAGCTTATATAGATTTTTTTAAATTTTTGGTGAGACGTTGTCTAGGTTAAAAGAGAATGTTTATATTTTAGTGTTTAATATTTTTGCTGACACAATTGTGCCAAAATTTAATTTTAATTATAAAAGAGAACCTATTTAAAATGAGATTATTAATCAGCCTTTTGAGAGAAATACGTAAGACTTCTAAGCCTAATACAAAAGTTCATTGCGTTTTAGTAAAACTAGTATATTTTAAGTGAAAGGTCTCTAGTTTAATTCCCATCATTATGAATGATGAGAAATGAGTCCTGGAATTCAGGTTATTGCATGGATATCGCTCATAAATGAAGCTTAAATTTTCTCCTTGAAATACATAAATATCATTTACCACATTTGATGATGAAGTTTTGTTTTTCTTTTACTTGAGACACACTTCCAAAAAATAATGTTTCAACTAATAGATATTTACTAACACATTTATCTGCTTAGCTGTTCCAGTGTCCAAACTTTTATTTTATTTATTTATTTTCGTGATTAATTAAAATCAGAAAGGTTAGTTGATATTCATAATGATTATCAAACAATGTTTATTTTTTCTTACAAGAGAAAAAAAAAATTATATTTATTTTGTGCTATGAGTTTTGTTGCAAATCTACTCACTCTTTCAGGACATAGAAATAAATCCTCTGCACCATTGTAATGAATAAATCACAAAACTAAAAAAATCCTAGTTTCTTTCTCACGATGTATAATAAACACCTATAAGATTTAATATTTCCTATGATCAAATACATATAAGAAAAGAAATTCAGCCAAATTATATGTTTAGAGGAAATGTTTGTCCAAGGTAATACTAATTATTCTATTTCAACTCAAAAATTCATTTAAAACTAATAACAATTTCTGTACTATCAATCAATAACATTTTACTCTTGAATTTATGAATTTATTTTTGAAGTACATTTTTGATTAGATGATAATTTAAATCAAACCATTTTCATTTGCTTATAATAATTTTAAATGTGGTCACTGATTTTCTAATCAAAATGCATAAGATTTTTATTATTAATGAGTTAATTCATTGAAACCTTCTTTACCTAGAGTAATATTTAATCATTTATAGTAAGAAATATTTAATCAATACTATGATATCTACATATCAATTATTAATAAAAATATATTTTTATATATAAATTTGTCATAAAAACATTATGAAGAACTTTTGTGTAATTGTGTCTTTTGAAATTATAAGATATTAATCATGATTAAGTGTGGAATTAATTATATGTAATTTTCAAATATTATAATTACTAATAAATCATATTAAGGAAAAACTTATTTTTTAATTCCAATTTTACATATTTTTGAGATTGATTTGCTTTTTAAGATAATAGACAAAATAAAAAATTTTATAAATTGGTATTTATATATACATATATATATATATATATATATATATATATATATATATATATATATATATATATATATGTATATATATATATATATGTATATATTATTTTCAATTATAGTAGTTAACTGATTTTTTACTACAAATTGTTATCAATATTTTAACGATGCATTTAATCATTAAGCAAAACTACTTAATTTTTCATCAACAACTACTTTTTTAAGATGTTTATTTTAATTTTCGTATAGTAGCTGAAAGAATCCAGAGCATTAAATCCATAACTCATTTAGGAAATAATAAAAATTTTAAAATTTATTTTTCAAAAATAAAGCAAACAATACTTTGTCAAATAATCTACATAAATTTGTAAAATGCGATTGATTGAGTTCCCGAATGAATTACATCGCAATTAGTTAATATTTTGATTACTTCTGACAAATAATTTAAAGGTTGAAAAAAATAGATTGTATATATTAAAGTAAAATTTAGAAACAAAATAATTTTTCTTCAATGTATACTTTAGTTTGTATATATTTTAAAGTTTATTACATTCAAATCTTTTCTCAAAATAAATACTTATATTCATATTATTTGAACCGACTTATTCTGAATTTAAAATGGATTTACTATTTTTATTTTCATAAATGCATGGATTTTCAGACAGATTAACTATTGCTCTGAATTTTAATACCTGTATATCTTAGCAAATAATGTGAAATATAATATGGTTGAACAGTGAAATTTAATGATGGTTTGCCTATATAAGAACAAATATAATACAGTTATGTATATTATTTACTTGTTATGTTAAGAAGTACACCAATATTTTCCCTCAGAAGATTATCCTATTCAAATACAATTTGATTTACAGACAACTCTATATTGTTTTTCGGAATGTTCCAAATCTGAAAATAATGGTATCTCATAAGTACTATTAATTGATTTTTTTGCTTAAATATGATAGCAAGAATTTTTTTAAACTCGTTCCCTTATAAACTCAGTTTATAACAGATGGAAATATTTAAAAAAAAAACTTTAAAACGTTTGATTGTACAAAGATACAAGCCAAAATTAGAAGAATGTAAAATATATCCTTATTTTAATAAAATGTCAATATAGACTTCCATAAATTTTTTACTGGAAATTTTGTAAGATAATAGAAAGTGCTTTTAGTGTTTATAACGAATTTTCTTCACCGATAATTAACTTTTTGTATTTAATATAGGATGTGACAAAAAACTTTTAATAGTTATAAAATGATATTGAACAGTAAGACGTACAAACTTGGGAAATTTACAGGAATTAATTATTTTATTTTTAAAATCGTTTTTCATCATTTATAAGTAACTTTAATATTTCACTCATGTTTTATTACACACACAAAATAGGCTAATTTATTTTTCTCAATATTTATTAATTTTTATATTCAATATTTAAAATATTCATACTTGTATATTTATTTTATCAAAGTACTTTCCTTACTCAGATTTTCAATGAAAAATTTTAAAACTTCAAGAATGGGCTTGATAAAATAATTTAAAACCATTATTTCAAATATAAAAAAGAAATAATCTTAATTAAGCATTAATGTTATAATATAAAAGTATCTTAATTAAATAAGATTATAATAAAGAATTCAATATCTGCTTTAAATCGATTAGCTCCTTGATAGATAATCTAGTATTTCCAAGGCTATTTGCACGTACCTTGCTGTGTTAATTGACTTGAACGCAGCTTGAATATACATGTTAATTACAATATCCCCGAACTGCAGATGTTAGAGCAGTTGAAACAAACAGGTGTCAGTGATAACCTTTCGGACACAGAATTATGCAGTTATCCAGACGATTGGTTCTCAGTAATTACACTTTATGCTTCGGAAAATAGAGACTGTATGGTGATTTAAGTGCACAGTTTATCGGAATGACCAATACAGTATTAAGCTTTAAAAAATTGCACTTTTTAAAAAAGAAAATATATTATATTTTCTATGCTTGTGTCTGGATTGAGATATTTATTTTATTTTCTTAGCTTTTCATAGTTAGCCATTGTAATTTGATTTTTCCATGACAGAATATTTTAAATAGAGAAAACTTAATTTCATTATAGAAAGGCAATGAGTTCGAATTTTGGTTATCAGATTGTCCACTAGTTTCTTCGCTATAAAAGCGGAACGTGCACATTAAATAAGATATGCTCACAATGCCCTCCAAGTGAAATGATATCTCTAGGGTAGCTAGTCCAATATTATGGGTCTTCTGACTGGTGCCTGTTTCAAAAGCACGATGACTGTATCCGACTCTTTCTATTTAACTGGTAGAACCCAACTTTGGTACAGGGAGGCTTGGTGGCGAAACAATAACACTATGTTGGGGAAAAATATTATTGCAAATATTTTAACAGTAAAACACACACGTTCAAAGTTTTATTTGTGAACTTAAATTATTCTGCCTTAATAAACTACTTTTACTTTTTATATTGATCATAATATTATTTTAAAACTTAAATTAATGGAATAATAAATGTTAATGAGAGAGAAATGCTATAAATTATTTTTTAAAAAAATGCATAGCTTTGTTGAAATTATCAAATGCATATTAAAATTAACACTTATGCAAAAATAAATGCATTTACTTTATTATATATTAAAAACATATCAAAATATGAAAAAATGATTATAATGTACTTTTGATGTGTAAATACAAATTTAGAAATAAATTATTTGGCAATTGCTTAAATCTGGATATAATTTGTTTTTACATTTAACTTTAAAATGTATTCATGTAAGCCAATTTGAACTTCGCAATTAATAAGCAATTAATTAAAACCTTTAATTTTTCATTATTTTACATTAATTTATGAAATATTTAAAAACATTTTTTCATAAATTCAAAATTAAAATACTCTTAAAAATTTTATATTTTAATTCAAATCATAAGAAATTTAAAACTACAATCATCGATCAAATATCCCATACTTTATCTTATAAATTTTATAAATTATTTTTAAAATCTGTTTTAAGTAAAAAATTATCTGTTTCATAAATTCCCTACTAATTTCAAAACAATGGACATTGTTTTAAAAGCAGGAGCTTAAGCTGTATCTTGTTCAAATAGTAAATATTTATTAATTCTAATATTTTAAAGAGAAACTGGTTATATTTTTGAAGATTTTAAAATTATTCAAAATAAGAACGCTTCCATTAGCATTGTCTGCATATTTCTTTCTGACACGTATGCAATGCCAAGAATAAATATCATAGTTGATAAGAAAGCTGTGTGTGGTTAAATATGTCTATATACTGTGGTAGAATACTCATACAAATATAATTTCTGTGCACCTACTGAGTCATAGAACAAATCAGTATAAATGCTCAAACTAATGAAATTTAGAAAATACTACACACACAATTATATATATGTACACATATGTGTAAGTATGTAACAGTATACACAGAAAAATATTAAATGGAAGCTATAACAGACTATCATTTTTACGAACTATTGGCTAATCCCTAATTTTATTTTAATTAATAAATTTTTTTCAAACGTTCGTTTCTGACAATGTTTTATTCTGCATTTTTTATTTTTTTACGATTTTTAATTTTTTATTTGATTCCTTTTTATATAATATTTGAGAACTGATTCATTTTGTAACAGCGTGCAAGCATTCTATTCATTGTGGGAACAATTATTGAAGACATAGTTATCAGACATTTGATGGGAAAGAAGTGTGATGCTGAATTGAACTTCTGGGTTTCCCTGCGTAAGGACACAAGAAGAGATACAAAACTTTTCACTCTTCTCTGTATGTTATAACATAGAAAGAGGGAAAACACTATCAAAGTTTACATTCCCTTGTTCAGCAGCTGGTTTTTTCTTCATTAAAACAATTCAAATCATACATTTTTGTTTGAAGGGAGAAATAGAACAGACTTTTTTAACAATTTGTCACTATTGAAGAATTGAAGGTGGTCAACAATTCATTTGAAGTAAAAACAATTCTGAAAGTAGACGAAAAATATTATTAAAGACAAAAATTGCTAAAATAAAAATGGAATTCCAAAGAACAGCCTCTTGACAATTTTAAAATTTCTGGAAAATATCTAGAAAAGGAAAACTTGCTGGAAAGATTCTATGCTTTACAAATAGCAGAAAAACAAAAGAATTGAATTGGAAAGAGTTTTGTTTTCTTGACTGAGAAAAATAAGATGAACAAGATTTCTGTTGATAGTAATATCCATAAAGAAAAATAAATAATTAATAAAGAAATAATGCAACTGCTTTGCTACAGAACTGAATATAAAACTTTTCATATCATCAGGTCGTGGTTGGCTCCGAAAACTTAAAGTCAGACATGATTTGAGCTTAAGAAAATTGTGTAGTGAAATTTAATCAATAAAATGAAGATAAGAGTTATTTTTGAGTAGAATATTATATTGCATAAATTTCTTATAGTGCATTCTAAATATTTTTTTTAGTATTTTTAATAAAATTTTATTTACAAAGAATATTAGTTTGGTAAAAAATCATATCTTAATAATCTAGTACGTTATTTTTCTAGTTTATGAACATGCTAATGCAACTTATTTTTACGTTGAGAAAAATAATTGAATTATTTCAGCAAATGTATCTAAATAAGCATCAAGTATTTAGTGACTCATGTAAAGAAAAAATTTTACATACTAATAAGAAGAAAATATAATGTCCTAAAGTATAGTCACTCATTCACTTAGACTAAAATATTCAAATGATTATTATACATAGATGTGAATACATTTTGATTGTCTATAAGATAAAAGGAAGAGAGACGTGTAACATTTACCTCTAACAGGTTTTCTGATATATAAAATTATATATGAAAGACACAAAAAATGATTTATTAGGGTATATATTGAAAATATATCGAAACAAGTTTTTTTTTAATTTCGCTGTTAAATATTAAATTCAGTTTAAAACTAATTCATAATTAAGTGACTGAAAAATTGTGTATAATTAATGAAATTTCTAATCATATTGTCACACTGAATATAGGAAAATAAAGTAAAAGTTTATCAACTCATAAACTTCGTGAAAATTTTAGTAGCTATATTAATGATGGAGAGTGATTGAGCTACATTCCAAATCCAAATAAATTTTCTACTACAAGTATAACATCGAAGTTAATAGTTGTTTGTAAATATTTAAGAAAATGACAAAAAATCTGCAATATTATCAATGCCTTCGGAAACTTACTTATTCACTAAGTTACTTTCAAAGGAAACAACGAAGTGTAGATGTTAACCTGAGATATACAGAACAGATAACTACAAACAGTCTCAGAATACTCTTAAATTCAATTAACTTTTGATTTTGTTTTTCATACCTATTTGTAATAAGATAATAAACATCATATAAAAAGTTTCTAAATAATTCTAAATAAAATTATTTATAAGGTAACTATTATTTTTTTGAGTTATAAATGTTAAGTTCATTTATTTTTGTTCACATAAACAAATAGAGTTTTTAATTAATTTCTAATATGACTTTTAATTGCATTTAATTTTATGTAAATTAGTTTATATACAATACATCATATGTATATCGTTTATTCATATGGATATGATTGGCCAAATGAGTTTAACATTTCAAAAACTAAAATATGGAATTACAATTAATCACTTTTTGTAATAAAGGAAGACAACTTTTAATGTTTTTGATGTGATGAATAATTCCGAAATTATTTAATATTAGTCTCTTTTTTATTTTCATCTGAGTTTATAATGAATTGCAAAATATTTTTAACCTTAAATAAGCGATTTTGCTCTTATAATGTGCAATTCTATTTTTAATCCTACAATTAAATAATATTATTCAGCCATCATTTTTATATATAAAATTTCAGTAATTTCGCAATTTAATTCCAAAAGACTTAATATATCATCACAGTTTGGTACTTACTAAAGGAAATAATGTCTTTTTTCATAATCATCTAAAAAGATTCCTGCAAATATGATGTAACTCATTTTTAAATATTAATAATAATTTACCCATATTGTTCATCATTTAAGAGCGCTTATTAGGACTATTTAGTTCTTAAGAAAAATGATACAGATCTGGTGTTGAAATTCATACCTGGTGACAAGAGTCTTATTTAAACATATATATGCCAGAAAATTACTAACAATGAATTTCAATAAATATATAAGTAAATTGTAATATCAAATCTAGTTAAAATATGATATAAATAAAAGCTATGATATAAATAATTTAGTTAATTATGTTCAACCTAAAAGGAAACACTAATAGAAGTATCTTAAAAAATTCTAACAAAACATAAAGAAAGAGTTAAAGCAAGTCATTCAATATGATGATAAATATTAAGAATTTAATTACGTTTCATTAAAAATAGTTTAGTGCATTTAATTAATTGTTAGCAAACCCTATTCAATTAATTCTAATATTATAAGGATTAATTAAATAGGAAAAATAAAAAAGGAACCCATTAAGTATATATTACATTAGAGACTATTGAGAAGACAATGACAATTGGAATTAAATAATAAAAATACTCTGCTGTCTCAGTTTTGTGAAAAAAAGCCAGAAATAGCCTCTACCATCTAAGATTACATAATATGTTGACATCAAACGATTGCTGAATAGCCTTTCTTCTGTAATAACTATATAGATTTACTACTATATATTTATATTTACCGCTATATCGATCCCCGAAGCGTAAGGATGCTTCTAGATTTTGTTGTGCTTCATTTATAAAAAAGATCTATCTGATTCATCGATATTGTTTGTCTGATTTGCTGATTCAGGACCACGTAGCAAAAAATTACTCATGTGAAAATCAATTCGTATATGGATCTAAATCCCACAGTTCTAAAAACAATGTGTTCTTAGGTTTTAAATGAATCTACGAATTTGGTGATGGTAAAATTTACATGTTAGTTGAATTTGCACTCTTGTAAATAATAAATCACATGTATTCCATAGTAATATATTGAATGATAGTTTAATAATTCCTACTTCATTAAGTATTATTTTTATGAGATAAAGTTACAACAGAATAAAGGAGAAGAATGTAATAACAAAAACATAACATTATGTAAAGATAAAGCAAAAACGAATTACAAAATATGCAATAAATTTCAAATCCGATCCAAGAAATAGAGATATGTATCTTAATTGAAATATTTTTATCCCCCCGAACAAATCATGGTGAACATACAACTTTTATGATATAACTTGAATTAAAAGAAACATATTTTAATCGAATTCAATTCAAACACCAAATAGATTTTAAAATATGATAAAAACTTGAAAAAACTATAGAAAAATGGAAAACATATATACTGACAAAGTAAATGCTATCTTAAATCACACAACTGTGAATTGTAACGTAATATAAAACATTTAAATAAAAATGAAAATTATTTAAAAACTGGGAAAAGTGAATGTATTAAAATTCTCTTGTAAATATTGAACAATTATCGCAAAATATTCAGAACAGAATACGCCAATGGCACTGTTTTTAAAGAATCAGATTTTTCCTTTCACAATTGTTACATCTGTTTCATAGGCATATAAAATGTGATCTTGTTTCTATAACTTGTTATATTGAAATCACAAATTATCGTAAAAAACATAAAACCATTTATTTCGGAAATTTAAAACTTTGCACAAAAGATTTTCTTTTCTTTATTTATACAAATTGGGCAAGTATTATTTAATTTTGTCTAAATAATTAAATTGTATAAACAGTGAATTTTTATGACATATTTGTAAACAATTAAGAAACAAAATATAAAATTATATTAAATAATGGTTGGAAATAAACTTTGAGCAGTAGATTTATATAGAAAACTTTATGCAAAATTTCACTTCTTTATTTTCCTGTTAATTATAGGTAACATATAAAAATTAATATGTTACCTACAAAGAATAAGGAATGTGTTCTACATTAGAATAAGAAATGTGTTCTGCATTAATCTATAGAAATGTTTGCATAGAAAACAATGGGTATTGTTATGAATTTTTTCTTCAGTTAAATATACTTAAGGAAGAAGAATTAAAATAGTAGGATTTACTTTTTAAGTTCTTAAATTAAATTTAACTGTATTTAAAAGATATTGTGCTTTTCATTTTCCTTTGTCAATAAGTAAAATATACTTACGTAACTATCAAAGTAATGCAGCTTAAGAAATTAAACTTGTGCATTTAAAAAATTAATAAAATACCCACATATATTATCGAAATAACTTTATTGAACATGAATATAAAGCAAATATAAATAAACAAAATATAAATACGTAACATAAGTAAACAAACAAAATTAAGGAAAATAGATAATATCAGCTTATAGACATTTTTAAATTAGTGTATCTATAATAATCTTGCCAAGTTTGAATTCAAGGAAATTTTATAAATTTCTATTTAGACAAATTATTTAATTTTTCCATGTGATGCAGTTATATTTCATTTATTTTTCTTTGATTTATGCATGATTTTTATTGTAAACTAAAACAAAATTGTGTTAATAATTTTAACTTTTTACTTATAGAATGAATCTTACAAGAATGTGAATGATTGTTTAATAATAAGATAACTATAAATGAGTTTTTAGTAAGCACATTTGAGATTTTAAATGTATTTATAAAGATAAAGAAGACAATTTTAAAGACTTTTTAAAATTTTAAATTTAAATTATTCTCTCATAAAAGTGTAAATCAACGTAAGATGACATTATTTGAAGTTATTTTAAAGCAGCAAAGTAATTTTAATTTTGAAAAACTAAATGTTTACTTCCATTATACATATCCAAAATAACAATTTTCTCCTTCTTTAATGATTTCACTTTTCATTTGCATTTCAAAGAAAAATCGTTACACGCCTGTATTTTTTTTAACTCTCTACGGAATATGATTCAAGTTTCTCTCTCTACTTTTCTGATATAAAGACGAATTTAAATCAATATAAAAGCAAATAACAAAATAACAATGAATTTCTAAAAATATTTCCTTAAGAAGTAGGATTTTTTATAAGAAGTAAAAAAGAGGAGAAAACTGAAGGCATTGGTGTAATTTCCTAATTGATTTGAACTGTAAGTTTCTCGGAATAATTATTAGAAATACCTTGAGTTCATAAGTTGTTACATTTATCATTCAATTGATAATTCCGAAACTATTTTACTTTTGAAGTTATTTTGTTTATCTCTGTTAAAATGTTTGAAAGAAACATGTGATAACTGCAAAATAGTCCGTTTTTGCTTTATTTAAAAGCAAACAAATGTATTTTTTTGGATTTTCTGTTAAAATATATTAACACTTATTTTGGAAGTATTAGAAAGGAGTGCTGAAAAAGTAAAATTACATAACAAAAACTATTTACCAAAAAGCTTCACCAATATTTGCATGAAACAAATCTAAGGCAATGTAAAACATATTGAATCAGTTCATTTAATAGAGTTACAAGAAAGGAAACCTATTTCACGAACTCTTATTTCTATAACTAAGAATTTGTCGTGAAATGTTATATTCTCATTATTACATTCAAATATGTTATATTACATTCAAATATGTTATATTACATTCAAATATGTTATATTACATTCAAATATAAAAAGTTACATATAAAAATGTGAAGAACCAAATTTAAATTAATGTTCCTAAAATATGTTAAGTCTTAAAATTTCTGTGATTCTATCAATTACTTTGTTGTTATAAAATAAGCAAATTGTCTCTTCTATTTTCTTTCTATTGACTGGTTTATAAGTAGTTGTACCTTCACACTAAATAATTTTGTGCAATTCATTGATAATCTATTATTAAATAGTATTCTAGACTATTAATATTTGTACACGAAATGGAAATCTAACCTGTGAACCATTGATCAAAATCCCGTGGTACTCTCAGCTAAACTGTCAGATCGGTGTGTAGTAAATGAAGTCTGTGATTACTTTTGTTATATAACAATAATATGAGTTACGCCCTAATGATATACCATTGAAAAATATTTTAAAATATTATGAATATTAAAACTAAATTTCTATAGTTAAATCTCTCCAGAATTTCATTATCTGATATCGGTTAATCACAAAACTCTGAAATCAAAATCAAATAAAAGGCTTAAATTATTTTGCACGTTAGATAGCTTAGTTTAATTACTATAGAAAATTTGTTTATTTGCAGCTTTTTACTAAAATGTGGTTAACATTTTAAGTTTATTAATGATAAATAATACTGTAGCAAAAATATACATGGAATTCAACCAAATAAATCTTTATATTCTTAAATAAATAATAAATTGGGAAAAACTGATACATATATACAAAAAAAATAGAATTTCATAAACATATATTTATATATATATATATATATATATATATATATATATATATATATATATATATATATATATATATATATATATATATATATATATATATATATATATATATATATATATATATATATATATATATATATATATACTTAAATATACTTAAATATTGAGAATCATTAAATGAATAGAAAAATCTACAAAATTTTACAAATTACTACAAAATATTCTCCATCCATATTTAACATCTTTCAATTACTGTCTATCAAATTAAACCATAAATGGTTAGTGGTCAGGCTAATTACAATGTAAGTTAAGTTTCTTATAGTAGTCTCCAATCCGTTTTTAAGTACAATTACGAGTTATATTAGCTAGGATGTTCTAAACATGATCGTTAAGTAGTAAAAAATAAATTTGTTATATTTTTCTGCTGAACAACAGGTGAAAACAATATTGCGATGGTGTGATAAATTACTTAGTCTATTATATAGTAAGTTGCATTGTCATATTGTGATCACATTAAAAGAGAAATGATGAAAAAAATAAAAGAGAAATGATGAGAAATGAATGGCCATTCATTTTAATAACTTTTTTTTATCTGGGTAATTTTAGTTTCATGTTGAAATGAACACGTCTGTGCAGAAAGAGGAAGAAATCTTACATAAGAATGATGGGCTGTAAAATTTAACTAACTTATAGTAAGTTCCACTTTTTCAAAATTTTGATTACAGCGTTTCAAATTGAAGGTGCTTCTCGTCAGAATGAAACTTTCTTGTTCGTTATATCATTAAAGAACTTTATTTGCTTCAAGAACGTGGAGGCGTGCGCTTTTTCTCCCTTTTAAAATTGTCATTTACATAATTGCTGAATATAAATGAAATACAGATTTTTTAAAATTTTTTCAATATTCGTATAAAGTACATTTAAAGTACACTGCTGGCCACCCAAATTACAACACCAATAAAGACAAGAGATATCAGAAGAAAGCTCATTTTATGAATAACACAACTATGAAATATTTATATACAGCTATACTTTATGACCACAACTATAAAATGATTAAATTTATATATTTGTGTGAAGTATGTTTTCTGAAAAATCTGTTGCTAGAATATCCGCCAATGTGGGATATAACCATTGCCAAATGTCCCGACTTTGATTCAAAGAGACTTTGAATGTGTTCTTGGGGTTCAGTAGACCAAGCAGCTTCCACACGTTCCAAAAGTTGATCTGTTGTGGCAGCTGAGGATGTAATCTGGGTCAATTGTTGAGTAACCATGGTCCCCATGTTTTCTATCGGCTAAAGATCCTGACAGCAAGCAGACCAGGAAAGCAATTCAATATGGTGATTGACGAAGAACACTTAGACAATACAGACTATATTAGTGCTTATTTTAGTTTTGAAGAATGTTTCAATTAACCTGTATGAAAAGAAATGTTAAATTTTCTCTTTATGCTGAGAAAGAAAAATTGCCCTAGGTGCAGAGTTATGGGTTTTCCTTTGAAAGCAAGTGATTTCAATAAATCTTTGGTAAATTAAAACAATGGTATATTGTATATTTACTTCAAATTTGTCCATAATTATTCAATAGAGTCGTTCCGAGACCAATTTTGAAAATTACAATAATAGCACACTTCATATAACGTATATATCTTTGAGCTTCTTTCATGCATTCATGTTTTCTTTACATAATAAATTTATGAAATGATAAAATAGGTGCAAAGCATATGCATATTGAAAATCTAGATATGTCATTATAGGAAGGTAACGAGTTCAATTCCCGGCAAAATAGAAATCCTTCATGCTCGCTAATTGTGTCTGGGGCATGTTAAAACTGGTTGTGGTCCCAATGTCCTCTAAGTGAAATGCTACCTTTTTGGTTGGCAAGCCAATTATTGGGGATCTTCTGCTTGGTTCTTGCTTCAAAATGATGAAGACTCCACATGGCTGCTTTTGTCTAACTGGTAGATGCTAATAAATCTACACATTTATTGGCATCTTTCTATAAACCAGGGTTTAGTACAGGGAAGCATCCTGCTACAACAACAGCGTCCAAATATGTTATGAATCAAGAACAATAAATGAAGAATACCTGAAAATATTCTACATAATATGGAGAATGAAATAATTCGATAATATTTTACTTAGAAGTTTAATTTTGCATCATTCTAAAAAAGTGAAACATTTTATATTTTACATGTGAATTAATCGACAATCAGAGGGTAATTAATAGAATTGTTGTTGTGTATTTCATTTTTCTTTATTAAGAATATTTTTGTTTGTGCTAGGGAAGGGAAATTTACTCCAATATAATTTTATTAAAAAACATTTTTCTTCTTATTTTAACTTTTCCGAAAAAGTATATAACTTAATTATTTTCAACAAATTTCATGTATCACACTAATACAAGAAATCTAATAATAATTTAAATACTACAGCTCATATTAACATTGATAAAATATTAAATCAACCGTTATATACAATGTTATACATGCCTTTAACCCTAAGTCATATATATATATATATATATATATATATATATATATATATATAGCTCTCTCATTACGACAATAATTATAATTACTAAAATGCTATGATTTTTGTGTCATTTTTCTAATAACGTTTCTTTAGAACGATATGAATAATACAATTATGCATAGTTTTCTTTATACTATTGACAAAATGTGATCATAATATTATTATAACCAATATTTCAATTACAAATCTTAATTTTTTATACAAAGATAATTTTTAAATATTTATATAAAAATAGCATACATTCATACATTGCTATACATCTTATCTTTTATAAATGATATATATATATATATATATATATATATATACAGAGAGAGAGAGAGAGAAATTTTTAACAACTCTTTTAAGCTTTTTGAAATATTTATTAACAGCTCTCTACTAGAATGGATTTCCAGCAAGTTTTAGAATGCTTGGTAAACGTTTTGTAATGTGAAGCTTCGGTAAATTATTGCAACAAAATGCTTCCCTTTGGAATGTAAATCAGGCATGACATTCTTTAGATAGAACTAAATTGGTTCTTTACTTTAAATTTAGATACGGTAGAAAAAATATTTTTACTATATATTGAAAACTGCATTTTTTTCAGAAATGTGTCTTTAAATTATTCATAACAATCATGCATATATTTCAAGCTTTTTCTAGAAAAAGATAAGTTATTTTCAAAAAAAAAGTCTAAAATGATTTACTTTATGCATTGATTTATTCAAATGGATTTGCAATAGGTATCAGATAACTACTTAGCATATTATTCCAATATTTTATCAAAATGCAGAATATATTTATAGATTTTCAAAGAATCTATATTTTTAATCGGAAGAGATTTAAATTTTAATTTAGGTAATATATCTCTTACTTATAAAGAAATCTCACACGAATAGCAAAGAAATGGAAACTACACACAAATTAGCAAATCTATTTTATACATTTTGCAAAATATTTCTGAAATTAAATGTACTTAAAATTTTAAAATTAAATTAAGGGGATTATTTTAATACTTTTCTTCTAGGCTGCTTTTAATATATGTAGCTACATTGACCAGAACCCCGAGTTGAGAGGGGTTTCCCTAGCACCACAGTGATTCACATCCTAAATAGGTAATATGCATACGTTTATAAATCTGAGTATGTGATCACAAAATTATTCATTTATTTAAAACCAATTGAATAAATTTATTTAAAACCAATCGAATTTTTTTAATATCTGATCCAAATGCTAAAACAAGAACAATAAATCACATTTACATAAGAATATTTTGCATTTTAATTGATGAGACTGTTTATGCAAATGGACAAGATTGTTTATATATAGTAAACAGACAGAACTCATAACCAACAGATCAGAAAAATTTAAAAAAGGAAGTATAAAATTTGAATAATTTAAATAAACCTATAGAATAAGTGGAAAATAGGAAAACATAATAAATCAAATGAAGTGCCAACATGGCCAGCTTTGTCACGGGGTATTGACAACATCGGTACATCTGACTGGATTAAGAATGACTTATGCATGCAATAGCCTAAGATTAAAGTCTAAATGAAGCCATTGAATCCCGGCCACATCAACATTTTTTTAATTGACGATAATAACACGTGAATAAATATAAAGAAGGATTTCATAATAGGCAAGATAAAATATCAGATTTGAAGACAATATAACAAGGGAACAAATATAATGAAAAAAATTCATAATTTCCAAGATAAAATTTCAAATTAATAGTTGCCAAAATGAAATATCAAATACCACACCTACCAAACTCCAAATAAATAATAAGTGTAAAGAATAAAATAAATAAAATGGATTACAAAGTGTAAACACTTTTGGCACCTCAATTTTCAAAGCTTGGATAATTCTTATGTAGTTTATAACTACGATTTGCCTCATTCTAATAAGGCTCATGCTTATAAGTGATTCAAATTTTACACTCTATATTTTAAATTTCCTTTGTCTATTGGTTATATGTTGCATCGATTTATTATATGTACATATACTTGTCTATTTGCTTTATTGTTCTTCTTTTAAAATTTGTTTCAAATATTGAAATATTGAATAAAATTGCAATTATTTTTAATTTGGCAATTCTATCTAAGCTGATTTTGCGATAAATGCCAAACATATAATTTTTGTACACATTGTATTTATTTTAAAATTTTTATTTGAGACATTTCCGATCATGCTTTATGTATATACATACATACATACATACATATATATATATATATATATATATATATATATATATATATATATATATATATATATATATATATATATATATATATATATATATATATATATATATATATATATATATATATATATATATATATATATATATGTATATATATATGCATTAGTCTCATGAACATATCGTGAGCATTTTCCACATATGGATATGTATGTCTGTTGAGAATGGCCATATGTGTGACATTTAAAACACCGTAGGACTGTATGGACAACGTTTGCAACTTATGTATTCGGGTTTTATATGCATATTGGTAATTTTGGTATCTGAAAAGTTAAGACAACATATTGAGTAATAATAATTTAACTGTCTTATCGAATTTTTATATGTCGTGCAGCAAGAACTCTGGATTATGAAGCTCTTCCAAAGATTTTGTTTAACATCCATGAAATCCTGGCTCCACGAGAAAGTGCACCACGAGATTCGTTTAAAATTCATGAAATGATGCTTTGACTTGTAATGAATGCAATTTTTGAAAATTATTGATAACCAAAGCCTGCTTCGACTCATCTTGAAAAAGAAGATCTTCCATTCTCATTTTTTATTATATTTTGTATAGCCAAAGTACGAAGATTTTTACTGGAACATTTGATATTGCATGAAAATTGTTTGGAATGTTTATCAACAAGTTACGAGTAGATGAACTGGCTTCACTATTGAAAGAATTAAAACGCATAGTATATTTTTAAATATTTAGGCTCGACAGCATTGCTACCTGCGGTGTGCTCCAGGGGATAGCAGTCAAAAACTCTAAACATTTCCACGTCATCGTGTACCTTGAAAATGACAGGGACCACTCTTAACGCCAAATCCAAGAATGTGAACCTTTCGCGTTATCTCTAGCAGATTAAGTACTAGTATAGCTAGGCACCAACTGATTGATACCCTGGAGACCACAGTGTACCATATATCAAGAGGTTTGCCATGCACGGCCAACACGTGGGGATTTTGACTGCCCATGAGAAACAAGAAGCAAATAAAGTGGCTACAGCTACTCATGGAAAGCTAAATCTCTTGTTGTCGAGGGATCGAAATAATAAGAAGATTAAGAAAATATTAAAAAGATTAAGAAAAGACAGGGAAAACTAAAAGAGAATACAGATCCGTGAGTACATCGGGTTTGAGACACTGGTACTCATTTACGAATAGTGAGTCCCATGAATTGGGAAAACAAAAGTTAAGCATTTTTATTTTATTAAAGCTCTGTAAGGCTTTCGTTTTTTTCTTTTTCAGTAGCATAAAATGTAAAACTTGTCAAATGTTTAAAGAGGCTAAATAATAAGAGCATATCTACTTGCAGCATGTTTTACCAAAACAACACAACACTTAGGTGTTTTTCGAAAGATACGGTGTCTAAAAGATATGATAGCATCCAGACAGTACTCTAAGCCAATCTTGGCAGAGCAAAATTATGAATGTTAAAAGAATCTCAGTGAAAGAGATTGACAGCAATTTAAGTAAAATATTGTATCAAGAAATGGACCAATTACAGCAAAATTAACCACAGATCTCAATTATCCTCTGGATTCTCTAATATCAATGATATAGTTAGAATACATTTTCATACATGATTGAGAAATGGTAATTTCATAATATAATTTACACAAAAGAACTATAATTCCTATGATATCTGTCAAAGGTATTAATGTGAAATATCATCTACAATAGTAGGACATTAATAAAACGTATCGACTGATAAGTGGAAGAAAGTAATATTGTATAACAAATCGAATTTGAAATTTTTTCCTACTACAGAATGGGTGCACATTTTTAGGGTACCGACAGAAACGTATAATCATGCTGGATTTCAAATATCAATCATGGAAGATATGTCATGATATTGGCATCTGTGTTGAGTTTCTTATAAGTATAATCCTAATAAGTATAGTCCTATATATATATAAAATATATATGTACATATATATATGTATATGTATAACTTGATGAACATGAGAATGAAAGTTAAGTACTTGCTTTTGTCTGCACAGTCACTTCACATTAATGTAATTGAATCATTCAAGTGTACTTCAAAGCATTCTATACGGAAGTCAGATCAACTACTGCCATCTATCTCAAAACTTTAAAAATATCCGCATGAAGTATGGAACACTTTTACTGTAAACACTATTATATTATATATTACTGTAAATACTTGATTTTTAGGCTAATTAAATCTTATCTAAATGTTGAAAATAAAACTCTATACAAATTGAAACAAGTTATCTTAAGATTAAAATATCAAAATTAATGGGAGAAAAATTATGGGATTCGTCTTTCATGACAAGGTTCAATTAATTCAGCAAATCAAGATGGATTTTTTCTAAAAAACTTAAAAAAACCAATTGAAATTATAAGCTTTTATGAACTCAAAAATTTAATTTAAATAAAATAAATTACTAAGAAAAAAGGTAAAACTTAACTTTCAGTTATCACTCACCACAGATATAATTGAAGTACAAAATTCTGCTTAATTGCGTTTCGCTGAGAACGCAGTACTTTCCTTGTTAATTCAATGTTTTATTCCATATTGTTATCACATCTTCAGTTTTCTGTCTCTGATACTTTTCATACATTTCCAATATTTCTAAAGATAATGACCGATATTGAGATTCAATTTTTTAAAGATATTAACTTTTAGACCAAACCTGTCTGCTCTAAGTAGCAAATTATCTCATGATAAAAACATCTTCATTTTGAATAACACAAAGAGTCCATACTCCCACATCTGTTCAAAATGATCTTCTTAGATCATGGCATGAGCAAAAAGTAAAGGATAGCAATATGTCTATTTCTTCGTCATTTCTTGTGCACATGGTAGGCTGTTTGAAAATAGTCAAAATGTTTCTGATATGTTAGATTCCATAGTTATGACCTATTTTTGAGACTTACGTATTAGGCATGTGTGATGGTCTACTGACAATTATGTCACGAATTATTTGGAATGAGAAGCATTGAAAATTACTTAGCGAGCAATCTAACTGTTGAAAACTGTCATAAAGTATTTGAATAAATGAGATATTTTGCTTTGAGATGACTTTTCACTGATAATGAGTTGTATTAGTTATTCATAAGTGAAAAAACTGTATGACTCAAAAACACTCACCGCAGCACATGCACAAACAGAAACTGAAAACTCAAAATTCATTTCTAATTTTAATTCATAATTAGTTTACATTACTTGACATTAACTTTATTTGAATTTGGTGTTATTCATGCTGGTATGTACAATCTTACTAAAAAGCCTTGCCCTGATATTTTTTAAAAGCGTATTTGCTTTTTTCCATAGAACACCAATTAACATGTCTCTACATTTGAATATAATTGGCTAATAACAATTACAGGTAAATAAATGAATTTATTACTATCGTAAAGGCTTAGTATGAATATTGTTTATTAGGTTTTCATAAATCAAGATTTATCTAAAAGTTCAATAAATTTCATTCGAATATAATCATTTATTAAATAATATGCAGCGTTTAAGTATATTTTTTACTTTATTTTCAACGCCAAGAAATATTATTTGTTATCTAAAATTATTAATATAACTGCCAGTTTTTAAAAAAAATTAGTCTTACTTATTATTTGCCAGCGATAATACCAATTAAGAAAACAGAAAAATCATCAAAGATTCATATATTACACACACACACACACACACACACATATATATATATATATATATATTCTTGTAAAATTTAGTACTTTTCGAGATTAAAGCTTCATGTTCAGAGTTTATTTCTATAATTTTTCAGTTTCATAAATTTGAATATAATTCTATCAAAAGTAAGAAACAAATCTAATAAAATTTGAAAAAATTAATGCATTTTATGTATACAGATCCTGTATGAAATACTACAATATATTTATTTTCTATGATAATTTTTTTTTTGCCTGAATTGTTCTATTCCTATTAAAATCTAAGATTTCTTACCAAACGGTAATACGACATTTTTAATTAATGCAAAAGTCTTATAAATTTTGTATTAAATTAATCTTAAAAGATTAAACTAATTTAAAATCTTAAACTTTTATTTAATCAAATCTATAAGATTATTTGCATTTGAAATTGGTCTAAATTGTATTGAACTCACATAGTTTTATGTTCCTTTTACAAAAATATGATATAACGCAGAAGAAATTCTATCTTATCATAGTAAAAATGATAAATCCAATTAAATTATACGGATAGAAAAAAGAGGTTTGGAAACTAGATACTCAAAAGACATGTGGTTTATGTTAATAAAAACAGCTTTTATCTATAACATACATCTTACTTAAGAACTAAAATAAATATTACAAAGAAAAATGTATTACGACCTTCACTTAAATTATGTTAATTTAAATAATATGCTTGAAAACACACAGGGATTTTCCTGGTTGAGATCGAAGAATCTATTAAAGTGTGAATTTACTCAATATAAGAACTAGAGTTCCATTTTCCATGAAACAAAATTGCAAAGAAGAAAGTTTCTCTGGTTCTTTTCACTCCTTTTAAATTCTCTAAAAACAAATATTGTCCTTGACAAAAATGTTCTGAAAAAACATTTTTTTATTGAATTATAATGCCATAAATTCTAAACTTTAGTTTTGAGAATATTAAAGTGCCATGAGAGATTTAAATTAAATTTCAAAGCAAAGAAATTTAGTAATATTTAAATTAACAAAATATTTTTTTTTCAGAATAATTCAAAGCAATTTTTTTACATTTTTGTTTATTACTTCCAGTTTTGTTATGGAAAAATAAAACAAAACAACGTATTTAAATGAAGAAGCAATATATATATATATATATATATATATATATATATATATATAGTATATATATATATATATATATATATATATATATATATATATATATATATATATATATATATATATATATATATATATATATATATATATATATATATATATATATATATATATATATATTGAGGACACTACTCTTTATTGTCAATATTCAGTGTACTTTTCTTATTATTAATGATCTCACATACAGTTCCATAGTCCACGATATTTCACAACAAGTTTAAACATTAATATAACCCATTAACTAAATATTTCTTAGTAAATGTTTTACCTAAAATAATATTACTTCATTGCTTTCAATTCTGCAATATACTTCATTTATACATTTTGATGTTTATTATTCCATGAAATATCGTTATAATTGATATGTTTACAAAATACAATTTTCTTAGTTTTTTTATCATTGAGTTCACCTTCATATTAATGAATTATAAGTTTTATCTATTTTATTTATTTTTTAACTCATCCTGTGTTTTATATAAAATATGATCTTATTTTTTTTCAAAACATTTTAGTGATTGAAATAATCATTATATGAAGAATATTTAAATTTACAATACGTTCCAAGGAAACTTTAAATACTTTACAATGTTCATTAAAATTTGGTGTAGTTCACAATACATTATAAATTTTTCTGTATTTAAAAAATTTTAAAAAAATATTCAAAAGATAATACTTGTGGAATACAATGCATCTTAGAAAACATCCATTGCTATGTGCTCAAAAAATAATTCTTGTAGACATGCAATCAGTACTTAAAAATTGGTGAAGGTTTAATATCGGGTACCCTGAATTTTTTGCTGTTTTTATTTAATTTTCTTTCCAAGAAAAGACCAAGATGTGATAAACAAGATGGTAGCAATAGAAAAGTTATACAAAATTAGGATAAAAGTGGTTTCCAGAAATTTAATTTCATTGCCAAGGTGTATCACCAAATTTTTTACTAAACGAAAGGCTACTCGATTCTACACAAGACCTCTAAATTTGTTTTGCTGTTAAAATTTATTTTAAAATTTTAAAATTAAATAAAAAACTGCGGTTTGGTCTAAAAGGATCGGGTCAAAACAACGCCAAAGAATCAAGGAATAAGTTTTTATCCAAATTTAAAAAAAGTCTATTTTTTGTAGGAATTCACATTTTAAAAAGGAGTTGAAAATAAAATCTTCAAGATTTTCACGTTAGATAAAATGTACGAAATATATAATTTATGTAATTTTGTTCATAATTATTCTAAATACGAAATCAATTACACTGATGTGCCACTGAATTAGGGATAGCAAGGGCTGTGCAAATTGTGTAACGCTGTGCATTATTTAAGCGCAAGTGAGGGCGCTGTGGTAACTACATATATATCGCGTACTGTGGTTGTTCTGTTTTAGTTGTTGAAACTGCCAGTATGGGTAAACTGCCTGATTTAGACGTTTCAATCACGGACAAATTGTAGGTGCGCGATGCATAGGCTATTCAATTTCCGAAATCGTCTGACAGCTAGGATTTTAAAGATTTACAGAGTCAAGGGTATACCAAGAATACAGGGATGGGGAAAAAACTAACGATCAAGCAAATTGCAAAGGACAATTAGTTTTGACAGTGCGTGGTGTAAGACGGCTGAGGCGTCTTTTATGGAGCCAGAGAAGCCAAATATTAATTAAATGTAGCCACCTAGTTAAATGAAGGTACCAGTCATACTGTCAGTAAACGGACTGTGCAACGCTCGCTTTACCGTATGGGTTTCGGGAGCCGTTGACTTATGAGAATACCATTGCTCAGTGCTCGCTATCAGGCTGCACGTCTTACCTAGGCAAAAGAGCACAGTGACTGGAGTGTAGAGGACAAGAAACGAAGAGCATGGAGTGATGTGTCACGATTCCGACTACTTAACGACGACGGGAGGCTGAGAATATGGCGTCAAGCTCATGAAACCATGGATCCTACATGCCAAGTAAAAACTGTACAAAGGCAGGCTAGCTCAATCATGGTCTGGGGTGTTTTCTCGTGGCATTGTTTGAGGTTTTTGTTCTGTGTACCAACCTCCCTCAACGCAATTCAGTACGTAGAGTTGTTGTATGATCACCTCCATCCGTTTATGCTGCTCTGTTATCCTCAAGGTAATGGAGTTTTCCAATAAGACAACTGTACCTCTCACAAATCTCGGTTGGCTACTGGCTGGTTGGATGAGCATTCCTCTGACATTTTTGTCATGAATTGACCATTTAGAAGCCCAGACTTAAATCATATTGAGCATACTTGTGATATTTTGGAACAAAGACCAGCACATAGCAACAATGGACCTTACTGAATTATGGAGAGTTTTAGTCGATGTTTGTGGCAAGCCATTCCCGTGGAACGCTTCCAAAAACTTGTTGAATCTATGCCTCGTCGTGTGGCAGCCGTTATAAAGGCCAGAAGAGGCTCAACTCGTTATTAAATAGGTATATCTATATATATAATTCAGTGGCACTTCAATGTATATGAAATATCATTATACTTCTTTAGTTTAATGATCACAATTCCAAATCGATATAAAAATTATATTTAAGCTATTCAAATATTTAAATATTGCTTAATAAGAAGATCATACATGATATTTTAAGGCATTTGGGAATGAGGCAATGTGAAGCATTAAATCTAATGTGATATTAGATTTTATAGCTGAAGCAGAAATCGAGAGATATTTTATACTCTTTTAACTGCGAAAATACGCGTATGTAGTAATTTTAAATTACGTTAAAAATCTAAGTTTTCTATCTCATGATATATAAATCCTGCTTAAAATTGCTAAAAAATATCCACTGTTAAATAGAAAAAAATTAAATTACCAAATAAAATGAGAATTTAAAAATAAATAAGATATTTAAGAGCTTGTTATGATGTAAAACCTATGAATGAAAGCACAGTAACCATTATACATTCTCAAAAACTTATTATATTATAATTTTTAAGGCACTAAAATAAATCATTTATTCTAGCTTAGATTGAATCTTGTATAAAACGAGAGATGTAACAAAGTTTTAAAAAAATATTTAATTTCCTTTTAAATTCAGATTCTTTAAAATTAAATTTTGTGATTTTATGGAAAAACGTTATGACATGATTTTAATTGGGGAGTTCATTTTTCAATAATTTTTGTAATCATAGTTTTAAATTTTTTTTGGTTCTTCATTTTTGTCAAAATATTTTAAATAATAAATGATAAAATATATAGTTCGAAAATTCAAATTTTCAAATGAAAGATGTATTTTTGAAAACATAAAGTACGAATTACTTTTACAAAACCATTCTTTTTGAACTTTAAGAAAAATTCAAATAAAAAATCATTTAAAAATAACCAGAAGTATGTTAATGATTTACAGTGCCCCTTATTATTTAAGAACGTTGGTAATAAAAATTTTTTTACTTTATTTTACGATAGAGAGTTGAAGTTAAAATAGAGTAATATCCCTAATATCTTTCTTATAAATTCAAACAATAGAAGTCCAGTTTTCTTTTTTCATAACAAACTAAATATGTAACACTAACGACATATTTTCTCATTAAATTCAAAAAACCAGATTACAGTTTGATTATTTAATGCATATATAAAAAACGATATGTATAAAAAAGTTTATTTTAGAATTTTACATTAATCTGATTTACAAAAATTTTTCTCAATAAATATTCTACTTTTGTTGTAACATAAATAAATTTTATAGTTATTATGAATCAGTAATATTTCAGTTTACAATTCCGTAATTTTTACTAAAAAGCTTCATCGTTATTTACTTTAAAATGTCAAAAGAAATTCCTTTTAATTGTTAATTTTATAGCAATTAAATTACTTTACATAAAGTATGGTTAAAAAGAAACAAATCTTTTAATTAATTATTTTCCTTAAAAATAGTTGATAAAAATCCTTTTAAATAATGCATTAAATTTATGTTTTTTGAAAAGTAAAACTTATGAAGAATCTTGCATAGCATCACACACTTACATCCTTGATAAATTAAATTTTTAATTCAATTTAAGCTTTTTTTTAAAAAATAAGAATCATGTTGTAAAAACTATATTCGCAATTTAAATCCATTTAAAAATAGTTATTACAAATCTTAAAAATTTTCATTCGTTAATATATATGTACTATTTACTATATTCCACACTATTTGTGTTTTGAAGAATGTTTAATGAGTTGTCTGCATATTCATTGTTCAGTAAATTTTCAAATAATCTGCCCCATTGACAACTGTAAGATAAGTTTTATTTGAAACAATTTGCTTACGTGGTCCGACGAAAACAATATGTTCTAAATTTCTATTTTATACAGTATTTTATATTCTTTTAGAGAGGGGAATAAAATGACAGAAAGCAAAGCATTATATTTTAACAGTACTCAAAAGTTTTATAAGGATCAATAGCTTTGAATAAAAGTTAAGTTAAAGAAAATAAAACTGCTTAGAGAGAGAAGTTAAGCATCAACTTTTTGTGTAGGTCAAATATGAAATAAGTAAAATTTACTTTCAAAATTTAAAGTGATGAAAATAGTTTTGGTGAGAAATAACTTTTCTCATAAAGTTTCTTTGATAGAAGTGTATGTTTAAACTGCAAAAAATAGAATGGAATTTTCTGAAACACTAGAATAGAATTTGCAATCAAATATAGAATCTATAAATGTTTGAATCAGGTCTTTTAACAAAAGAGAGCTGTACATTTAACATTACAATCTTAAGAAAAGCAAGTTTAGAGATAAATATTACTTTTAAGATAAATATTACAGTTTAGAGATAAATATTACTTTTTATTATTCTTTACAAAAATTTGCGTTTATAGTTTATTATTATAATATTATATACACTATTCCTATTTTAAAGTTAAGGATTTTTATTTTTTTAAAATACAAACAACACCTAATATGTATAAATGCAATTATATTGAACATAATAATTGTTCAATGAGAAAATTGCATTCATACATAGCTTGTAATAAGAGCAGTATTTAAAAAATGCAAATAGGGTGACAAGTATCTACAAATTGAAAAAATCACAAAAAAACTGAAATCATGTAAATGAAATCAATAATGTCTAAATATCAATAAAGAAACATAAAGCAATTTCAAAAGTATTCGTTCATACGGCATATGTGAATATTTAAAAATAAATCTTCGTTCTGAATGTTCTATTTGACTTCTAATAATTACTTTTTATACATGAGAAAAAATTAAATTGGAATTTGGCATCTTAAAATTGGTATTGAACTATTGAAAGTAATTTTTTCAATATTGGAAATAGGAGAGACTTTTTACAGAATGTCAGAGTGATACAACTTCTAGGATTTCATTAAAGGAGAAAGGAAATCCTGAAAGACAAAAAGAAAGCTCAGATACATTGATTTTCCTCTAAGTATACAGTATAGTTATATTTCTATTATATGAACCTAATTATCCTCGAAATATTCATGGTGATGATATAAAATATATTACTCAGTTTGTATCGAAATTATTATTTTATTGTATGATCCCTTTTTTAATAAAAAGGAAAAACTAGTCAAAACGTATTACTTAAATTGAATGGTAAAATAGTGAATAGGTATATTCTCTTCAAAGATGATTCTATGAATTATCGAATGTGTCAATATGCTCATCCCAGTTTTCATGGATTCGTGTAGCATGTTTTTATTATCTTTTATGACCTTAATTAATTTTAATGAAAATTTAACTGCAGTGTGAATTGAATTTTCGATGAAATTTCTACTTGATATATAAAATTTTAAAAAAAACATTTCATCACAAGTCACTTAAGAATATTTGCTTAAAACATTATAAATAGATCTTTATATAATTAAGGAAATTATATTTGTTGATATATATATATATATATATATATATATATATATATATATATATATATTATGTTTTAGTGCAAATATAATGTGTAATTAGATGCGTTCTATTAAAACTTTATCCATTCCTCTGTATTATAGTTTACTAATATTATGAAAATCTTTAAGGAAAGAATTTACTAAAATCTAAATAAAAATATACTTTTACAATTTATAGTATAATTTGATATAAAAATAAACGTTTCTATCATTTCAAATATATACTTTTAATAAAATGATAAGCATTACAATTTTTGCTTTTAGAAAAGTAACATTAATTTTTGCATTCCCATGTTCAAAACTAAAATAATTTTTTCTTTATATTGCATCTAGATAAGAATATAGAATACAAATTTCTTCAAATGCTCAAATGATTTTAGTATATTTTTTTATTTTGTTTACAATAAATAACAATATGAAACTAAAATATTTGATAAATAAAAGTATACACACCCATGTAAAAATAAATAACATTTTATTTCCAAATTATTTTCGAAAATCTGAATTTTTGGGATTTTTTCTTCAAAATGTGCTTGCCGAATAAAGATTTGCTAAAAACCGTGATAACACTCCTAACTATTTTATAGAATACTGCTTATTTAAAAAAAAATCCTTTTCAAAAATACATCAATATTTCATTATTCTTCAGCAAGTATTTCAAAAAAAATATTTTGAGATTTACTTTTATTATTTGTCATCCGAAGAAAAGTAATGATTTTATTTTAAGAAGAAAATCTTAAAGAGTTTATTTCTTATGTTGGTTTTCACACATTGCGATGAAATGATATCGACTGATAAAGCTAAGAATGCAGTATAATTTATTTGATAAATTCTTATATTTAATTTGAGGTTTCCATTATGAGTGAATTTATACGTTATCTGATATTAGGAAGTAGTAACAACATAAATAAAAATATTTTATGGGATTTGATAGAAATGGAAATGATTTTAATGGTATGAATATGTATGAGCTACTGCTACAAACTAATTTATAGAATAAGAATTTCTCTCTATATAAATATATCATTTTGATTTTTCCCACTTCTATTTTGAAGAAGGATAATTTTAGAATCAGTTTAAAACTGAATTTAAAAATAATTTTACATTATATTTTTTTAATGAGCAGTTAAGTTATTATAAAGAAAGTAATAAAATTACGAATGCTTTAAACAGCAAAAAATTCATGTTTATCATAATGAAATAATGAATAGCGTAAATTGAAAAATAGTATTTGAATTTGAATTGAAATCGTGAGAATAGATATAACATTTACAATACTTTTTTCTCTCTTCAATGAATTACACAATGAGTAAATCTTGTATAAAAATTATCGATGCATCCAAAACCATTTTCTGATTAAGATTAGAAACAACTACTTAAGTTATTACAATCATCTTAATTTACAAGTAATGTATATAATCGGATAAGAAAATAAAATTCTAGTTTGCATATTACAGTTGTCATAACAAATAGTAGTGAAAAATAGAAAATTATTTTTATAAAATTTTAACTGCAAAACAGGTTTACAAAAATAATTAAAAGGATATATCTGGTTTCAGATTTTAATTTACATACGTAAATTCTTCATTTGCTAAATTAATAAACTCCACAAAATATAATGTAGAGAAAAATGATAAAAATTATTTAACGTTTGTTAAATTTGATATTTTGTTATATAATGTTGATAAATTTAATGTATTGTTTACAAAAATATTAATTTTGAAAAATATATACCAATAAAATGAATACATCTATTATAAAAATTAACTCTGCGAACACAAAGTGGTGTTTGAGGTGTTAATTCTGTTGATACAATATTATGTATAGAGCTTAGAACAGCAAGATTTTTCTATTAAATATCTTATTATCTGCATATATCTTAAAATTTGATAATTTTATGACATTGAATTTCATCTGAAGTTTTAACACTTAATTGATTAGCTTATATTTAGTTCTCCTCTACACACTGCCTGGCAGCAGAAAAGTTGTCATAATACATCGAAATGCAACTTTCTACATTTAATTTGGACAATTAGCTTTATAGGATTACGGAACTAACTTATAAATCAAAATTTTATATATATGGTGTTACTTATGACATTTTGGCATGCTAAACTCCACTGACATGCAACGAATGTGAAAATACGACTTTGCTATAAACTCATCTGATAGATGGTTCCACCAGAGTATCCACTTCCTTAAATTTGTTATTGATCTGCAGGAGAAGGAAATTTTCTCCAGGCCATTACACCCGTGGTAATAGCTCAAAAACCAACCACATGACTTTTGATTCCACAGATTTCATGATCCCAAATATATCGCATGTACTTGATGGGTATGTGGCAGCATTGGGAATTAAATCCGGTGCGAAGTCCGATGTACAAACCACTGTTTTATATATAATTTTTATCTAGGCTTTTAATATTTATTTCATTAGTTTATTACATTTTATTTTACTTGCCATTTTATAACACAGCCCTACATTGAAAATGAAACACCAAGAAAGAGTTTCCAGAAAATTATGCAAATTTCAGGGTAGGTGCTCATTGCTCAGTAATTCAAATGATGTGAAAAACGCAGCTCTCAAATGCACGTAGGATAAGATGTAAGGAGTGGAAGTGGTTGTGAAGACAATATTCGCACTATTATTGCAACTTGGAAAATAATCATTGAAAGTTTGTTCTTGTCGCAAAGGACGCCTGTGACTGAAGAGAATCCCAGAATATCGTTGATGGAGTCAGTTCCAGCAGACATACGAGTTTATGAGGGCCATGGTGATCGAACTGAGAAAAGCAGGTTGGTTCTTATGATAAATCGCAACTAACAGACACATTGACGCTTCCGCAGGGCACTGGCAGGAGTGAAGATGGTTAGAACAAGGAATTGTGAAACATTTGCAAGGTGCCGGTGCAGTAAGTGTGATATCAGCACACGTGGGTCAGCGTGTCTGACAAGAGGCACTGGCACCGCTAAGCACATGAACTGAAATTCTGCAACATGTGCAAGATACCCTAGGTATTCCCATATCGAGCAGAAACAGTTGCCATACATTGATTGTAAGTACCCTGTGCTCATGGTGTCAGTTAAAAAGACTGCAAATAACTCCTCAGCATAGACTCAAACGTCAGGAATGGTGCCGCATTAGAATGAGGTGGACACCAAGCTGGCACAGGATAGTCTCTCAAATAAGCCACGCTCCTTTTACTTAAATGATGTTGTTATTATTTATGACACTTGGACAAGCCAAGATCGCTATGCCTTGGCAATGCGAATTTAAACCAACAGGAAGCGTCTTTCGTTTTAATCAGATCACCATGAAGGTGAAAAACGCGGATGACGTGCTGCGGCTGGCGACACTCCCCTATCTTTTGGGGATGACTAATACCCTATATCAGAAGGATAATGCCCAACTGCACATTCTCGCATCGGCCAACATGCTCTGTAGTGTGAAAAACTGTGTCCCTAGTCACCATTCTCACCAGACCTCTCATCAGTTTATACGTAAAAAATGTCGTATTATAATGGTGCTCTTTTTTCCTTTTATTTTGCATAAATATCGCAGTATGAAGAAAATCAAAAGCCTAAAATATCAAAACTACTTGATTCTATTTACAAAAAATTTTTCCACAATCAAACTTTTAATGAATAAAACCTTTAAGTGATAGTATAAATAAATGTTAAATGAGAGAGAGAGAGAATAACACCTCAACTTTATTCTCTTTTGTATGAGGGTCACTCTGAAAGTTTTGAGATACAACTAGGCTTTTAAAGTTATAATTATAACATTTTGTGTGTTTACAGTAGTCTCCTCCAGTATCAATGCATTTTTGTAGGCGAATTTTCCCAAGATTAAATGCCTCAAGCCATTCATTTCTTGAACTAGATGAAAAAATGCATTTATAACCACATCAATCTCTTCTTCTGAATAAAAACGACGTCCACGTAAGTTCTTTTTTAGATTAAAGAATAACAAAAAGTCACACATAGCTAGATCAAGTGAATACGGTGGATGTTCGATCACTTTAATTTGTTTTTGTTTCAGAAACTCAACTGTTAATCCGGCTGTATGTGAAGATGCATTGTCATTATGAAGTATTAGTCCCCTGACAATCGGTTCTTGTTGAATTTTTGGGTGTTATACCAGTTTGCTGTTACTGTCTTCTGTCCTTTCAACTTGACGGCTTTGAACAATCACGTATTCTGAAGAAAACCGCATACATCACTTTTTTCAGTGCGCGTTATTTTTTCACCATTGTCGGCGTGGGATCATCTTCAAAGACCCATACGTTGCTTTCTTGACGTGTTGGAGCGTCAAAAAACGGTATGTACGTTTCTTCACCTGTTACAATTTTAGAAATGATACGGTAGCCACCATCATTTGGCAATTTAAGAGTTTCTTTACTGATTCTGACACGTTTCTCTTTTTGGTGCTCAATTAGATTATGGGGAACCCAACAGCAAATTACTTTTTCCATATGTAATTCTTTGTGTATGATTTTGTGTATGGCTGCGGATTCAATGTCAACTTCCTTCTGTATCATTTGATATGTACAGCGATTATCATCCATTAACAGTTTTCGAATGGCAGTCATATTATCCGGGATTACAGCTGATGGCGGCCTTCCTGTGTATTCTTCATCCTGAAGAAAACTGCGACCTCTTCTAAATTCTCTAAACCATCTGAATACAGTAGCACGAGCTGGAGATTCATCACCAAATACTAATTGTAACCGTTGAACGTATTCTTCTTGATTTAATCCTGCTTTAAAATCGTAGGAAATCATAGCACGAAAATGTTCTCATGTTAACCCATTTTCCCTTCTGTTTAAAATTTATTCTGTGCTAAACAAGTTGAAGTAAGTCAGTAAAAAATCGTCTTCTGTGTTAAAATACTTTGTGTTTTAAAATTAAACCGTTATTTTTATTTTGCAAATTCTCGTTTGCGCGTATCTCAAAAATTTCAGAGTAACCCTCGCATAAAATTATTTTAAAATAATTTTAACATTTAAGACTAACTGTACTAAATTTCAAAATTAGTTCAATAATTGTCTTACGTAAAATATTTTCTTGATTTAAAATATTGATGATTAATTAGTTGCATCACAAAAACTTATTTTTATTTATAAATGTTTTTTTCCTGATTTTTTTCATTATTTTGCAAGTTTAAATTTTAATTTCAGTTGTAGTAATAAAACGTCTTACATTGCGAAATGAGAACATATTTTTCATTCCTTTCAATTAAGAAGGTATGCAAAAATTTTTCCAATTTAAAAGATAAAATGCTGCTATGAACTTAATTTTATTTTTTTGTTTTTGATTTGACTACGATTAAACTCAAAAGTAAACAAAATATATCAGTGTAGCATCAATCTTGAAAAAAGCAATTTGAAAGTATGCTAATGGTAGAACAAAAACTGTAAGCCAGTCTTCTAATAATATAAATACTGATGCAATCATAAAATTTATAAACTTACATTAAACGGATTAAATTCAACATTAAAAAATAAAATTTCAAATTAAAAATATAAGTCATTTATGCCATATTTTTCATTTTTTCCAATATAAATACGAATATGAATATCACATGATTACCACTATCACTGAAGAAATTAATACTACATGAGAATCATAAGTCTACTTTTGACAGATTTAATTATTCTTTGTTAGAATTGAAATGCATCTGAAAACTATTGACATTTATACTGTAGTACAAAAATGAAAGTGATTATGAGAAAAATCGATAATTTAAGCTATAATATTTAAAATACTTTGACATTCTATTATTTTAAGCAAATTATCCATATATATACCACATTTAAGAATGTTTGCCATTCGAAATATTTTCCCAAATTAAAAAGACTTTTCGAAAAATTAAGTATATTTGGGAATACAATTTTATAAATAATTAATATCTTATGTAAAAAAACATTAATATATAATATTCTATAAAAAATTGGCTGTTTGGACCAATATTTATTCATATAACAAATTTTTTAAGTGAACAAATAATTTAAAATACATTGCTTGATCATGAAAATAGCTAAACTTATTGTAAACTGAATTATTTTTAATACAAGTGTTTATTTATGAGAAGTATTTATAGTATGCTAATGTATGTTAAAACGATAAATATGTTCAGTGAATACTTCAAAATATTACTTCTTTGCAGCATAAATGCTACTATCTACGTAATATTACTTAATTTTTCATGTCGTATCATTCGAAAGAATCTCTACTTTATTGATAAGAAAGTTTTCCTTAAAAAGTAATATTGACGTTCTCAAGTTATTAATGAGTAAAACATTGCCTGAATTTTTGTCTCTTTTAACAAGTGTTTAATTTCTTTAAAAGAACAGTTAAAGTGCATCTCTCATAATCACATTTTTTAATGTTGTATATATATAATTTAATTATTCTTAAGATACATTTTATAAATTTAAATATTACACTGAAAGATTAAGGTTCATATTTAGAAAATTTAGAATATATCTAATAATTCATAATGTGTTAAATATGTTTATTATGTAAACATAAAATATTTTATAAAATAGAAAATAGTTAAAATATAAAATAATTTTATTGAGATATAATTAAGAGTTTCTTTTATTCAACTAATTTAAATATTTGATTTGTGTAAAAATTATTTGTTAAAAATGCATTTAAAATTTTTCTATACACCAAAATTGCTTTTAGAAATTTTGTATATGGATGAGTCTAGATTATGTACTATTTCATTTATCAAATTTTTATTTTTAAGTTTCCGAAGAAACAACATTAAAACTCCTTTAAATAAACAATATAAATTAATCCATATTCTAAATTTTGATAGTAAATATACATAGACTAACTTCACTTATTTTTAAACCTATTTCTTTTAAAAATTTTATTTAAAAAAATGAAAATTTAAATTACTGTTTATTGTATACATAAATTGTATTAGTCTTTTGTGAAAAAGAACAATTAAATATAAATAAATGCTTTTTTTACCAATGGTCGGAGTATGTTGGGATGTATTGTCTCCATATACCCAAAGACCCGGCCGGAAATAGCGACCTCTTTGCCGCCGAGGCGTTGCCCCGGGTGCATCACCATCGCACTCCAGATACATATGAAGAATGGTAGACAAATAGGATTACTAGAGGAGCATAGCAGATTTTATTAACAAACGATGCATCCCGGCGACACATAACAACCACGACTTACTCGGTAGTAGAACCCGAAACCTAGCGGCAGAAGCCGAGGGTTGTAACCACCATACTGGCTGGGCGACATATAAATGAATACTAAACAGTTCGATAAAAATTCATTTAATACTTGGAATAAATAGTAAGTTATTGGTCATGTTATTTCATAAAAGAAATATCGGATGTAAGGAAGAAAAAAAATGTTTTTGTTTTTCTATTGCAGTAGTTAGTTTACACATATTTAGAAGCACCAAAAATGTTCTTTATTGATAAGGCTTGATGATTATAGAAGGATTTCTAATTAATTATTACTGAAAAATAAATCACTAAAAAATCTCTTTATCGTAACAGTAGTGTGTGAAATGTGTGATGCACCTAATGTTATAACAATAAATTAATATAATATGAAATAATTTAATATAATGGTGCATTAATTGGGAAGTTTAAATTTCAGTTGAACATCTTACATGCTTTGTTCCTTAATTTTACTAAAAATGTTTTCATAAGCTTCATATTGATTATATATATACATTCATATATATATATATATATATATATTTATATACCACTGATAAGTATAATTTAAAATATGGTTAACAGATCCATTTTCATTTCAATTTTCAATGAATTCTTAAGTTCAAAACAAAATTTATTGTCAGTAAGATTATTATTACCGTAGTGTTTTTTGTGGTATGCCCCTCTCTGTTGTGTATTTGAGGAGGACAACAACAAGTAGAAGTAGAGAACATTTACTGACGAGGACGAGATGACTCAACACAGGAATAAGATGATGCGTTGCTTTCTTTCTAAACGGGGATTCATAGCAGGCAGAAAGTCAGACTTATTTTCCAGTTTTACATCCAAGCCTTATTCGGGATTCGAACTAGAGCCCACTCGGTGATAACCGAGAGTGAGAGAGAGATACAGGCCGAGCAGCATTCCCTTTATATCAACTAAAAGTATTTATAGTATTTAAATACGCATAAATATTCTGATTTTCCTTAGCGCTTATGTTAGGATGCAGGTGTTTATTTCGCCGAGCTGGCAGCCGAATGGTTAGCACTCTTGCCTTCAGTTCAACTGTTCGTAGGTTCGAATTCCACTAATAATTAAATTATTAGTGGGATTTACTATTAATTTATATATTATTATTATATAAATATTATTTATATATTATTTATATATTATTTTTTATTTATTATTATTTAATTTCGGAATCCACTTTAAGCCGTAGGTCCTGGTCTAATAGCCCTCGTGTGCAAAAAATGAATGTTGATCGACATAGAAACCAAACCAGATGTTTATTACATTTCTTTTTGCTGTAATAATATTTGTGACCAGGTAGAGGAAAGGTCATTCTTAAATCCTCAATTTAGGAAATTTTGTATTAGATTCAAACGAAAATCATCAACCAGGAGGGAAATGGAAGGTAAAATATCTTTATCTTACAATTTGCTTCATTGATTAGCTTAGACAAAGGGTGACAAGTCAAATGTCTATATATATATTTTTCGCTTGACCTTGACTTAAAATTTCTAAATTTTTGTCTTATTTAGCGGCTATTTTCAAATTTGTTGCTCCCAAGAATTAGACAAAGGGAGAATTATTGACCTAATCTTTGACAGTAAATTAGTCTTACATGAATATTTAAACAAAAACTCTTAAAACCAATTTTTTTTTTAAATTGTCTGTATTGACAATTTTTATCGGATGAGGAGAAACAGTTTTCATGAATGAATTTTCAGAAAATATGAATTATATAAGATTTTATGAAAATATATTGTGTTCTAAAAAGAAGCATACTAAATATATTTTTATCAGAAAAGTAATTCGACATTTTTGTGACAACTTACATGCATCAAGGAGAAAAAACATTTCGTGAGCCATCTCAAACAATTATTATATACTTCATTTGTTGTGGGATGTACCTTCCGTAATTAGGCTTAAAGTTTTGAATTTCAGAAGTATGACAAGTGAAAACATTTTGTAAAATTTCTTGCATTTATCTTAATTTTAATCTCAAAATCCATAATGATCTCAAAGAGTTTATACAACTTCTATCTTTTACTCAAAAAATTATTACGCAGTTTATCTTAAATTCAGTTTCGCAGTTTATCTTAATAGCTACTTTAAGTACCTAACTTAAAAATCGTGTTTTCTAAGAATCACATTACTTCATATTATAGATTTGGAATAAATAAAATATTTATGAGCTTCTGATGTATTTATGAAAAAAAAGTATAAGCATGAAAAGAATAGTTAAAATTTTCGTAATATTCTCAAATTAATTATAATTAATATAGTAATAAACATACAATAATAATATATATTTTTCTTTACACACCTAAGTAAAGGTAACGATAATCAGAAAACATTTAAAGTTAAAATATAAAAAAATTACAAACTATATTATTAGATTCAAATATTCAATTACTGTTATAAAGACTTTAATACAGGTAATAACTGATGTTAACTCAGTAATATTTACATTACAGCTTTCCCATTTTTTCTAACTAATCTCAGTTAATAATTGATTGTAACATAAACTGTATAAGTATTATTTAGTGTCTTGACTAAACTTTTTATCATTTTTATGTTGTTTGATTAATTACTATATAAAATAAGCTTATACGGTGCATCACATATAATGACCTATCATAAGTGAGTGGTTAAAATGAAATTAAAATATTATATTGATCAAATTTAAAATAAGTAAAAATTAAGAACATATCTGATTATTTACTAAAATGTTAACGTAAAGTGTGAGAAAATAACTAAAAATTTGTTTTTCAATCTATGTTGGTCTTAGTTTCTTAAGCTTTTCAACATGTTGTATTAAAAATTAAATGTTTATCAATTTGATAACAAATAAATTTGCTTTGAAATTTATGTTATGGTATACATTATTTGTGCAATAAGATTGTTCGAAAAATATTTCTCTAACTTTATGCATGATTTTTTTTATATTCACATGTTTTATGGCGATATAAAATTACATTGTTTTTGAAACATAAGTTGCTTTTATTTATAAATATCTTATCATGAATGCTAATTTAAATAATTATTTTCTTCCTTCGTGATTAATACTGACAGTTATATAAAATTAGGAATTAACTTTAGAACCACAATCATTAAAAATAATGTTAAACTTTAAATATTTAACTTAATTTTAGTTTATTAAGTATGAATTTTAATTAATTAAGTATGAATTCTTCAAACGGCTATTAATAAAGTAAAAACAACTTGAATTTTATAATATAATTTATCATAAATTTAAATATAAAAAAAATTTTACTTATTACAGTAAAGTTTATCATAAACTCTCACAGAACGAAATAGAACAAATGGTTCTTTTTATTAATAAAATTATATATTTAAATTTTTTCCTTAAAAAATCAAACATATATGTCAATATGTTTTAAGCTATAAAAAATAGGAATATTCTTCACTTATAAAATAAACTTGTTTTTCTTCCAATTTAATTAATGGAAATAATTCGCATATTATAAAGTTTTCTGCATTTCGAATTGTAAACAGAGTAGAAACTCGATAAAAATTCGAAAAAGTTTATAAATTCAGTGTTAATATAATATTAAAAAAGAAAAAGCTCAAGTTCTTAAAAAAGATTTTATTTAAATATAACAGATATATGATCAAAATTTTCTATTTTTCTAAGATATTAAAACATTTCAAATGCATAAATCATCATGTTAAATTTCAATTATTTATTAATACTTTATCTCAAATTTAAAAACCCTGCTCATTTAGCGAAAGTAATTTGATTGATATTTTTGTGAGGGTTTCTTAATCTCTGACTTTGGAAATTTTTAAAAGCTATTCGAGAAAATTTCCTAAATAATAGCTCTAAAGAATAGTAGTATATAACGATAGTTTTCCTCTAAATGTTTTTTAAGTCTCTTTTATTTTAATTGATTATTTAAATTATTTTCAGTTTTATTTTATTCTAATAAAATAATTTTAAGATCTATAGATATTTTGTGAATAAATTAATATAAATAATCAAATAGCAAACATTTAAAGCATATTTATCTAATATTCCGATGAGTATTATGTAAATGAAGTCCCATAATTTATTGGAAGCTTATACTAATTACGCTTATATCAATAATATTTTCCATTACACATAACATTTTAAAATTTTCTATTTTGAATATTAAAAATTTTCCTTGACAGGTGAGTCTGTGATTTAGATATTAAATTATTGATAAGTGTATGTTTATATTATTTTAAGGTATGCCTTTTTTGATGAATTTTCATCCATTATTCATAAAATAAATGCATACAATTCGAGAACATGATAACGATAATTATTTTAACACAAATTACGTTTGAAAAATATAATTTACTTACAAATTATAAATAAAAAATTTTATAATTTTTCTTCAAATCTTGTATAATATCTGACAGTTTTTTCAAACTAAAAAGCTTTTTTCATATACCTGAAAATTTCTCTTAAACTTAGAATTTCTTGATACAATTTGTAAAAGAAAAACATGGAAAATAAATATTTTTATTTAATTAATAAGAAATGTGTAAAATAAGAGTAATTTAACAGCTAATAACGAATAATATTCACGTAAAATAAGTGCACATTATATATTTATTTTGTTTCAGTTATACTAAGAAAGTAAATTGAATAAAATTTTCAAATTAATAAAATCGTTAGCACTCCAGAACAGTATTTTTATTAATTCAAAATACTTTATTTAGATAGAAATTTTCTGAAGAATAATAATTTAATGTGTGTTTCAATTATTATTTTAATTTCATTTAAGCAAAAAAATTCTCCTAACAATGCAACAAATAAGCTGGCACGAAAAGTAAATGATTTCCTCTCCACTCGAGTGACAAATTAAGTTTGGATGATTGAACAAACACAAATTGTAAGTGAGCAAATACTCAAGCTTAAGTTAAAAAAAATCAGGGAATTAGTTTATAAATTTATAAACTAAATGTTTTACTTTTTAAGCATTTTTCCTAATTCTACCTTTGATGAGCACATTTATAGAAAAATACACTACATAATGAATAAGTATTGAGTAAATTAACTTCGGCACTTTTAGGATTTCCCTAAATCTTATTTATATTAGAAATTGAAGCGCTTTCATTGTTTATTTAAATTAAGAATAAAATTTAATGCCCCATTTTCTTATTTTTTTATCCAGTAACTATATTATTAATCTAATTGTCAATCTAATTAATAGTATCAAATTTGCAGTACACGTTATTCCTTAAAAACTTTTCTGCTGTTCCGGCACATTTTTATTTTGACATTATTAGCCATTATTTGATGTGTAGCATACAGAATTATTTACTTTGAAATTTTTCGTTTTTTTTTTTAAATTTTAGATCGATTAATATCAAGTAATTCTCTTTTAAACATACCTTAAACCATTTGTTCATCACACCTTTTTTTAAAATTTATTCTGTTTTACAAGTTAACAAAATCATATGAACATTTAATTAATATATATCTATTTTAAGCATTGTGCCATATATTGGATAAACATATGTGTTTATTATATTTTAAAATAAAATGTATATCCATCAAACAAGATGTGAAAAATTAAAAACAAAATTAATATTATTTGTCAAATTTGGTGAACATAAGTATTTACTGTTTTGCAACAATTTAGTAGTGAGTAGCAACTATTTTCTTCTTTCTTTCTTTTACAATGTTAGTTCGCTTAAACGAAGACTGTAAAAGGTCAATTTTCCCAACTGTTAGTGAAAATATATGTGTGGTGGGGGTCATATTTATAAATACAACTGTTTTATATAAAGGTTCTTTTTATCAGTATATACTCATTTGATGTATTGAATAAAAATTACATTTAACTTTGGTGACTATTCCAATATCTGGGTCTTCCATATTTTTTAAATATATGTATATATATATATAATAAATGTAGTTATTTATATTGATTATTGATTTCTGTTAGGAACATATATGCCTTTTTTGATTATTCACGGCAAGAAGTAATCAAGTAAAGTGTAAATCGTGATTATTTTTAAACACTAAATTTTAAAAACAATAAGAAAACGATATCAGCTTTCTACATTTCTATGATTGATTGGAAAACGCGTAATTCATTTTTGAATTTTTTTTATTTCAAATTTTTAGTTTGAATTAATAGAATTTTTTAATAGCTATTTTATCCTATCACTTGAACAAAGCAAAATATTTCAAAATTAAGCAATTTAACATGATTTTGTGTATTGTGATTTCAAATATTTCTTTTACTAACATATTAGCTTCAAGATAAATTATTAGAAAATATTTGATTTACTCAATTTATGAGAATGTGTTATAAAATATGAAAAAGTAAAAAAGCAATATTGTTTATATTTGCTAAACATTCAAGTATATAGGATTGTTTTTATAATATTTCTTTTTAAATTAACAGACCAATAAAGCGAAATCAATAAAGTGAATATGATCATAATTTTTAATAATAAAGTTTTCAAAATTCATTGTTTACATAATTTACATTTTGCTGTGCACACGAACTCAAACAATTATTACTTTACCGACTTAATTGTAAAATGAAAATTAATAACCTATATAATGAAACTATTTACTCATACCATTCAAATACATTCGTAAAATTCTTTCGCTCATGAAATTCACACTTCTGAAAAGACTGCAATCATTTTTATAATCCAATGAAATGCAAATTATAACGTAATGTATATGGTATTGATTTTTATTTTAAGTAATCACTTGCAATAAAATCGTTTAGTTATTATAAGAAGTTTAATTATATATAGTGTCTCACAAAAGTGATGGGTCACTAGTGCTTTTTACAAAAGGAAACTATAATAAAATAAATTAAAAAAGTATGGACAAATATTTTTGTGGGAGTGTTTCAAATTTAAAGTTAGTAATAATTATTACATAACATACATTTTGTCAAAATATTAAAATATTAATTAAATAAAAATACAATTGTTTAGAACTTAGCAAAAATAACGCTCACATAAGTGATGACACACTTACTTTTCCATCAAATATTTATCCACAAATTTTACTTTTTAAGAGGTTTTAATTTTTTGTTAGATTTCCTCTTTTACTTTTAAAACATTATTTAATCTTCTTGGGATGGATTTGACTAATTATTTTGTGATTTCTGGAGTGATTTTACCCCATTTTTCTTAAAGCACCAATTTTAATTTTTTTTCAAAGAAATGGTGGGTTTGCGAATTTTGGATTATAATTCTTGCCAAATATTCTCTATGAAATTTAAGTCTGGAGATTGTGGTGGTGTTTTAATTATTTCAGGGCAGTTATACAGCACCTAGAGTTTAAAGTTCAAAACAGTGTGGTTGGAGTTATTGTCCTTGTAGAATGAAAAACGTTATGAAGGTTCAATTTTCGCACGGAAGATTTCAAATTTTGCTTTAGAATGTCAATATACTTTTTATCTTTTGAGCAAAAATAAAACACCCAAAAAATATTTTTATTGCTTATTTCAGAGGATTTTTGTTGCGGGTCTAATGGTGTCATATCACTTATGTGAGCCAGTTCTGTTCTAAGCAATTATATTTTTATTTAATTAATATTTTGACAAAATGTATGTTATGTAATAATTTTTATTAAATTTAAATATTAAACTCATCCCCAAAAATTTATACATGTATTTTTAATTAATTTTATTATAGTTTCCTTTTGTAAAGCACATGAGCTTCATCACTTTTGTAAGACATTTTATTTCTCATATCTTATAATTCTACTTTTTTAATTATTTTTATATTTGACCAGTGAATATAAAGATACTACTATATTCTTTTAATTTTTAAGAAACTAATTGATTTCTACATATTTAACTTATTTTATGAAAATATGATTTTAATTTATTTTGAAGGAAATGTTTTTTTTTCCGACTCCGTATTCATTTTGAAAATGTTTCCCGGTGTTAGTTGTCATAGAATTGTAACTAATAAACACACATTTAGAAATTCATTGCTTTAAGAAATCCATTTTAGGTATATACTAGGCAGATTTGGCTCCGTATCTCGCTCTTGGCAATAGGGCGAGTCCAAATAAGATTCAACCAATAGATTTTTTTTTTGTTCTCTCGCTTAAGAAAATAAATGTTTGGTCTCTAGACTAAATCTCTAGAAAATGAAGTTTCAGCACTTTTACAGAATGATTTTTGTAGGTTTTGAAGAAAAAATTTACTTATAATAATGTAAGCCTTTTATTTAATTTTTTCTATCAATTTATATTAAAAAATATTTTGTTCTTAGTATCTTAGAAAAATGCAGATAAAAATAAGTATGTTTAACCATAATGTAATTGTTTTTCCATTCCAGTTGAGATCATAATTGCGCCATTTTATTGATTTAAAATATCTATGACATCACATAACGTATAATCTACGTCGCATCGTTTTGAGACGGCTTCGTAAATCTTATTTCATGATGAATTTTTTGTTTCTCTACAAATTGTATTCTTCGAATGACAGCAAACAAGGCAAAGTTCATCATTAAATGTTTGAGTGTCGTCGTTGGTTGGAAAAAATCCATTCATAGTTTTTACCAGTAGCAAAAAAGTATTTTTTAATTATAACTTTTCCGTTTGTAAAGGTTTTCAAAACCATAATTAAAAAATAACTGAAAATTATCTGTTGTTCCACACAATTAGTTTTCAAATTTTCAAGTCTTTAATGATTTTGCTTCCAATATTGAACGCCTTGAAAACAGAACAGAATAAAAAGCAACAAATAAATATATAAATAAAAAGTAAAACCTTTTTACGGTTAGATTAAATCAACAAGGACGACTTAAATTTTTATTTTAATCATTATATTAGTCTAGTTATATAAAAAAATTATAAATTAATAAGTAACATATTTACAATTTTACTTTGATGTATACTTTGTTACTATGTGTTCATTTGTGTATTCTGATGTAAGTATGTTGTATATTATACTTTTTGAATGAAATTAAGATACGGTAATTTAAGTTTTTAGTAACATTAAAATTTAACAATTAGTTTACAAATATTAGACTACAATCTGAGAAACTCATTAAACAAAATTGAGTTTTTATTTAATTAAGGAAATTCGTATATAAATTTCATTCTAGATACAGTAAATCCATTACTCATATTTAATACTTGTTTTTTAACATGCAATTTTTGGTAAATACCTTATACTTTGAACTTTATTCAGTAAAGAATTTATATTTTGGACCAATGAAGTTAGCGAATTAATTTTATTTGTGCGATAGATATCAATAAAATGAAAATAATTCATAATTTTTGTTAATAATTCACACACACACACACTTTTATTTAACATTTCTAGAAATTTTACAATTTTTTAACTTTTTTAATAATTAATAATTTGGTTGTGTACTTATGATGTATTCAGTCCTTTAGATACCAAGTAAAGTTTGTAATAAAACGATATGATAATTTTATTTCAATAAATTATATTCAAAATCATTCCACTAATAGAATTTTACTAAAATTAAGAAATTTTGCAGAATGTTCATTCTTTTTTAAAATAATTGTTATTGATCAGTAATGCCTCACTGACATTCCTAGGATTTCTACAAAACACGAAAATTTCTGCAAAATATCATAATAGACGAAAGAACAATTTTTTTTTGGGGGGGTATACTTAATTTTAGTTGTTAAAAATAAAAGAATTTATAGTTTTTTTTGTTTGGATTAACAAGGACAATAAGTTTCTTCTTGACTATATACTAAAAAAAATTATTATATTCATGTTTATTTAACATAAAAAAATATAAACATATTATAAAAATGTCAAATATTGATCTGCGTAATATACATAAAACTCTTTAAATTATTGTAAAACTTAATAACGAGTATACATTTTTTAAAATATTAAATTAAATTGTATAGATTTTAATTTTTTAAAAAAATTTCATTTTAACAGATAATTTATAATTTTATTTAAAGCATACAGTTAACATAAAAACGTTTATGTATCGATCATTGTATTTTCATTTATTGGAAGAGAAACTTCTAATTAGAAAAGCATACTTTTATTCCATTGATAATTAAATAAGATATAAAAATTATATTCATGACATCTTTTTTTTTATAAACATCCTGTAACTTTTCAAAAAACATTATGCCTTATTGAAATCAATTTCCCTGGAATTTTTTTATCCTTAGAAAGGTAACAAAATAATCAATTTTTTTTTAAAAAATAAGAGAAAAGGTATATTTATAAATTTGTGAAACGCAAATTCGTTGTTTAAATTGCATACTAAAAATTATAAACTAAAATTAAATTTAAAGCTGTACTAAATCATTTCTTTTTATTTATGATTTATTGCATTATAAAATAAAAGTTACTAAAATTTATTTTAATGCTATACGAAAGTATAATTTATTATTCTAGGTTTAAGAAAACTTTGGAGGCTTGCTATTTTCTAATGTAAGGATTTAAAATATTTTATTAAATGTATTTACCAGGAGAACATATTCGCTCATTATATCATAATTTTTATTAAAAATTTTGAAAAGTCAGTTTAAAATATACAACATGAAACACACAGAATTTATTACTTTCAGAAATGATAAGCAAATGTTTCTATATTTTTCCATTAATAAATTATTCAAAATTTTATACAAGTATTATCAGTTAAATTTACTACTGTTATCAATGATAAAAATTTCAAAAGGGAATTGTTATGATATTTATATTAATATAACGTCTTTTTAAATATAATCAGAAATTTTAAATCATGCAAAACAAATAATTATAAAGCTTAAAATTTTTGCTTAATAAATTTAATATAAATGTAAACACAATAGTAATGAAACTTAAAATTATAAACATTGTTTGTAAAAAATATTATCTTTAATTCAGATGTTACTTTAATAAAATATTCCGTTGCTGTCATTTCTATGAATATTCCTTCTAAAAAAATAATAATTAAATGAAATTTAAGATTGAAAGAAATTTTAATGGATTAGATACTAAATTTCATAATTGAGATAAATTTGTTTAGGAATATTGTTCTTAAACATTGTTAAATATAAATGTATTAAAATTATTAGTATGTAAATACATGGTGTATACAGAAAAGAAATTATTTTAATAATTACGTAAACAAAATTAAAAGTACTTTCTAAGGAACAAAAAAAACTTTTTTATGTAACGCTGAAAATGATTTCGGTTAATTAAATAAATAAGAAAAATAAAAGCAAGATTTGTAGGGATAATGAACAAGCTATTAACTTTATTCTATTTTCACTGGTTTCACTTACAAATTTCTTGAACAAACATTAAAAGACTAAAGAACAAACATAAGATCAAGATCTCGTAGCTTTTTCATTAACTTTAAAAGCTACCATGAGTTTACTTTGGAAATAAATGTCGTCTAGGCTTATGCACTTATATATTTATACTGAGAAGAGTGAGAACAAATACAAATATTTTTGTATCTATATTTTATTTGGAATAATAATCTCATGAATCCTCTAATTTGCAATTTCTATATGAATCTGTTTCCTACAGGAAAAGTTTTTTTTTCTATTTTGGAGCATTAGTAGTATTAAAATTATTTTACTCTGCCTTGCTCAAATATAAATGAAATAGATCTTTATCTTATTATACATAAAAATTATTGTAAGTTTATAAATTATTATGATTACATATGCTTACATAAAAGTAAATAAATATATGGAATTTGAAAATTTATTCCCAGTTAATAAATCTATTATTTGTTAGAACTTAACATATTTGTTGAACTTTAGTTTTATGCTTTCTTTTAATTATTATAAATTTAATGATATATATATGTTTTTTTAAAAAAATAATATATGTGAAAATATAATGAAAAATAATTTAGTCATTGATAGAAATAAGGGCCTCCGTAACTAATTAATAAAATAAGGAAATAATTATAGTTATTAACTAAGTTAATAAGCGACTGATTAAATCAATTATATCAAGTTAAATAAACTATAATTTATGGTATTCGAATATATATATTTAAAAGAATTAAGAGATATGATTTAAATAAATATACTACTGAATTCATTTGTTAAATAATTAAAATAATTTTCTTTAAATATCAATTATCGTCTATAAATATTCATTGAAATATCTTAAATGTCTTATTTTAAAATTCTTCAATGTATTTAATTCAAATTCACGGATAATAATTTTAACTAAATCATATATTTATTATCATTGTTATAGGTTATGAAAGTTATATTTCATTTATTTTTTGTGCATTCTATATTCATTCAGTTTGAATATTTTTCAGTGGTAACTAATTTATTTTACGCAATTTAAGAGATTGCAAACAAACTATATACTTCATGTAGAATCCATTTTAAGTTATTCCCATTTTATTGTTTTATAGCAATATCTCAATTATCTCCTGCAGAGAATCGTTGCTCGGATTTGGAATTACAAATGAACGAGGTTATGTGATAATACTTGATAATTATGAATACTTTTTCAATTGGGATTTTCATAACTGATATTGAAAAAAGATTGGTAAGTATTTCGCATTTCCTAGGAATTAAATTCTACTTCTGTTGTGGAGAACTTGCTGTGAAACATGTATAACCTCTTCTCTGAATAATATACTAGAAAATCAATAAACACATTTTGTTTTGCTAACAGCTCCATGAATTAATATTCGATCGTAAAAATAATATATAGTTATAAATAACGTCTGATTGATATAATATTCGAAGTATGAAATAGAACATTATATCATTCAGCCTTCAATACGTTAATTTAAACATCTCATTCTTATAAAATAGCCGAATTTATCGTAAAATACTTTATGCTTTTATTAGTCAACGTCAAGAACCTGTTTTTAATTCTTTCCGGAAAACTTGCATCCAACATGCAAGATTTTTTCTCAAAGACTTAAAATTAAATGTTACTCGATATAAGAAGCATTTTTCCCCTTCTTTGGGGTAAATTTAGATAGGAATACGTAGTCTGCTAAGTAATGTACAACGAGAACTAGCTTTCAGAAAATGTTTGATTTAAGCCCCACATAATTTCAAACTCGATATACCCGGCTTCATCCTAACTATTGTTCTATGACGAAAGACATATTCTGTATTTCCGATTACATGTTGATTGATGATGATATGTTGAATTTTCCTGGGTTCCTTCATAACAGTACTAGAATATTCCCTTGCCTCTATGAAAATATATCCCTTAGGTCGAGTTCAGTAGATGTGAGGAGGTTTTCGCATCTTTCTTTGTATTTATTTACTATCCGTACTTTATTATATTCTCCGAATAGTTAAAAAAATGAGTAATATTGAACTTAACTATGTTTTTCGAGAAATATTCGAAATAAAATATTTAAACATGTACCGCACGGTTCTACATCAATAGAATTTATTCATACTCACAGCAATTGGTTATTATGCTCAATTATAAGTACATATTTATCTCATATGTCGAGGACATTAATAATTTTCTTTCAGTATTCAGCAAGCAGGAGCTTATCAGGCATATTTCCTTAATGATTTTGCTCTAATAAGTTGGCTTTCATAACGCATACGAATTGAGCTAATATCGTGATAATTGGGTTAAACATTTACTATTATAAACTCAAATGTACATAAAAATTTAATCAGTTGTGAATGTTTCTTATCCATTAACCGAATCCATAATATTCTTTAATGCTATGAGCACTCATTAGTTTTGATCAGAAGTCTTAGTTTGCATGACTGTAGATTTTTTAATTTGGAAATGCATTTTTCTTAGTCTCATCCAAATATAATATTGACCGTAATGTTTGTAGCATGTAACAAACACTTCAGAGTATTTATTTTAAATTCATAAAACATTTTTGCCTCTTACAGGCTTTAGTCGGTCATGGTTTTTAGTTTCTGTACATTTAGAGGAAGTTTGTATATGTTTATACATACATACATACATACATATATATATATATATATATATATATATATATATATATATATATATATATATATATATATATATATATATATATATATATATATATATATATATATATATATATATATATATATATATATATATATATATATATATATATATATATATATATATATATATATATATATATATATATATAATATATATATAAATATATATATATATATATAATATATATATATATATATATATATATATATATATATATATATATGTATGTATGTATGTATGTATGTATGTATATCAAAAAGTGATCGTTTGAAAGTACTCCAGTCAGGTAAAATTTATTACAATGGAGCTTGATTAAGGAAATTAATTCACTAAATATAATAAATTTTAAAAGGATGAAGTTTTAAATAAATTTAAAAAATTTTTTACTGCTATTTATCCTAATGCTGAAAATATTTAACATATAGTTGAAACTATTTAATGTATATTTGAAAATACTTATGTAATACAGTTACTTTATGTTTATAAATATTTATGTTTCTCTCTATTTATGTTTCTTTCTATAATTTTAAACCAGAGACTTACCAAGATTATTGTATGTATACAAAAAATTGCTTTCTGTAAAACAATGCTGAACATTTTTCATAAAGTCAAAAAAATATTTTTTGGAATGAAACTAAAGGACCTTTTGAAAATGGGTATTTATGCAGAAAGCATTTTGGAATTCAATATTTTCAAATATTTCTTTGTCAGAGCCTTATTTCAGTATTTCAGATGTATAAAATATTACGGATCAAAGTAATTTCAAATTTCTTTAGAGATTGTAGAAGATTTCACGGTGTAAAAAAGACAAGGAGTGAGAGTAAAATATAACTTAGGAAAAATATTGATATTTCTTAAAAATATTTTCTCTTTCCACAATCTTACAAATAACATTCTTATATTCAGAGTATGTTGAATAATATTACGAGAAAGTTTGTATTTTTTGCTCGTAGTGATTACGTATCACAGATGAAAATGAAGCACAGATAGTGAAAAATTTCAAACATATAATATTTTACTGAAAAGATATGCATTATACTTTTTAATTAGATTTATCACATGATACAAATTTATTTCATAGAGCATATTATCTGAGAAATGTTCAGAATTAATTTTGAATATTTGTCCTGCATTTAATGAAGCCCAATGAGAAAATTAACATTTAAAACTCTCTTTCAAAAACTTCTAATTAGTTAAAGTAGTCACCCTAAATATAGCAAGCCATGAAATTCTTATCACAAGTATGTTGCGCCAAGGTTTTTGTATTTCCTAAAACATGTTCTTGAAAACACAGTAACACTGAACACAGCACTGAGTCAGTCTTCATGATCTCCACTTTATATGTTTCTACTATGCATCATAATTTTCTTAGAAACTACAAATGTAAGAATCTAGTGAAGATTATCTAGTAAAGAAGTTTAAAATCTCTGAGAAAGTTTAAATTCTCTAGAAAGTATTCTAGAGAATAATATCATCTAGTAAAAAAATAATAAAAACACTAAATGCTGATACAAGACTTTATGAAATTTTTATGTCAAATGTTATTGGAAACATCAGAACTATAGATTATGTCTTATTAATACCACTGTACCTCAGATAATTAGCATTGAAAACACAACATTGAAGTTACATTACAATTTCTGCAATGACGTTTTGCAATGTAATTTTATCAACCATAATGTCTTTCTTGATTGTATAAACTACTTTTATAATTAAATTTATCTTTGAAAATGCAATTTATTTTCAATTTGATTTCTGTGATGGCATAATACATCACATGGAAAGATCGAAAGTATCTAAATAAACACAGAACATTCAATACAAATATAACTCTTTGATTACAAATTTTTTTTTAAATGCTAATTTTTTTTCTTTTAAATTATTTACTATTTCAAAAACTTATGAAATCTTAAAACCAATATATTTTAGACAGATATAAGATGAATTTTGGTAAAATTAAAAAGCCTTTTTTTTTTCTAGGACAACATTATGAAATAAATGTCACAAAATCACTCCCTTATTCAAAGTACTATTATTTCTACCATTTAAATAATCCATCAGGAAAAGCTTTTATTTGTATAAGTTGAAAGACATAATTAATGAGACCCATAGTTAAGAAATTAAGCGAATTTGAAATAGAAGAGAAATAAATGCAAACTGTTTGTTATTTTTTTGATATTCTCTTATGGAAAACGCCTTGAATACAGCATATTGTATACATTTTCATGCATAAAACAATAGTAAATTTAGAATGTGTGTTGCATTGTGATTAAATGAAAACATTTTATAAACTTTAAAACATAATTGTGTCAACATTTTAAAAATGATCACATATTTATAAATGCTACAAAATTATTAAATTAAAGCACCATATACAAAATTCCTTATCAAAAAGTAACTTAAGAACTTTTTTCTTCTTAATAGACTTTCCAAAATATTACTTTTGGAAATAAAAATTAATCTTTTTTGCTCCATCATCATTGCATTAAGGAACCCAGATAAATTAATCATCAAAGATCTTAACCATTATTTTTTATAGTTTTATGATTATAAAAGATGGCAGAACTTTTCTATGAGCGAAAACTAATATACGTTTACACAATATTTTGGAATGAGATAAATACATCATGGAACATTAATTTGAAAACAAATACTATTATTACCATTATATTAAATATTTTATATCATAAAGGTACTTAGATACATATATTTCTAATGATACGTATATAATTTCTATTATTAATAAGAATTCATGTTTTTGGCATTATATATGGTGAAAAATATTAGTGTTTAAAAGTGCTATAATTTTAGTTTTCTAAATTTATAAAAAATATGCTGTAATAAATAAGTAATAACTTTTCCTTGTGAAAGTAAATTAATTTTAGATAATGAGGTTTCAAATTTCTTGACCTGAAAACAACTTATTTCTGAACAAATATTTTCTGTAATCTTAAGAATAAACAAAGATTCAAATTATAATTATATTCGTTAAAATAAATTTCTTTAGTGTTTCAGAACATCAATGAAAATTTCGTATTTGACGAGAATTTATATAAAAAATTTTATACAAATATTCATAAAATGATAGATGTTACTATCTTATTATGTTTCCCTTCAGAATAAATCTACACAAACTTTTTAAAAGTGAGATGAAACTTAATTTATATATATATATATATTACATTTGTTACATAACTATGTATTATATTTATATTATATCTTATTCAAATATATAATAAAAATATTAATGCATGTCTTTTAAATTTGAACTACAATGACATGAATTCAAATGGAAATAATTCCGTTTAGCTATAGATAGGGAAAAACTAAATTCACATTATAACTTTGTGTTTTCAGAGTGATGATTATTTATAATAATTTTAGTGTTTAACTTTGAAGGTTTCAACTTCAAGAATAATATTGACACTATTCTTGATATTGATACATGTTTCAGTTTAAGATTAATGTGCACAATCTAGAGAAAGATAAATATCTCTTTTAAAATCTATTGCCTCAATTTCGCTCTAGGATCTTGAAATATTTATGCTTTTAGGACATAAACTTTGACAGGCTTTTATATTTGATTTTGGATACAGCTATATGCATATAACAGTTTTAATGTCCTCAAAATGTGAATCTTGACAGATCGTGAATATATTTCCTATTTCCATACAGTATATTCATGAAATATTTGAAAAGAATGTTTACTAGTTTAACATTTATAGGTATTTTATCATAAATATGGCTTTTAAAGCGAAAATAAAGGCAAATGCTTTATCATTTACTGATATTCAAAATGACTCTCGTGTAAAAATCACCTCTTTGATTGCAAATTTATATTTTTCATCCTCATTTTTAGCACGTTTTCAAAATTGTTTCTAATGAAAGAAATATCTTATATTTAACACAAAATCACTTTCAATTTAGTATAGCATAGTTTTTATTAGCTGAAAAATTGAAAGTGTTATTTAGAAATAAAAAAAAATGATAAATTTCCAAACTATTTTTAATAGAAGACATTCAAATTATTATTTCCTATTTTTACTGAAAACAATCTATGAAACATTTTAGTGGATAGATTCTACCAGTTTTATCTTATAAATAATTAAACACTATATATACTTGTTAAAATGAATTTCTTCCCCCTTCAGATCAATGCCAAAATTGAGGGAGTGGATCCTTTGGTAGTGCCATCTATCGGAAGATTTAAATATGAAAGAGCAAAAACGTACTTTCACCTTCGTGGAGCTCTGATTAAAACGAAAGACGCTATCTATTGTCTTAAATTCACATAGCCAAGACAAAGCGAGCTTGGCTTGTAAAAGTGTCATGAGTAACAACAACTTGTTAAAATAACTTATTAATAAAAATACTTGGTTTTCGTTGATAAATAAAATCTGTTATATTATATGAAAAATAAAAGATATCTTATACATCAATATGACATACATGCTAATCATGGAATGAATAAGATAAATAATTTGTTAAAAAAAATGAGATTTCTATTTTATTAGAACTGTATAGTTGTTATGTTGTTATCATATAAAATCTTTTCCATACAACCATTTTTTTAACAATTTAAAATGTATACATAAATATCAATCCATTTGAAATATTAAATTTAAACAAGCACAAATTATTTCTCAAATGTTTCAAAATATGTATTCATTTTTATAAAACCTCCTTGAATTCTTTAAGTGTAATTTAGCTAAATTTATTATGTTACAGATTTTTACGTTAATCTATATTTATTTCAGTGATCAAAGTGTTTTCTGTATTCATCTGAATTAAATGTAATTATTGTAATGGTTATACTAATATAAATTAAAATCATTGTAGAGCAATATTGTTAAGAAAAAATTAGTTTCATTACCATTCTAATAGAAATGAAGAAAATATAAAATTATTTAGGACTATAAAATTAAAGTACTAACTTTATGATCCCAAATATCGTTATCCACTTTAATAAAAGAATCAAACTAAAAGAGGCATCTGGCGATTAGAAAGCCATTTATTCACTTTTATAAGTATGGTAATAGTTCTTGTAGTGATGGATATATAATTACTTAAAAAGTACTCTTCCGGTTTGAACCTTAGTTTTCAGGTGATACAATTCTGATAAGTGTTCCTTTTTAAATGTGCAGTTATTACATTTTTCAATATTATTTCTAATGCCCTCATGTTTACTAAAATAATAAATGTAAATGAATGATTTGTTTATAAGATCTGAATATCTAGGTAAATCATACCATATGCCATAGATAAATACATAACTCTAAAATATCACTATACATAAAAAAAACATATGTATTACATATAAATCCTTTCATTCATCTTTTAAATTTGGGAATTTCGAATCAGATGTCAACTTTTAGTATTTTGTTGATACTTCGTTATTTGTTGTTGCATATTTAAAATAGTAAAAACCATGAAAGTAGAATATTTCAAAATTTAGTTTCTTTATTAAAACGAACACACATTTTTAGGTTGAAAAATGTTTTTAAGTATTTTAATCCACTTAAAATTAATACATTTCTTTTACATCTGTTTGATAATTTAAATATGATTTTGCAAACTGATTTTATATTCATTTACACGTGTTTTCAATGTCGAAGACTTTTACATGCATTTTTAATGTTATTAAAATGATATCTTGATTTTGGAGACATCTACTTAGTCCCATATTATAAAAAATATAAGGTAAGATTTCCAGTATTTTATTATTATATTTATTATATTGTCTATTCAAATTGCTACTTTTATCATTGCTAATTATAAAAAAGGGAAACGCACAAAAGTAAAATTTTATTAACTTAATTTGACGCTATGAAAATCATAAATTTAGAAAATATGCTCAATAAATCAAACAAATAGCAAATATTAAAGTATTAGTTACTGCATATGAATTAATTACTTGTTGAAAATAGATATTGTTAATATTCATAGTACTCTGCTGGACAATTGCTAACGACGGATCACGAATTGCAATGTAGCATAACATTAAGTGAGACATGAGGCTTAGTAGGATAAAATATAGTTGCCACACTGTTCAGACATTAGAATAAAGAATATTTATTGTTCTGGAAAGTACAAAATCTGCGAAACATCTGAAAGAAAAAAAATGTTCATTTGATGCTGCATATAGAGAAATGGAACAACAAGATACCTTTCTTCAAGGTGCATGCTGTATCTAAACGTCAGCATGCACCTTGAAGAAAGGTATCAGTACGGGATATGTCCACCGTGGAGTGTGATGCAACATTCCACACGTCGTATCATACTTTGCACAACATTATCCAGCAACTGTTAAAGCAATTTATCCCATTCCTCTGTGAGTGCACGGATGAGGGCGTTCTTGCTTGTCGGAGGATAGTTTCGACCAGCAACTTGCCTCCCCAAAGCATCCCACACATTTTAATGGGGTTTACATCTGGAGAACGTGATGGCCATTCGAGGCGTTAAATATCCTCGCTGTCTAGACAATCCTGAACAACAAGTGTTCAATGACATGTTGCGTTGTCGTCGATAAAAACAAATTTATCACTGACAGCACCACGGAAAAGACGAACATGATGAAGTAGATCTTCATTAATATATCGTTGGCCCGTCATTGTCCTATTCGCAACAACATGTAGGGGCGTGCGGTCATTGACCATGATGCCGTCCCACACCATGTCACTGCATGTCGGATATCGGTCCCTTTCTTGGATATTTTTTGGACAATAAGCTGTACCAGTCTCAAGCCCGATTAGTTGGCGTCTATAATCCGATGACAGACCGAACATACTATCATCTGATAATAGTACGCATGCTCAGTCCTGTTCAGTGCAATTGCGATGCTCACGACACCATTGCAAACGGGCAGTTCGGTGCTATCTGGTCAATGGGATACACACAACAGGTCTGCGGGCGTGTAGGCCTCCTCTCCTCAAACGTATGGCAACAGTTTTTCGGGAGATCTGCCTTCCTGAGGCAGCAAGAAACTCTTATGCCACCTGCTGAGCTGTGGTGCGCCTGTTCCTTTCTGCGGATAGGACGATATATCTGTCTTCTGCAGGCTTCGTACTTCTAACACGACCTCCCGCGTGCCACCTACTACACATTCCAGTAGTTTTAAATGACTTCCACGGCTATGAAACAACGATTTGAGTGATGTCGATCTCCCTGGCAACATCTGTTTTTTTTTTCCGCCCTTCTTCGATCTTTCCAATAATTCGGCCTCGCATAAAATCATCCAAGTGATGTCGGGAAGACATGCCAAAATTTAAAGTTCGTCTATTAAATATTTTCTGTAAGACTTTGACTTGAGACAACAACTGTCCACACGCGTCAAAACCTTTAAAGCTCTTATAACGCTGCGCATACTTCTTCTTACTATATCCCGCACTTATTCTAATTTTCCACATTTTGCTTCCTTCTATTTCGTGGTTGCTATGGATGATAGTGTTATCCGTCTTTGGCAATTGTCCAGCAGTGTACCAATAGTAAAGATAAGATTATGGTTAATAGCTTATAAACTCATGATTACAAGAATGTCAGTTGAGTGAATTTTATATAAGAATTGAATTTATTTACAATATTAATCACATATTAAATTGATTTATAACTTCAATCATAACTTCACTAAAATCAATAAAATTCAAGGACAGTTATTTTTTATCAACTGAAAGTTAGTTACTTATTCATTTCAAGATAATTCAATGAGATATTATCAATGAAAGTTCAACGGAAATTTAATAAGTATTTGCCTAAAAGCAATATTGTGCTGTAGTTACTAAAACCATTGTTTTAAAAATCAGTAATAACATAAAAGCATTTAAAAATATTTGTATAAAATATTTAGTTATTAACTGATTCCTACATATTTTCCACTATTGCTTTTTTATATTTATGTTTCTTCTAAATTACAAAGATTTCTTTTTAAATATGCTTTGAAGAAAACTTCATAATATATAACCAGACTCTTTATTGTTATAAGAAAATGAACTATTCCACATTTAAAAATGTAAATGCTTAAAATCCTTACCTTAGTTAAATTTACATGCATTCATGTCTTTAACAATAATAAGTATTGACTTCATAGAAATCCAAACATTATGTATTTCCGTCTAAAATGCAACTTTTATATCAACCATAAACATTTTATGAGGAAGATATCAGGAATTAAAAATGATACAAAAATATACATTATTCATTATGTGCAGTCAAAATAATTAAAAGTTGGGGGACATCAATTAATTAGAATTAATTACACCATCCTAATTCCTAATATCATTTTTTGGAATGAGATTTAGAACATAGCTCTGATATCATAACTCTGTGACATAAATTAATCATTTAACCTATTAAATTTTTTTTAATTTTTTAACACAGTAAAAATTAAATTATTCTAATAATGAAAAACTATTATTTAATACAAATAAAGGATTATTATTTAGGACGTAAAATTACTTATGGCATTTTTTTAAAATAATTTATTGAAGTTATAAAAAATTTAATATTTTAATATCAAACTACAGAAATTATATACATTTCTTAAATTTTTTTGATTTATTAACGTTTACGAAGTTTAATGAATTAAAATGTATACATCAAAGTATATTATAAGTCACTAAATTATCCAACTTTTGAATTGTTTTACAATACTTAAAGATTTAATAAAATGTGATGAAAGAACTAAGTCAAGTCCTTTAATTGTTCAAATGAAAGTACGGTACTGACCATTCTGCTATCAAATCAGTTTCTAAGAGAAGAAATTTAATTCTGCTATATATATGCATATATATATGCTATATATATGCATAATTCTGCTATATATATGCATGATAGTTATTTCTTGGAAATATATTTTGCAGCATCTAAAGTATACAGCAATCAATAATTATTCACTGAAAATCTAAATCAGACTTATCAATAAAAAAGAAAAGTTTAACATTATTTAATGATTTATTTTCAATTTGTTCATAAAAAATTACAGGCATTTATTACATATTAAATTATTCTCAAAAAATACAAAATTCAATTTATCAAGTTGAATTTATTTATCCAGAAAAATATTATTAAAAGATTAATTTATATATTGAAAAATAAAATTTTCAAAATAATAATATTTTATCAATAGTAATATCTATCATACACAATATTATTTTTAGCATTACTTTTGAGTATTAAAAAATTAAAATGTAAAAATTTTATTCTGTAACTGTATATATCTAAATTTAGTTAATAACATGTTTTCCATTTTAAATGATATGCTTAAAAGAATTATAAGTTTAATTTTGAAAGCTTAATAGTTTTATGAATTTTGTCTCACATAAAATTACATAGTTACAGTTCATTTATATACACATGTATACTTCATGTTTACTATGCATGTAGCTTCCCAATTTTGTTTTGGTTTATAAATAACATTGTAACAAATCATTTTTATTGTTATTTTTATAAAGAAATAAAAGTTATTTCATGTCATATTATAATTCATCCAAAATTTTTAATATCTTTTGTAAGATACAAAAATATATAATAATGTTATTCAGAATGCATTAAATATATTATTTATAATGTTATTATTATACAATGAAATATTGTTCAGTTTGAATCTTTCTAAAATGAACCAGAAAGTTTATTACTTGTACGTTAATGTTTTTTTTTAAACTTTTACTACTTCTTTCTGACCGAACCATGTCCATAATTTACACGTTTTTTAAGTATATAAATAATAAAGCACACTCACACACACATGAATTTATATTGGTTATATTTTTAAATTAATATAAAGCTAAGAGCTTTTTTTTAAATGAATTATTAATATTTTCAGATAAATGAATGTATTTTAATAATGACTGGTTCAAATGGCATAATACATTCAATTACCTGAAAATAAAATAAATAAAAACACAAATCCATTTAAAATTTTTGAATACGCAAAAAGTTATTCTTTCTAAATTCTTGAAATTTGCATTTATGCGGAAAATATTTCATATGGCATGTCTAAACATTTATTTAAACCTAAATGCATGATAAAATTATTTATTTAAACCTAAATAACTCTATCAAAATTTAACATACATTTTAATTTTTCTCCTCATTTCTTAATGTAATTTAGAAAATTTGCATTAATCTTGTTTTTGTATTTTAGTAATCAGAAATAAACTGTTTTATTACGTTTAAATCAACATTATTACGTAAGCAATTTACAGAAAAACACTATTAATATGCAATAAATGTAAGTGAGAAAGTATAATGAAATAATTAAAATGATCATAGTTCCAAGGAAAAGTTTTGCCTACAATTTATGATTTCATATAAAATTTATTTGTATTTTAAAAATCAATATTATTTCTCAAAATACAATTTATATTTATCACCGTAAATATCCAACTACATTAAAAATTTTAAAATTACGTTTATTATAAAGGAGACATTTGACTAAACTAGTATTCTCCAAAGTCATACAAATATGTTTGATGCAAGTCAGGTATAATGTCTTTAAGTTAAAAGGTTCCCAGAAAATTGGGTAATGTTAAGTAATATAGGAGTGGCTTTATGCAGAGCATTGTAAATTCTAATTTGGACGTTTAGCTCATTGGCTATATAAAGTCTAATACTTGCAATGCATTTGAATGTAGTTATCTTTCATTATGACGAAAATAATGACAAGTACCTACAAAAATCTCCAATACGATTCAAAACATATTCAAATATTCAAGCAATATTACACATTTCTAGAAAATATATCTATACTTATGGTCAAATGTTGAAGTTATCGTCGAAATTTTCAAAGATATTCAAATAATTTTTACATTTCAATAATTATTTTTGACATTAGCTTCAAATAAAAAGATGTACATTTTGAATGATAGGAAAATTTCCAGAAAACATTTCTAAAAAAGTAATATAAGGATATTTAGTACATGAAAAATTGCTTAACGAATCTTGCTTGCAATTAAGTTTTCAAATATATGTTTGTATCTGTATTTTCTTAACTATATAAATTATTTTAAATAAAGCCTTATTAAAAACGCAGATTAAAATATGTTATACTGACAATCTATTTTTAAATAATCTTAGGTACATGAATAAGGGGGTAAATATATACAATATACCTTTAAAAGAAATTATTAATTAATTGAAAATATGCATGCAATTTCTTTCTGAATACATCAAAAAATACATTATCTTTAACAATAAAAATATCTACTTTGGTTTACTTTTATTTAAAACCATTTAACTTTAGCTAAATATTCTATAACTCCAATGGGAATTTAATTTAATATTGAATATGTATTAATATATACAATGAATAATAAAAATGATATGAAACTTGAAAACATGTGTTACGTTGTAAATTCATAATGTCATAAAAAATATTTAAATGTATGATTTTTATTCATTATAAATTGCATACAAAATTAGAATAAAGTTTGTTTTTCTGTTTGAAATATGCTATAAATATAATTTAGAAAAATAAGATCTTTTAACCAAAAGAATCATGTATTAAGTTATGAAGCGAATGAGCATTTTATGAAATGAAAAATAATATGCAATATAATTTAATATAAAATATAATTTACATGTCATTTACAAGGGTAAAACGAAATTTCTTCTTGGAGAATGATTATCTTATCATGAAGGATATTACTTAATAGATTTTATTTATAGATTTTTATTTAATAAACTGGTTTATTAAAAATAGTTTTCTAATATGCTTTCATATCAGACGATTTTTCTAATTATACATTGAATTAAGAATATGCATTAAATGTGATAAACTTAGATTTCATATTTATGGGTTTTATAGAAGAAAATATTATATCTAAAATTGTCATGTCAGAGAAATTCAAAGAAATTATTTATTATACATAATAGAATTGTAAAAATAACATCACTTTTTTATGTTTTTATGAATTAGAATCATATCTTCTTAAAAAAAATTAGCACTAATGCCACAAAATATGCATTAATAGAAATATTCCTTATCAACAATACAGAAAATCAATGTCTTAACCAGAAACGAATTTTTTTATGCATTAGTACTAATGTTACATGAAATGATTGCTTTTCTCTTATTTTGCTTTTAATGAGACTATGATTTATTTGCTTGTATCTAACCCGTAGTTAAACACAAATCTCTATTTCCTGCATTTATCACACTCATGTCGGTTTTTATTGTATCATTGAAAATTTAAGAAAAATCTGTTCAATGCGATACAAAAAAAAAAATTCTCTAACGTAAGAGATTTTTAACTTGAAATATTTTGTAGGAATTTAAATTTTAATTTTAATTTAATATTTTTGCTTTGGGCTTCTAAATAGATTTCTGAAATTTAAACTGAGAAGTTGAGATTAGTGTATAAACACACATTAATCGGAAAGCGTTTTTAATTTGTAATGTTGCTTGTATTCAGATTAAATGCAACAGATGAAGCAATCAGCAATTAGTGATAAATTGGGATACATAATTAAGTTAATTTAAGTATTTTATATTTTTAACCATTTCAGAGAGCAACATTTTCTAAGATTGTAATAATTATCTATTATCTTTCCCAAATGAGTATCATTAGAATTAACAAATTAAATTAGCATATGGATCCAGTATATTTGGTGATATTTGGAAATAGTAAAATTTGACTTCTATGACAAATCAATCTGCCATGTGATGCCTATTTCAGAAAGTGAAATATTAATTAATTTTCTATTTTAACATTTTTAACAATAATATTTTTTTAATTAATTAATTTCCAGTCATTTAATGAATAATACAGACAAACATTACAAATTTAGACATAACAATTTTAGAAATAATATTTTCTTTTATAAAAGCCATAAATATGAAATCTAAGTTTATTAAATTTAATGCATATTCTTAATTCAAAGTATAATTGGAAACATACAACATTACAAATTCATAACATATTTATAAAACTTAACATTTTATGCTTATCAATTATGAAAATGATCATCAGTTAATCAGCTTAAATTTGTATGTATATTTATTTTTTAAGTAAATTTTAGTTAAAATCCTTGAGCGTCAAGCATTTTAGAGAAATTATGGCAAAACTTAATCTTTCTTCTTTTTCGAATCTCATCTTAACATTCTTATTTTAGAATAGTAATCTAAGAACGATCAAATGTTTTCTTTTAAAACAAAAACATATTTTCTAATTAAAAAATTAATGTCAAAGTCAGGATCGCCATTTATACAAACATAAAATTAAATGAAAACTTTATTTAATGAAGTTTTTTCTTTTCAAACGTTAACTGTATTTTTATTTAGTAAGTGATAAAAATATGAGAGAATAAATTATATTTTTCAATAGCAATTATTTTTCCAGATCAGTGACACTTTTGAATCAATTTACTAAATCATGAAGCAAATTATTAAATTTTTGAGTAAGCTAAGGAAATATTTTTTTCTTTCGTTCTTTTGATTTCAATACTTAAAAAATATTTTACAACTTAATTATGTAATTAAATGAAATATTTCGCACACCCTAATTAAAAACACGTTTTCTTTAGAGAAAGGAATTGTGTATAGAAATTTGTTCTCTCAGTTTAATTATGGGGATTTTAAAATTTAAATCATTACCTTATTTCAATAAGAGAAACATTTTTATAAAATACATCAGCAATTATTTTCAAAAATAATATAGTTAATAGTTTTAAAATTTCCTATGAAAATAATTTTCAAATTATAAGTACACATTATATCAACTTTTATTTTTTCTGAGAAATATTGTAAATCGTAGTTAACGAGACGTAAATTAATAATTACGAAAATAATCATTTTATAAAAGATATTCTTCTGTATGCAAGTTACAAGTAAGCCATAAAATAATATTCAATTATAATTAATTTTCATAAAAGCAAATATAATTATTTGCTTTTTCCGTATTGCATATTATTAATTTAGTTTAATAGTATTAAATATTGGAATAGTGAAGTAGATATTGTAGATTCAAATTTCCAATACAAAATTAAAATATATATATATATATATAATAATAATAATAATATATAATTTAAAATAATGTCTGAATTAGTTTAAAAGAATTTAAAATATATGAATATATTAATGTATGAATAAATACAAAATGAAATATATATGAAATATATATATATATATATATATATATATATATATATATATATATATATATATATATATATATATATATATATATATATATATATATATATATATATATATATATATATATTATTAATATTTAAACAGTATTTATTCATACATTAATATATTAATATATTTTAAATTCTTTTAAACTAATTGAGATATTATTTTAAATTAGAAACTTCATCATCATAAACATAAAGTTTATTGAATTTTTAATTAAATTGTAGTTTAATTTATTAATGAATTTATCTAATTTTTTATTAAAATTTGTATAATTTCAAATATTAACACTGATAACCTATAAAAGTAATTATTTAAATAAATACATTTTTTAATTTATGCCGCTGCATCATTGTGAAATATTCTTTAATGTTTACTGTGATAATATTTAAAAATCTTCCAAAAATATGTAAACATTGTTTTAGCACATTTTTCTGGCAATGGACATATAAGAGTAAACAAATCCTCTCATAAATATATTCAAAATATAAAACTTTAATTAAAATAATAAAGATGCTTAGTATTAATATAGCAACACATTTAAGATAACAATATGAACAAACTTCAGTGCAATTCTCTTTATATATATTCTTCCTGACGCTGAAATAACGATACCTATATCAGTAACATCATAGCATAGTTTAGCTATATAAATCTCTCAAAACGCAATGAAAACAATAAAAAATTATTTTTAAAAGTACTTACTTATTAAAAACTCTTCATGAATAGATGAAATTTGATAACACACGTTAAACATATCACAAAAGGTTTCAGAGAGATAATGTATGATTTTTTAGAACATTATGAGGGATGCCATGTAATAACGCATTTTAGATTAAATGGAATGCACACAAATGTCTTAGAAGAAAAAATCTAAAATAATGTTTATTATGAATACTGACTGATGTCGTAGTGCAAAACGACACAACTAGACCCAGTGATAACAAATGTTTATATTTTTAATATCATCTTAAATTTATAAGAGCTTTTCTTTTCAAACTATACTGTTGAAAAATGGAGGAAAGGATGCAATTAAAGTTAGGATAGTAAGAGAAGCGAAATAAACGAATAAATATGTCCTTTTGGAATAGATAGATGGTCTTGAGTAAATGTAAAGAACGTTTGTGTTTTATAATATTTTATTTGTAATATATCCATTTGGGATTGAGGGGCAGAGATTTGTGATCTATCCCATATAAATATAGGAATTGCTATCGAACTTTAGAGAACCAATGGTGTAAAGAGGAGGACCCAAGAAGAGAATCATGAAGATTTGAAAAATGTATGTACAAAAGAAGGAGCGGAAGAAAAAAGGAGTCCATGATTGCAGATTGGATCCTCATTGAGCAGAATGAGAGTAGCTGAAAGATTTAAGTTGTAAATGTAGTACAACTGCACTGACTGGACTTTACTAAATGGAGCCATAAGACATCCAACAAATAGAAGAGAATAAAAGAGAAGAAATTACGAAGAAAAAGACAACAAAATTCTGATGACAGATAACAAAGAAGAAAAGAAAGCCCATGGGGAAAGAGTGAACTCGAGGATCAGTAAGCCATACCAGATGATGAAATATCAGCGGATGGAAATAAAAAGCGAGAATGAAAAGTAGAGGACGAGAAGCGGATGAAAGTAAAGATTCATCGACACCAGAAATCGGAGAGGACATTGACGATAAAAGACAGAACAACCAAACACTACTTCTAAAAGAGGTGACTCCGATCTCTCGTTCTTATTCCATTTGGTCAAACTTAGTCATGCTATATTTATTTTGTCACAAAAGAACTTTATAATCAGAATTTTATCAATTATTTAGTCTAAAATAATCTAACTTATAAATGCAAACGTCTCTTGTTATTGAACTACTAGAATAAATTATTAAATTTCATTCTATTTGCTTTGAATCTTTGTCTCTATCATTCAATTATTGAAAATGAATTTGGGTTTTGGTCTAAGTTTTTCAGAAATTACCGAGTTTCACCACAGCTGACATAAATCGAAAAATACAGCAAAGTAACATCAGAATTACATTATTTCGTATATTTAGTATCAACATAATAAAAAACATAATTGCCTATTTTTAAAATAAATTTCGAAAACATATTTAAAATGATTTACAGGAAACAAATAGTTGCTCGATTATCCATTACAGAGCTCAGAAAATAACTCAAACATCTATGCGAAATAAATTCATCATCGCTTGTCATTGAAAATCATCCTTCTCGTGTAAGGCAAAATTATCAACTTCAACATGTTTCTATTTTAACAGCGTAGCGCTTATACCCACCTTCATCCATTTAACTTTTATAAGCATTGGTTGTCTAACTCTTTCTAAGTTTTAGAAAACTTTTAGTATCCATCATTGGATTTTAATCTCTTAAACTTAAAATAAGATTTTCAATCATTCTTCATACGTCTCATCCCCAGAAGCTATGAATTACATCTGAATTATATTAGAAAATAGATATTTAAAGTAATGAAATAATAAAGGGAGAATTCTTGTCAGTAGAATTTTTGAGATGTAAATTTATAAATAAAATACAACAAATTTATTGTAGGTTTCGTTTGTTTGTCACTCAGCTGTCATGTTTTGTAGGTGAGACAACAGTAAGATAAGATGCTTTGATGAGATACTTTGGAACACAATAACGTAATGATTTTTGAAATACAAGAAAACTTTATATCTGATACTGTTCTTACTTTCTTATCCTTACTGTTATTAGACTGTTGAAATATTATTAGCAATAATAGTTGTAAATGATTTATACAATTTTTGGCAGAAATAAACAAAAATGGATAATTCCATTAATGGAATTCTTAATACCATCTGGTAGGACCAATTCAAGTTAACATATAGTTAAAAACAAATTATTTATTATTTAAAAAATTTGATTAATTAGAAATATAAAGGATGAAAAAACAAGTTTCATATAACAACTTAAATAACGCAAGGTATTATTTACACTTTTCATTAAACTACAAAACTAAAAATTATAATATTTAGTTATAATCAATGCATGGTTATTGAAGTTAACGAATGATTTTACTAAAATGTCATATTTGAATACTGTGAGAATAATTATTTTCATTTTTACTAATTATTATTAATCATTTTCAGTTTTGCTTGAAAATTTCCTTTGTTGAAGTGTAATTATACTATTTATAAAGCAACGTAATTCCTGTTATTTAAAACAATTTATTTTATTTCCAAACGTATTTGAATTTTAATTAATAACCTAATGTATAAAGAATTTTATATCATTTATATACTTAATTACTGAAAAAAATGTAATTATTTGTAGCTTGCGTGGAGATTGAAATATGATTAATAATACAATTTCTTCAAATGATTTGGAGAAAAATACAAAGTATCATTAATTATGTTGAATCATTTCTTGAAAAAGTTTATATATCATAAAAAATGCCATTTAAATTATTAAATGGAGAAGTTGAGAAAAATTATTTCTTATCTCTTTTAGTCATTTTGCTTCGAAAATAATTATCTCTCCGGAAAGGTTTTAAATGAAATCACAAAGTTAATCGAAAAAAAATCGCAGTTAGAATATAATATTTAGTTTTTATTGAAGGAATAATAATTGAGTGTGTTCATTATATTTTCTTCAAATAAACGTTAAATGGTCAAAGTAAATTAAATTCTTTGAAATTAAAAGTGACGTGATAAAAATCTTAAAATTTCGTAGAAATTAAAAATAAATTATACAATTGTTTCTCCAATTTGCAAAGCAACTATAAAGCGTGTGTTTTATAAATACATTAATCTCATTTATAACACTGAACTATTTTTAACAGTTAGAAAATATATAGTGCTAGAATTTACAGAAATTCCTCAAGAACATTTATATATTTTCTTAATCCTTTTCAGATTTTAAGCCAAACTTCTTAAATTTTTCCTATTGCTTAAAATTGAATTGAATTTCCAAACACAAAACTAAATTTACAATTTTAGTAAAAAATTATTAATTAACTATAGAAAACAGTGTATTAATAGTAATATATGAATATTTTTAACAAATTTAATAATATGTTGTGATTAAATAATTTTTTTCTGAAAAACTACAGCGGTATTTTTATAACCACTTCTTCAATTGGTAGTAGAAATTTAATAATATATTTGCCCTTTAAGCTTCAATGTATAACAGTTCATATATACACAAATTATTAGTTAACATATGTAATCTTTATATGTTCTGCGTTAATCATTTTTATTTTCCCTTTAACTGAAAGGGCTATGACTATTAGGGTAAATAATACAGTAATCCTATGATGTAAATTCATTTTTATAATTCAATAACTCTCATAAATGGCCTAAGATTCTTTTTATAAAAATAAAAACTTCCAAAAAATATTTAAGTAATTATGCATTTAAATTTAAACACATTTATTTGTAAAAGAATACCCATAAATACTATAAATTAGGATAAGTGTTTATATCTGCAATGTTGTTTACTGATATATATCATAGTATTTTTCTATTTATTTTCTTCAAAGAACTTAAAAGAGTAAAAAAAAAGATGTTTATAAAATCACATATCAAATAATGTAAAAGAAATTAATTGAAAATGAAATGAAAACTTCCTTATTACTTTTCAAAAGAATCATTCTAATACATTATAATATAGAAAATCAAAACAGTTAACTGCATACAGTAAATTTGGAATAAAATTACTAATATATCCTATTTGATTAATGCATTTTTCACGTACGATGTCAGCAAGTTACAACAAAAATGAATTGCATATTAAAATATATTTAAGTAATGATTTCCTTTGGTATGGTATATTGAAATAATTAAATGAATTATTTTAATCATCAAATACTGAAACTGATTAAAATAATTCATTACATTACCTATAAATATACTTAGATTTCATGCAGTCTTATACGTTTAAATGTAATTTCCAATAAATTATAAAATAAAAATCATAAATATTCACATAAGGTCGAAAAACTAAATTTTTGTTATAAATTAACTTACATTTAATTTCCAATTTATAGCATTCCAATGCATTCAAATTAGAAAGATTAATAAATAAAAGCTTTATTGGGAAACATTAATTAGGTTTGGTTTTTTCAAAATACTTGCAATTTTCAAAAATAAATTACCTGCATACATTTGTCATTACGAGGTAGTTATTGAAGAAATAATCAATTTTATAATATGAAGAAAACATTAGAAATTTTACATTAATAAGCAGATAATGATTTCTTTTGTAAAACATTTTCTTTGTCTGCTAAAGCAATGACTACCATTATTTAAATAGGATATTTTATGATTCATTAAGACTTATGATTGTTTGTTAATACAAAATGGAATCAAATTACTTGGAATTTATATTTTTAATGGTAAAAGTTTTCTTTTTTATTTTCATTAACTTACTTTTGGTGAAAGTATTGTGTGAAGATCATAAATAACAGTCGAAGAAAATAATGAGATATTTAAGTTTGTTCTTACAAATGATTTCTTAAATATTTTGCGTAAGCAAAATTGCTTTGTAATTTTTCTTCGATTCCAAATCAAGAGTTATTTCAAATTCTAACAATAAATTATATTGTACCGTGTTTACCTTTTTATTTTGAAAAATAAACACAAGTAAAATAGATGATAGTAAATTAAAAAAAAAATTAAATGTGTTTTGCAGTACCGTTTATTCATGGCGCACAGATTCTTACTTGCAATATTATAAAAATATTGCTCAAACATTTCAAAAAATAAAACGGCTTTTCACAAACTTTTGAAATCTGCTCACATTTACATTTTAATAACTGGAAACTTGTCCTTGACATTCTTACACATCCATTAAGTTATGTAATCATAAAAAAACTAAATTAAATTTTAAGTACATGGAATTGCTTACTTATACAATATTTAATTTTAAATATTTTAAAACTTTGAAAAATTATTATGTAAAATGTATTAAATATATAAAATGCTTAAAATCAACTGTCTTTATTTTGTTATACATGTACAATAGCATTTTCACCATTAAGTAATGTACATATTCATCAAAACAAATAATAATAATTTCAGATTCGAAATTTTTTAACAAGTTTTATAAAAAAATTATTTATACTTGTAATAAATATCAAACGCAAATACGAAATTAATTTCATTTAAGGAAGCACTCAAAATCAATAATAAAAAGTGCTTAATGGATATCTTTTCAAAATATCTTAATGAAAAGTCCAAATTTTCCATTTAAGACACAAAATTTCAATCAATGCATCAACTAGAAAATATTATATTGTAAATACAAATTCATCTTGTAGATAATTATAATCTATATTTTCCTTAGGAGAAAAAATAAACTTTCTTGATTAATAAAAATGTAACTTAATATGAAAGATATGTTTTCCCAAACAAATAAATTGTCTAAAATGTTAATATATTACATAATTCTTGATATCATTAATTTCTAAAATATCATTACATATGTTAAAGTGTTAAAATATTAAAATATTTCCTCCAATTTTATGAAAATAAATAATATTTATTACAATTATGATATTTGTATATCATTAAAATAGTATTATTTTGCAATGTATAAAACAAAAGCTAGTGTAATAAATTCATACACTCACAAATTATGCTTTCAAATAACTGAAAATTTCATGCTATGAATATAACTTAAATTGTTTGTTAATTTTACATTACAGTTAATAAACTTCATTCTAAATATAATTAAAAATATTTAGAAATATAACAAGAAATAAAATTTCTTTCAAAGTATTATAAATAAATCGTTTCATGCAAAACTCTTTATTAGAAGAATCTCTTGACTTTCAATATAAATAATTTCAACGCAAAAGGTTTTGTAAATGTTTTAAACCTTAAATCTAATGACAGTGTTACAGTTTTGCAGTTCATTTTTCACTAAATCATTATTCTAATAATAATATTGCAGTTTTACTGTTAATTTTTTTAATCAAATCTTCATTATTTTATATTATATTTATGAATGTGTGCATGCTAGTAAACATCTGCAAATATTATTTGCATTCAAAATAATAAAAATATGTCGATATTATCTTAAACTCATCCTAAAATTAGTCTCTTAACACATTTATCAAATAAATTACTATTGGGACTTTAGATCAGCTTAAAATTAGCTCTCTCATATTAAGTAAAGAATTATAATGCTACTTATCATAATAAAACAGTAAAATATTCTTAGAAAATGATAATTATTTTTGCAATACTCATATTTTAAAATTCAAGAATCAAGTCATATTCAGTTATATATTCTAATTTTACCGCCCTCTGAGCCCTTAATTTAAGGAATGAGAATCTAAACATTTATTTTTAAAATTTTCGTAATGTGAGCTTTAGAATTTAAGATGATATTCTAAACTGTTATGCATTTTTCAATATTTATTGTAGCATTAGTTGAATGTATCACAAACTATATGTAACTTTTATGACCCAATATGTCTCCTTTTCTAAACTTTAACAGATAAATGTTTTTCATATTAAATACTTTTAGAATTTATTACACTGAAATAAAAGTAAGGGGGATAGTCGAAGTAATGATAAAGTGGTAATAAGGGAAAATATTTTGTTTAATTCAAAACATAATAAAAATGATTTAGCCTTGAAAATGAATGATTAATTTTTAAAAAAAAATAATCAAAATTAATCTTAATTTAATGTTTAAAAACATATGATTATAATTGATGATATTAGTTTCATCTAAGAAAGATTATTATTTGTATGTTATATTTAGTATTATTTATATAAATCTTTATTATTTATAATATTATGTGTTTATGATGTATGACATAACTTAAATAAAGTTCATTCCCTTAAAATACGTCTTCTCAGAAATATTTCTCTTATACAACTAATATAATCTTCTTAAATTGTTTCTTAATATTATTCAAAAGCTATTAATTAAAAATATAGAAAGGAATTTTTATGAAAATTAAAAAATATTTGGCGATTAATATTGCAGTACAAAATATAATCTTCACAGTAATTCTTAAATATATATTCATACATTAATTAAAAATCGAACTTACAAGACATAATTAATTATTTGTAAAATTAACAATAAAAAATAAATAATTATATAATAACCTTTAAATGTAAAATATTAAACATTTTCAAGGATAATTTGAAGTGGTAGTAGAGTTACATGACATATATATATATGCACAATTAAAGTAGAATTAAAGTACTTAGCAATTAATTTATTTAAATTTAATCTCAAAATTTAAAGAAGAATACAAAAATATAAAAGAATAATTTGGAAATAAATGTATAATTCTGCAAAATTGTTACGAAACAACGTAGCACTTAAAGATAAACTTGCATAGTTTCTCTAACCACAAGATTTTCAAATGGCAATCTAAGGATGAAAGATTGATTGGAAGACAATAACTGTTCCAGATATAATCGCTCTAATTGTTTTGAGTTACCTCATCAATCAAATTCAGATTGTCGATTCTGTTCTTTTAAGTAAAGCATTAAATTTTTGAATTTTTCGTTGTTTTGTTTTTAATAAAGATAAAATGATTTAATGGTATAAAAGTTGATCAATACGTTGTTGAGCGTAGAATTCAAATGCTATAAAGCATTTTAAGATGTATGCTGTTGTAAAGGAATGCATATGGTGTAGAATATCTACAAATAACATTGAAAATTTCAAAAATAACAGGAAAATAAATACTTCTATTGTTTCAAATTAACATAGCAGAACATATTAGAAACTAATGCAAATTTCAGATTGCAATCTGAAGATGTGTGTTTAACATTCATATTATTTTTTTTAATGATTATTAAAAGATTTGAGTCATCTCCATACTGTGTGATATCAGTTTTGCATTTTAGATCTTTTATGTAATTATATATGTATACATTTTTAAAAACACAATGGAAATGTTCAGCATAGATTTTCTTCAAAATGCCATCTTGAATCATTGAAAAACCTTAATTTGCTTAATCCTCAAATATTAACATGATTTGCTAAACTATCATTTTTTATTTTTTCTTCTTTTACTTGTTAGATTTTCTTACATTGTATTTTATTACTTTTTGCATTTCTATTAAAAAATATTATGCATATATTGTAAGAGTAATATGTATAGTATTTAAAGAAAAATTTCTTTTCAGACGAATATTAAGAATTGATTGACTTAGATGTAAACTTTTAATAGAATATAAAGAATGATTGTATTCAGTAATATTTCAAGTAATCAAATTTCTGTTATTAGTTATTTATTAGTTATTGATTTTAATGGTATTTTTATTCTGCCATTGAAAATAATGCAGAGCGTGCGTATTTTTAAGTATAAGTGATTATTTCTTCACGTCCATAGCAGAATAATTAGTGAAGCAATTGTGAAGTACTCGGAAAAAATGTAACATAACTTAGAGGTAAATATCATACTTATACCATAATTTTATAATATATCACAATACGTATTTTAAAATGTAAAACATTCTTCTGGGTAAAATACGTCTGAAAATATCTCATTTATCTTGGACATCAGATTATAAAAGGAGTTTGAGTAGCAATACGTACTGATGAGCGCAAAAATATGCTATCTCTAAAAAGACACTTCAATAAATCTAAATTCTGTAACCAAATCATTTAATAATAGAGAAAAAGAGTATGAATGTTTTACTTAGTTTTAAAAAATAAAAAAATTATAATAGAATAAATATTAAATTTAATTTATATTTGTCTGTTCTAGTTATTCACATTGCACATTGTAAATCAATTTAAGAAAATATAATTTAATGGAGTTAAATACACTAATTCGAAAAAAAATAATTTACAAATTTGTTTACTAAAGACTTTTATCTATCATAATATTATATTTTATAGTATAAATGACTTATATGTTATTTATTCTAAAAATTATATACATAATAAAGTTTAAAGAATAAAAATATGTAAAAATTGATACCTATTTTTTCCCACACTAAGAATGTGTATGTACCGATAAAAATTAATAAATAATTACAGTTGATGATTTTCATAATAAAATCTACAGTAAGTGAAGAAAAATAATGAAATTGACAGGTTTATCATGCCAAGAGAATCATCTATATATTTTGAAACAGTAAATGTCATTGTAACTTTCTATTTATAAATATATTCATGTTTGATAACTCTTATTAATATCGATTCCATTACCTTCTGAACAAAATTATATTAAATTCATTTTACTTAAATATGGGGAAAAGACAAAAAAAAAATATATTCATGTCTTAATAAATTTTATGTCTGGCATTTTCATTAGAATCAATTGTTGTCTAGGAAAAAGAATATCATTTTTATCAAAAGAAATTGCATTTAGTTGACTTTAAATTTGTTTAATTTCTAAATTTAAATAAACCAATTGATTATAAAATTTAAAGCTATTAAAATTTAGAACTAAAGTAAAATTTAATTTAAATGAATCGCTAACTAAATTGATTTCAAACTTTAATTAAATTTATTTATAATAATTAATAGAGTTTGTAAAAAGCTTTTTTAAGCTTTTTACAATCTCTATTATTTATTATATTGTTATTGCTGTGTTCAGTAATTTTTACAAACTATGGCTAATATGACCAAAATCCTTAACTTTGAGCGTATTCTGTAACGCACAACAAATATGCATATCCCAGACTGGAATAGAATTCGTGAATGGTTGAAGTAGAGGACAAAACGTTAATTATATTAGTAACAACTCAACAACTTGTAAACGAATCATCACTTAAAGGGGAACTGAAATTTCTTTGAAACTGAAGATTAATCTGAGTAAATGTTACATCATAAAGATTTATACCTTTATTTTAAAATGTGATTTTCTTTAAAATATTTCTCTAAAATATCTAATCCTTTTTCTATCTAAATCTGCCTAAATTACATTTAAGATACTTTTGAAATATCAAAACAAAATAAGTGTATGTGGAAAATATTAAATATACAACATTTCAAAATCTTATGAATTAATTCTCATTAAATCTCAACAAATCTTAAAAACATCTACACAATTTAATATGTGCATAAATTTCTCAGAAAATATTTGCATATGATTAAAAGTATATTTAAAATGTCATAAAATCATAAAAACTGAAATCTTCAAGGAATTTATCTACGTAAAATAAACATTATTTCTTATGCAATTTAAGTTTTGAAATACGTTTACAGCAAAAAAAAAATGTTAGAATATTTGAAAAACTCTATCTTAAAAGAACAGTTGTTTTGTTAAGGCAATTTTAGAAGAATATTCTTCAATTTAAATACATATGGATAGCATTATTTTGATATGTGTGTGAGTCTATTTGATTATGTCTCTTTTGGAATAAATGTTTTTATTTTCTTTATAGAGCTTCTTAGGACTTCATATCTACTTTGAAACCTGTGTTTTAATAAAAATGTATTCCAAAAGAGAATACTTTGATCTAAATATTTTTACACCATTTCCAAGAAATGAATATTATTCACTAATTACATAGTATTGCTGTATATATCTGTGTATATATATATATATATATATATATATATATATATATATATATATATATATATATATATAAGACACTTCTGGAAGATAGCAACAGATTAGTGAATATTATTATTAAAAATTCATAAGTGTAGAAAACATTATCATTATTAACAAACTTTAAAAAATTTTATAAAATAATTTATTTATATTGCTATTTTTAATACTTATATAATTAAAGTTTCTTTTTTTAATTTTTATAAAAATCCTTTATTAAATACATATTATTTTATCTTTCTATATTTATTCCTATAAAATACCTTTACCGAAGGAAAATTTAATTTAAAAAGATTTTATGTGTTCTTGTGGATACATGATAAAGCCATATACATGAGAACTTGAGAATTTGTGTTCAAGTTTGTCAATATCAATGATTGCTCAAAATTCTTAATTACACATTTCCGTTATCGGTCTAGAATTTGGACAAACTTGCTCCTTAAAATATTTTTGATTTTTTTTTTATTTGTTAAAAACTTATTAAAATACACTGATTCATTGTATTTTATAATCTGATAAAAAATTGTGAAATCAAAACAACAGATAATTTTATTTTACTTATATGCACATTTAATCATTAAAAACATGATAGTATATTATTTCAAACTTCATGAATGTAAGGTATGATTTGATTAGAATTTTACTCTCACTAACAGCCTTATAAAAATGAGTACCAAACACATTGTTTGTTAATTTAACACATCTAAAAATATTTTGGGATTAAAAATGCAAAGACTATGACACTATATCATTAATAATTGACAATTTTTAATAATATGATGATTCTTCAATCTTCATATTATCAAAAATTATCGATAATATTTCAATGGAATTTTAAACACTTTACTAGTACTCATATCTGCAGATATGTTTCTAGATTCAAATTTCATTCTTTCAGTCAAACAAGAATATTTTTTTTAAATATTTCAAATTGCTTCAATAAACCACGAATAAACATTATTTTAAATTTTGTACGGGAAATCTTAGCGATATTGATTTTTATACATATATAATTCCTTCAAATAAAATAACTATATATACTTTCTAAATAATGATTTAAAAATTTGGAATAAGAACTGTAATTAAATTCCACAAAATTGTTTATAAATTTGAAGTAGCTTTTTCCCAATTTAATAATAAGTCAATGTTAATCTCCTTATTAATCCATGAAAGAGGCTATTTCTTTTCCTTTTATTTCTGGATTTTACCTTTCTATTCCTTAATAAAACATGCAATGAAATTAATTTTTCATGTTAGGTAAATTTTAATGTTTTTAAATAATTTTGTCCTGAAAATAACATCATTTGCAATACAATTATTCAAATTTTTATTATTCAACCCTAGTTTATGCAATATTCAATATTTTAAATATATAACAAGCTATCTGCCATGTGTCTTCATTTAAAATAATAATAAGTAAGATGATAAACTTTTGGAGATAAAAAAAAATTGCAATCATAAATTTCTATAAAAATCATTTTTATATTTATGGGTCTTTCTTTGCGGTTCTCTCATTTTCATGCTTCAAGGAATTCTTAAATACTTTAATAACATTTAAACAAAGTAGGTGTATTTTAATAAGATTTTATGAAAATATTAACTTTAGCATAAAATTTATTTTATATTTAGCATGTAATGTATTAAAACATTATCAAATAATAATTTTCTGTAAGATTTATGGATGTTTTGATGAAGAAAATATTATGTATTTCCATTTTAAGAAATATTTTATTTAATAATTTTTTTAAAATTTTTGTTCTATTATTAATGAGATAAAACTTTTTAAATCCTTTAATATTATTTTAAATAATTGTGCTTGAGTAATAACTTTATAAAAAACAAGAGTAAAAATAACAAAAGTTAAAAAAACCTTTTTTGAAAAATTTTCTTAGTTGTATCAAAACGTCTTCTAATTAGCTATGTCACTTTCTTTTATGGGAAACGTTAATAATATCAAGGCAAGATGATGGACGATAATAGTGTTTTCTATTGTTCTTTCTCACCAACTTTGTCAAATATTTTCTCTTATTTACATAAAAACTATATTAAATTTCATAAAAATTTTCTAAATAAGAAAATTTGCATGAGCCTATAAAGTAACTATATATATATATATATATATATATATATATATATATATATATATATATATATATATATATATATATATATATATATATATATATATATATATATATATATATATATATATATATATATATATATATATATATATATAAAGTAATTATATGTATTTATATATATGTGTGTGTGTAAATATACATAATGAGACACACACAAACGTTTCTTATTTTTGCACTTCAGAATATGTTTTATACATATTATTTTAATTGTTGTATTGCATGCAAGTTTCTACTATTAACAAGTCCAAGAGTAGTCCGCAAGATGGTTAAACTATTTAAATGTGCCTTATAGAAGCTTAACTTTATTACGAAACACTCACTTGTCAAATTTCAGTACACGTTTAAAATATTTTTCGAGTAATAATTTTTTTCATTGCAAGTAAGTAAGTAAAAAGTACAGTAAAAAGTTTAAGTATAGTAAAAAATGTAAACAAAAAGGTTTACAGAATAGGTAAAAAAAACTACTTCTTGCCAATTAATAATATTTGAATGAATTTCATTAACTTTCAAGTTAATATTTGAACAGGGCATTCATATTATACTTTGGATTTCCTCTATTCCCTCCATCAAGTTAAAGATAACTAATCAAGCAATTAAAATTTAAAGGAAATTGTATTTATAAATAACATTAGCTACTAAGAAACTCTTAAATTTGCTTAAATCCTTTAAATATGTATAAACATGACAATTTTTTTTAACAAAAATAGCTGTAATCTATGAAACAAGATTTAACATAACAATCTATGTGACTGCATGAGAAACGTTGTTTCATAAAATGTACGCAATAAAACATAAAGCACAATAATATCAATAATATATTGTACCGCGCTTCAGGGTTTGTGTTGAATGAGAGTCGATAAAACAATCTTGTAAAAATCACAAGGCTTTTATTCGTAGCATTTTCAATCAGACAATGGAAATTCTAGCTGCAGAAATCACGATTATACGCCGAGCAGCAGTATTTATATCCGACTTGTCATAAAAATCTCAGAGTCTCGACTAAGTTTCTGGAAGGTTTTAGGCTATTTCGCTTAGTTGTGATCCTGAAGCTTCAGTGATGGATTTTTCCTGAAGCATCTATTTCTCGCAAAGTCATCAAGAATTTTGCCAAAAGGCTGAAAAGTAATCAAATCATTAGAAATTAAGTTTTTAATCAAAATTTGTCTGAATTCCCCAATATTTGCCAAAAATTTGATTTCCGATCCAGCTGAGATTTTTTGAGGCAAATAACGTTTATGAGTTTGTAACAACATAAAGTAATTGAATAAAATTTCCTATAACCATAATTTTAAGGAAAAAATGTGTCTGTTTTTTAATACATTAACATAAATATTAGAATATTACATGTCATATATTTTTATAATTTAATACATTTTTATGCACCTTTGTATTATATAAATGACTGTTTTACTTTTTAAATCACATATCAAAATTATCTGAATAAACAACGCTATGGTCTTTAAGGTATTTATTTAAAATTAATATGGACATTGATTTAAAAGTTTTAACCGTGACAAAATATTTTATTACTAAATTTTACCCAAAAATTTAAAAAAAAATTATAACTAAGTTCCAATTTGTTATGTAACTCTTTAAAATTTTATTTTCCTTTTTTTAGGTGTATTTTTAGAAATCCTATTATTTAAAATAATCGGGTTTTATTTCTTTTAATTCGAGCTACTTTTTTTATCAAATAATTTAGAATATGAGTTACCTGTTGGTTGAATATTAAATAAATATATAGATTTCATGTGTATTTATTATTATTAATTATAAAAGTTTTAATATTATTAATTTTAAATATTATTAATTATATAAGTTTTCAGTAGAGTTATTTAGATTTAATATATAAATATGGTTATCTTTTTTTTTTTAATCGAACATAACATTGAAGGCAGGTTTTATGTGGCCATTTCTTGTTGGCCGCAATTGAATTTCAAAGATATTGGCATTATAATAGCAATTATACAAGAAACTGCAATGGTTTTTATCTTGTTGCAAGCATAAGCTTGATTATACATGTCATCTACTAAGAAAAAGGTTTATCTAAATTTCAACATAATGGTTAACAGAAAATTTTACATAATGCTTTAAATTTCTATATCATTTATTATGAGTCCATCGTACAATTAAAATTTAACTTACTTTCATAGTTCCTTAGTTCAAATGCACATATGAAAATATGTATAGGAATTTTCCAGTTTTCGTTTCCAATAGTTAATTATCTAAATAAAGACTTTTTGCATATGAACGTGTTACCAATGGACAACAAGGTTTATTACAGTTAAGCTAATCTATTATAAAGATAGCCTTAAGTGAAATGCAGCATTTTATATTTTAAACTTTATAATATTTTTAATGCTTTAAGCAAATTAATATCTCTTGCAGATTGAATGTAAAATTCATCGTTATTATCTAAATGTACAATAACAGAGGAGAGAGAACTGATAATCAAAATAAATTTGAGAATGAGACTTTTTTTCACTGTATACTTGTATACTAGATAGATCATTTTTTATCTGAAACTAATGTTTTGGTTTATTTTTATTATTAAAACTGCTTCTTTGTTCAATAATAGTAAATTTTATTTGGAAGACTTTAAAATAACAACTTGTGTCATTTACAAGCATAATTAAAACAAATAATTTAAGAGTAAAATTAATAATATTTGAATTGTCCAAATCTTATGGCATAAGATAGTATAATAATATTACCCTTATTATACCTTTACAATAAAAATATTGGAATAAAAACTAAACTAATTTTGAGTTATTAGATCTTCTGTCATAAAACCAGGTAATAAATTACACTAATTCTCTATATATTTCTCGCAAAAATGTTTCCTCGTTCTTCTTATATCTTACATAAAAGGTTTTTCACAGCATTTATGATATCTTGAGTAAAAATATTAGTTATTTATATTTCTACTGTCTAAAACAAGACGAAGATGATTGCAACCACTCAAAAGTAAGATGATCTTTTAAGCTTTTTTTGGAGTTCCATTAGCAGGATCTCCACTGGGTGTAGTTGCTTCTCAAAACATCCATTTACAGCATCAGATATCCTCTAAACTAAAATGCTTAAATTGACAAACTATTGGTTTTTATGGGAAAAAACATTTTATATTTAATGGTTACAAATTAAAATATAAGGACCATTGATTTTATTTATTTATAACAGTTTATTTGCTTTTGGAAAAACATAATCATTTTTAATTAAGAACAAAACTAATTAACATTTTTTAGAAAAAATATAAAAAATTTTTAAAAAATATTTTGTCATTTCTAAATTTAAAAAATATTGCTGAATTTTTCCAAATTTTTTTTAAAATTTAATTTTTCAAATAAAAAAACCATTTTAAAAATATCAAAAAAGTAAAAATTTGATTTTATTAAAATATTTCCATAAATGTGATTTATATATTACATACTCATTTGTTTTAAAGTTTAATTTTTATATAAAATATGATTTTCTACATAAAAATTCATTTTCAGTTAGTATTTATAGTAATGTATAGAATGTATATCATTATTTTTTTTAACTTATTCAAAACATAAATTTGCAACGTAAAACAATATTCATTTACAAATATAAAACAATATATGTTAATTAGTAAGTTAAAATGATATAAAAAACATGTACTTATTAAACTATTAAGTTAAATATTTTTCAAATAGTTGTTGGGGACAGATTGTACTTGTTATATATCATTCCGTTAAGTAGAATCATTTATCCATCAACATTGATCTCTGGAATTGGTGCCAGTTTAAAATAACTAAGTGTTAAAATTCTTAAATAGAAATATTATTTATTTACAAATGCTTGTCATTTGGCCGCTACGCCAATAAACAACGGGCTCTCCAATATCTTGCAACACGACAAGAAAACACAGATAGTGAAGAGCATTCGTCCAAATGTGAAGCAGTCATAACATGTCCAGACATACAATGAGAACACACAAGGGAGTCCACAATGTTAAAACGGAAGAGATGGGCACGGAGACAGTCGTGACCATTCAGCATTCTAAATGTAGCATCTGCAGTCTCTTGAGGGAAGTCAGGAATAGTGTGTGGAGCAGAGAAGAGTACAGTCCAAGGCTTGCCATTCGAAAGATGTAAGGTAGTATCACGGCGAAAGCGCCTGGAGATTCTAGAAATTTCAAGTTTAGATGAATCGCAGTTACACAAAGGGTTTCTACAGAATTATAGTCGCTTTCTTGTCAGGCAGATCAGTTCTCTCATTTCCCTCAATGCCACAGTGAGAGGAAATCCACTGGAAAGACACTTTATTAGGGAATCTCTCTGGCAAAGTCCTGCAATTTAGGACTCTTTGGTTGTTCTTAACCTCCTTATTAGTAGAAAGAGCTTGAGGTAAAGTGTCCGAAAAGATTACGGCTTTTTCAAAGGAGTTGTATCGTATGGACAGTTGTTCAAGCGCAAAGAGAATAGCGTCCATCTCATCCTCAAAGTGAGTCAAGAAAGTACCTATCGGAAGACGAAATCAGAAAAGTTCACTGAAGATGCCCACACCGGTGCTTTGAGTAAAATCAGAAAGTGAACCATCCGTGTAAACGTGCATCCAATTATCAGGTGTATAACGGTTATGGATGGTCTCTTTAGCAATCACCCAAATAATTTCGGAAGCAGGATACGACTTTCTAATTTTCTGAGTAAGATCCAACCTTACATCAAGATTCATGTAATGGAAGGGGTAAGGAAGGATTAGCAATTCACTCGGCAAATCATTAATAATTTAATAGCGTTCAATAGCACGGTCACATTGACTGAAACCTCTCTGACTCTTCAAGTTACGAATCAAAATCAGAATCACGCCAAAAAGCATAGTTTGGGAGACTAATTAGTTTATTACATAAAATAGTGGCCCTCCTTTGAATTACATTAATCATAAGCTTAGTATTGGTGAGAAATTATAAGGCCAGCACAGGAGTAGTTTAACTCCACCAGTAATAATTCTCAGACTCAAATATTTGATTTTGAAAGATGTCTAAAAACTTTATCACTTTAGCAGAAGTGGAGACAAGCATCTCGATATAGTAATTCAAAACCGGTTGGGTATACATTTTAAAAGTTAGATTTAGAGTATCTCTGCCACAGCCTCATTTTATACCAGCATGCCTCCTGAGAATCGGGAGCTTTTTTTCAGCTTTTTGGATTACATTCTCAGCATGTTTTTGCCATGATAGTCTCTTGTCAGTAACACATTCTAAATCCGAGACATCGTCCTTGAGTAGAACGCTTTTGTTTTGATAAAACAAATCAGGAGTAAATTCTTGGTAAACGAGCGTGAAATATTGGCAAAAAGTCTTATTAGTGTTAATAGACATGTTGTTTTCAAAACACCATCGTCCAAGTCTCTCAAGACCTGAATTTAAGACTAAATTAATTGCCCAGCCTTAGAGGAGGAGCTCTAAATTGTCAAGTCATCTGCAAACAAAGCAACCTTAGTCAAGCCATCAGAAATCAAAGTTTCAATGACATCATTTACAAAAATATTAAACAAGATGGGGCTTAGTACGGTGCCCTGAAAAAGTCCAATTTAACTTTGTTTATTAATTAAAATTATTTAAATAAAGATGTAATAATAATTTTCATTATACAATTAATTATTTAAAAAAATATTTCATTTGATATTATTTAATATTTAAAAGATTGACATTTACAATGGAAATTTCTTGGCACTAATCCTTTATTCAATTTTTTATTCTACTTCTTGGCATTATTCTTTCATTCAATAACGAATGCATATAAGTTTGAAGGCAGCTTTAAAATAAACATTATTTATTCAAGAAGTTAAAAAAATGCAATAAATATTTTGACAATAAATTTTTGAATATAGTTTTATTATATTTTGACTTATAATTACTTTATGAACTAGTTTGTATATTATTTTGAGAACAAACACAAGATAATACAAAGCATACTAAATAATCTCTATTCTGTGTAATTAAATCCTACATTTTTTCATTTAAAAAGTCTACAACTTACTTTGTTTTTAAATATCTGATAAAATAATAAATAATACCCTGAATAAATATTGCAAATTTTCTTTGAAAATTTATTTTCAGCAAAGGAATGACATATAAACTAACTCCTTTTAGAAAATATTAAATCATTTTTAAAAAGATCTTTGACAAATAGACATTGAGGAATGTCTATTTGTTGGTCTATTTGAATGTCTATTTCATGGATGGAGTCATAATTCATAATTAAATGGATTTTTCTCTTATGAGTAATACTTTGAAATATTAAGTCTGAGAAACAGGGAAGTGAAATTCTTCTAAATAAAGTTCCATCTCGTTTCAAAATATTAATTATCTGACTAAAATATTTCTCCTAAATCTTGAATATTCAATCTGTCATACTTTAACAGAATAATTCATTTAAATGATCCAGAGATCAGTGAAATATTTTCCATCAAAATTTTACTTATAAATAATTGCTTGAAATGCGAATTGGGTAGTTAGCACTCTCACCTGGCGCTCTACATTTCATGGATGCGAGTCCCAGAGGAAACATGATTGTAGGTTCTCTTAAAATAGTCGTGTCTTTTAATTGATAATAGAGTGATACTCAAATTTAAATTCATTTTTCGTAAATATATAATGCAACTTAACAAGTAGAAATAATAGAGCAAGTAAAAAGAGAATAAAAATGCCAATAAAAAATTAAAACGACCTCAGTGAGTTTTATATACTTCTAGTAATGAAAACAATTGTGTATTGAAATTTACATTCATACTAAAGGTAATATACTTTTAGATTTGCTATTATGGATTAATTTTTTTTTTAAATTAAACATATGAAGTCCTTTTGGGATGTAAGTCTCTCATGACTCATAAAAAGAAAAAGAACATTATCATACTCAAAAAATGTATTGCAAAAGATAAAAAATCAATTTCAGCTACTACTAAACATAAGAGCCATCAGAATTGTAGCACTTGTCATACCGAAGGTTAAGTTTTGTATTCCAGTATCATAAAATCTGCCTCCTGGGAATGGAGCAAACATGTCAAAAATGTCTGCACGTCTTCATCTGTGGGTAAAGGACAGGAATTTCTTCAGGTGCAAGAACGATAGCAGTCTCTCAGCACAAGTCTATAGGGTATATGGTCAAACACTTTCCAGCTAAACTTTTCAAGGATTTTTTGGGGGGAATTCGCCGAACGAGGGCAAGGGTTGTTGTGGAGTAACAAAACACCAGTACTGACTACCCATGCCTTCTGTTCTGAACGGTTCGTCGTAAGTTCTTTAAAGTTACGCTGTAGTGTTCAACGTTTACTGTTACACCTTAACTCCAATGATGAAGAAATAAGAGCCGACATCTTTTCACACTATAACGACTTTAACATAAACTTTCTGAAAATTAGGGTTACAACTTATGATAGCCACTCCCTTAATGTAGCATACAAGTACATTTACGTTTTGGTCATTTTACAGAGACATCTTTTAGAGAAATTGCTTTCCAAATGATCTTCGTATAAAACATTACATTACTTCTACACCATTATCCACTTTATTTATTACGTGAAATTTATGTTTTTAGGTTATATTCAATAATGTTTTTAATGGAAAATCCCTTAAATTTAGGAATTTGTATTAAAAATTGCCTTACTATCCTGTTTAAATATATTTCTCATAAAAAAGATCTTAGCGATTATATATTACCTATTTATTAATTATATGGAAAGGATTTAAAAAATACTTAATATTTCTTTATTTGAGGATTAAAAAGTTTCTATGGAAAAAATCCACCTTTAATTACTTTTTTTATATTCACAAAAGTAATTTTTAACCATTAAAAATTACTTTTGTGAATACCTTTAATTACTTTTTTTATATTCACAAAAGTAATTCCAACCATTCAGTTTTTAAAAAATTAGGGAATGTATTCATTATTGAGATGCTAACAGAATTTTTTATTGTTTTGCATTCCATAAAATTTTTTGTTACTTTGCTCTTTTTAAAAATATTTGTCTTTTCAAACTGATATCGAAAAATAATTGCTCAATTTAAAAAATATTTTCTATGTAACGATTATATTCAATCTTAAATTTCAATTCCAATTTACTGAATACTTGTTTAGCAGCTGTAATAGAGTAAAATTTATCATTGAATTATACTATTAATTAATGTTCCGTTTCAATTCATTTGATCGATGGAATCATATAGATTTTGATATCAAAATTTATAATATTTTTAATGTCAAAATTCTATAAATAAATACAGCAATACGAAGGCTACTTAACTCTAAGTTATTTTTTAAATACATGAATCTAATATCTTTAATCGTATGAGATACATAATAGTAAAATTACTGGAATCAAAGAAATGAAACTATGAGATAAATCTCTCAGGGTAAGGTTTCCCTGAAATAGATAGCTACTTAAATTTCCAAGAAGCTTTAAACTATTCTTTCTGAAAAAACTGAAGTCCAGGAATTTACTTTATATAAATTCTTCTCACATTCTTTTTTAAGTTAAGTTTTATGTTATAAAAACTTCAGTCTAACTGAAATACAGAGTATTTCGTTCTGAAAGGTTTGAATTTGAGCTACTTTACGAGATACAGTACTTTAACAATATGTTCTAAAAGTAGGATTAGACTTGGGATGAATATTTCTTTGAAAAGATGTCAGACAGATTACTGTATCTTAAACTCAAATATACTTTATGTTACTTAAATGCTGATATAATATTTTTTCATGTATTAAAAGTACTTAACTGATTTATTCAGAGTTTTTTAAAGTTCTGATGAATTATTTTACAATAATGCTTAAGCATTATTTGCATGAAACTATCTCATTTCTTGATTAACATCATTTTTTAAACAAATTAGTTAGTTTAAAAGAATGGTTTTATATACATAAGTATATTACTTCATGATTATGTGCTTCGTGGTTGTCATTATCTCAATTTAGTACCCTTAATTCCTTTGTTGTATTTTCTTAGGTAAATTTCAAAATGTACGTAAATCACATACAATTAAATTCAATATGACGTAAATTCTCTTTGTTAATTTCTCCGAAAATTATTAATGCAAGTGATATTATTAATTGTAAGAATTATAATAGAATCAATTTGACTACTGCATACTCTATTCTTATTATAACAAGACAATGCACAAAAAATATGAATGAAGCAATAAAATAAATAAAAAACAACCTGATGTGAAATAATAAAATATAAATTAGATCTATATATAACAATAAAATATTTTTTTTAAAAAATTTATCATATAAAATACACAGTTTTTATAGTTGATTCATATTAAGCTATCACACATTTTAATAAAAAATGAAGGTTAATAATCATCAACACATTAAATAAATGTTTTTTTATGACAAAACTAATAAAAATAAAATCAATTGTTAGAGAAGATAAAATTAAATAAGCATGTTATAAATTGCACCATTTATAGTAAAAATTTTTGTCGAAAGATTAAAGTTCATTATATTGTCTTAAATTTAATTGCTAGGTATGGATTTATTAAATATTAGAATTATATATATATATATATATATATATATATATATATATATATATATATATATATATATATATATATATATATATATATATATATATATATATATATATATATATATATATATATATATATATATATATATATATATATAAACAGAGAGAAAGAAATACTTTATTTATTATTAGTTATTTGTATTTCTCTTTTTAGTTCTAAAAATGTATGTCAAAAATCAAATTTAACTTTTAAACTATACTAATAGTTTCTGCATAAAATATGATTTTTATATATTTGAAAATGTAAATATGTACTAAAATTGTAAATATAATAATGCATACGGTAGCTTTAACCCTCTACAATAAAATATAAATGTACACCACTTATCAGAAGCTTACAAAATTATATACTCAATATGTATGTACAAAGGATAAAAATTGATTTTCAGCTTCATGAATTACTAATTTTTCACATGCCGAGAATTTAAGGATTAGTGAAGACAGTTGCTTATTTTCAACTAATAAAATTAGTAAAAATTTAAGAAAAATGATAATAGCATCGAAACAAATTAGTATATGCTTCTTAAAAAATTAATGCGATGCTCCACAGCACATAAACTTAGACACATTGGGAAGTATTCCTGTCGGGTAAGCAAATATCCTTACTGACAGAAATGTTATTTTCAAAAACGCGCATACCAGCTTTCTACAGTGCTATTTTACCCTATCTGTGGATTAAAAAAGAAACACCTTCTTTCTTTCATATATTGATTCGTTCATTGCAATAAGACTTTTAACTGTTCTGTAACATATTCTAATAGAGCAGGTTGCAATAACGATTTTTTGCAACTACCACGCTAACTTTGTTTAAAAAGGCCTAACTCATGATAAGTTTTCACTAAGACTTAATGCCCTTCCATTTACAGTTAAGTCATTTGATGGAACTTCTCCAGAATATGTAAAGACGTTTAGAGAAAGTATCTTATCTGTCATTGAAAGCTGCTGGATAAGTTGGCTTCTTTAATTTATTGGTTGATTTGTAACGTAAACAACGGTAGGAAACTGTAAGCAAATGTGTAAATTAATTTCTTTATAGATTTAAATATACCAAGAGTGCCGTAAGACAATCTGATAAAATTTCAGTTTATTTTACGACTATCTTATAAATTTTTAAACATTATATACATGTAGAATTTTACAATTGTAGTTAAAGAATTTTTATTAAGTGATAATATCTAGAGATGTGTAATGTATACTTTTTCTATGTATATATAATTTACTTTTATCATTTCAACCTCACAGGATCTGTATAAATATATATTCTATGTATAAATGTATATAATAAAAAATACAAAGTTCATTTTTTATTAGAAATAGCGTTATTGAAAAAGCAAGCCAACTCTAAAGCTATAAATTTGAGAAATGTAATATTCACACTGACGCTCTGTTGAATAAATTTTACTTTTCTAAGTGAATAAAAATTTCTGTTCTGACGTATGTTTTATAGAAGTCAGTTTATATATAAACTTAATATGAAATATCAATTTTTTATTAAATTTTCATCAAATAAAACTACGGTGTTTAGGAAGAGTTTTAAAATATCCTAACAAAATTAAAGTAGAAGACACTGGTTTAAGTTTCCCTCCTTTTTTACCTCTTTGGACAGCTTAAATTAAGTTTTTGTATTTCCTATAGTTGACAAGTTAAATTTCCAAAGAAATATACTAGAATTAGGAAAGCTCTTGCAAAATACTTTTATTCAACTTTATTTTTCTTGCGTTTTGCTGCGTAAAAATTTTTTTATTAAACTTTAAACAATTTATTATTCTAGTTCCATAATGCATAAAATCAATGAACTTTAAATATTAGAATAAATAACAATTAAGAATTAATCTCCGAAAGAGGGCTTTAGAAATGAAATATAAAATAATCATAGCTTTGCTAGATCATTGATACATTGCGAACTCCTGTGCTGTAGAGAATCTGCTCGAAGAAAAAAGTATTTTGTAAATTGTTTTCTTTGGGAGGACAATTATCATGTATTAGTTGAGATAAACGAATAAACTATATATATATTTCAAGTAATATAAATTTTTATCTTTGGGAAAAATCATTTGAATGACTTTTGGCAGTTTTAAAGAACACTTTAATTTATGTCTGTGTATTAATTCATTTATTATATTTTCTAAAATAAGAGAAAAATAAGAAAAACTATATAATTTTTTAAGAAAAACTTCCAATTAAGGAATGCACTTTTAGAAATGGAATGTCTTAAATTCTTTGTTGTTACTAATCTCCATGTCAAGACTCTGGTAGAAGAAATCTACGAGTATATTCACCCTCAAAAGTTTATAGGCTATCATAGGTAAATCTAATAGGTCGTTTTAGGATAAACTTAGACTCATAAGAATATGTGATGGAAAAATTTACTTATGGTTACATTTCGGACAAATAGGATGGGTTTTTTTAACAACCTTGGAGGACAAGGGCCCTTAGATGACTACTAAGAAAGCCGGAGTGAGGCATCCACCACGGGATTGGCACATAATCAATAACTTGCTGGAGGTAGAATCCAAGTCATTTTATCTGTATGTTTTCTAGCAGAATATAGCTCAAGATAAGTCAAGTAGTTAGAAGTTTTGCCAAGACATCCGCCTCCTCATTGCCGCAATGTCTGCACGTGAAAGGATCCACTGAATATGAATATCCTAAGAGGAAGAGATTAGTTTTAATTTAGTGAGAATTGAAATTCCATTTTTGCTACTAACGTTATTCCAGTTTGACAAATGTTAGATGGCACTACGAAAGTATCAAATTTAATTTCATTAAATAGAATAACAAAAGAAGATATAAATTCTGATCTTCATTCGGGAGAAGAGGATTTGTTCGGATTTTTCTCCCTTATAATCTGTATCATTTAATCATGCTACAACATCTCTCTAAACTACAGATTACATGCATGGATGTATTGCTTTAATCACCAAGAAAAATCTTTAATTATATTCAGTTATTTTTGTTGTTGTTGCTAATTTACGTGTCTAGCCTATACCAGAGAAGATTTACGAGTATATTCACCCTCAAAAAGTCATAGAATAGCAAAAGTAAATCTATTAGGCTGTCGTAGGACAAAACTGGACACCTAAGATTATGTGGCGCAGAAACCAGCTTTTTGTTACATTTTGGACAAATAGTATGGATATTTTGACTATCTCGGAGGATAAGGCTTCTTAGATGGTATAACTCATAGACGGCGAGGAAAGGCAGTCTCTGTTAGTTTAAGGTCCTGAACACCAGAGGTAAAGAACTGACTCAACTCATTTGCCTGAATGTGTTTAGCTGGGTACAAGAGAATTGACTTTACGCTATGAGAGACCCGAATATGAAAATATTCTCCAGATGCACTTCTCCCATTCCTCCTAGTGATTTCCCCTCACCACCGCGGGGCAAACTACAGGACTAAACGGACACAGGTTTTGTACATGAAACAAATTCCTTAACACAGAAGAAAATTGTAAATTAAATTGACATCATAATCCCCGCCATTGTTAAAAATGATTATTTTAAAACTTACTGAAATATTCACATTTCTAAAACTTAAAAAAACCGTATTTGATTTGTGATGAATAATATTTCCTCTACCTGGTCATTATGCATACATTGAACACCATAATAGAGCTCAATTTCTCCTTCTAATAGCCTGCATACTTTTAGTGATATATATAATATATATTTACTAAAGTATGTTATCAGAGGAATTAACAAATATAAATAATTGTAATTTTAAAGAGATTACTAAATTGATTTCATTTATAAAACATGTTTTCCTGAGTTGAATTAGTGTGGCATTTTGTTAGGTAGTCATTAGAACACAGTTCTATGCAGATTTTCTTAGAAATACGTTATCGTCAAAGTTATAAGTCTTATATACTATTCAATTTGCTAAAAATATTTAACTTCAAAATTTTTAGTAAGCATAGAGAGAGAGAGTTTAATCAATGTATTTAATCAATCTTTATAAACTCTGTAAAAAATAATTTCAAAAGTAAATCACAGTAACAACTAGAAAAATATAATAAACAAATATGATGGAATTAATTTATAAATTATGCTTAATGCTTTTTAGCTGACAGTATTATTACTACTTCATCAAAATATCTTGACTGAAATAGATTTACTTTACAAAATTTAAAATGTTAAGATACTTTTCGTTAAATATTATAGTGAATTTTCTTGTTTTTATTCCTTTTTTCTCTTACAGAGACCTCTGAACCATTTTTCTGTGAAACGTGTATCTAAAAAAATTCTGAATATTAATGTAAAAGTAGAATCACTATAAAATTCAAGATTGGGTTCGTATAAATGCTTGCAAGAAGCTGATGAAGTTGAAGCCGTAGGAATCTAATGTTATTGATTGTGCTCTTGTTGGTATTGGTTGGTATCTCTTGTGTGATCAAGATTTCTCTTGTGTTCTAGAAATCATTTGTCTTACAAATTAAATGTGTTACTTGTTAATTAGAAATATTTTTGGGTTAAAAGCTTTAGGTTTTTATTCTTGATTTCATTCTCATTCATATTCATAAAAATGATACACCTCTAGACATTAAGTGAAAATTGTGCCTTGCAACATTTCTTTAAAGCAAAATAGAACTTTTGTAGTTCCCTACATAACACTTTCTCAATACTTTGATCCTGAATTATCCAATAACAAATCTTGCAAAAAAATAAATCAGATAATTACATAATAAAATTGTCGTCAAATTTATAACAAAATAAATCACAGAATGAACCCACTGTAAAATGAAGGTTCTTCTAAAGATGCAAATGATTAACATAATAAGTTGAAGTTGGATAGAAAAGTTAAAATTCAAAATTGATCCTAAGAAATATGAGATTCAACATATGAAAAATTTTAATAAATATAGTTACCTAACAACTAACTTGAAAAAAGAAGGAATTAAAAACAATAACGCAAGAAATCAGGGTATCATATAATTTTTCACTTTGTGTTACAAATGTTAATAAAGATTTTAAATTTCTGCTTGAGAGTTTTATTTCAATCACTAAATTTATTTAAATGCAAAAATGTCGTTATAGTGAGTCTTAAGAAATAATTCTAAAAAATAAAAATAGAGAACGTAATTTTATTATTTAAAAAAAAAAGTTTTGTCAAAAAAAAAACAAGCTTTCATATTTTAGCCATGTAAATAAAAAAGAATATAGGTAAATAATTATTTGTACAAAAAAATATAAGTACACATTTTAAATATTAACTTTTTACTTTTTGGAAAAATTTCTCCAAAGAAAATTAAAAGTGAATCATAAGCGTGAGTATTTCTGATTCGTAGATTTAAAAACATTTCTTTCAGAAAATCCTTCAGATTATATTTTTATCTCGTTTAACATCTCATATAGTTTAAAAAGGTAGCAGGTGCTCCTACTACTGTTTTGCAAATAATTTTGAAGTATATCTTATCCTAAACCTGAGCTCAATCGTCTTGTTTATTCTATTTATTTGAGCTTAGAATATTTTTTTATTCCATGAATACCTTAAGGCAAATATGGCCAAAGATATTTCTTGAATTATTTATATTTCTTAAATTACCATATCTTTGAAATACATATTTTTAATGAAAAATTTTCCTTTAATGAATTAAATATATTTTATTTAGTAGTTCAATATGTTTAAAATCTAATTAAAAACGTAATAAGATATAATAAAAAAAATTTCATGAACTATATCACTATGTTACTTAAAATTATGTAACGTATATCTATGCATAAAAATTCAGTGCCTTAGGAATAGCATTTCCCATGATATTTATCCTTTTATAAAAATGTTTAATAATTTTCCATTTAGATTATCAAGACAGAGCTTATTATTTAATAAAAGTTTGAAAAATTAAATAATTGAAAGTATTTGAAATCAATATAATAAAGTGATTCAATTTTCAGGAGTTTAAATTTTAAGAATAGCTGGACTATTGCCCTTTCAATTTATAAGGAAATTGATTGCCATTAGTTGCACAGTGTCATCAACATATTTTTATGTTGAAATTGAATGAAACATAACAAAAGGCAACTGGTACATGAAACACATCATGCTACCATCATCCTTAACACCATGCTAGTCAACAGATGCAAACATTTGCTCGTTGTAAGAGAAGGTAATTGAATAACAACCACTATATATTAGTTTACTTTACTCATAATTATTATTGCCAAAGAAACTAATTGCTTTCGGTTACATTTTGGTTGATTTTGATTAATTAACGCACGCATCTTAATGCTTTTTAAAAGCATTTTTATCATACAAATGGTGCCTGAAAATTATTTACATTTATTAGGATCACTATGCTTCACGTATATGATTCAAACGTGAAGAATCAACAGAGGCTGGATTCAGAGCTCCAGTCAAGCTACAGTTGTAAAAATTAGTTGGTTGTGCATTTCTGCTTAAGCATCCATTAGATTTTCTTCATGGCACCATTTCTCAGAAAGCAATTTATAGTGCACTTTTTAAACGCTGTATTCAGCCATTTTTGCATTCTCAATACCATAAATCTTACCACTATAGCATTTTTGACATCTTCATAAGGGAATATATAAACATTGCATTTTTTTTCAAAAATTCCCATGGAGTAATTAGAATCATTGACATTTGTTAAAAATTAATCTCTAAACCTATATTCAGTCACCAAAGTTATGTTACATTTGTTGAATAATTATTTACTATTTCTTAAATAATGTGCTCTGCAATCACTTTTACTTCTACCTCTATCAAATCTCATAATGCAGCATGTTAAACGAAATGTAATTAATAGATGAAATATGTAAAAGCTATGGATAAAGTGATACTTATTACTGCTTATCCAATTGTCCAATATATATATATATATATATATATATATATTCATATACATATATTAATGTGTATATATATATATATATATACATATATATACATACATACATACATACATATCACATACATATATATATATATATATATTATGTATATATATATATATATATATATATGCATATACATATATTAATGTGTATATATATATATATATATACATATATATATGTATGTGTGTATATATATATATATACTATTTATTGTGCTACTTTAAAAGTTTCTTAAAAATATGATAATTATAGCTAACATATTTGCTCCTATAATCATTCCCACATAGGAACATTAAAGTCAATCATTTCTGAAATTATAATATTTTTATCTACTTATTATTTAGATATAAGAAACTCATGTTTCAATGGACCTCATTGGTTCTTTTTTCACCACATAATTAAATCATTATGCTCAGATATTATAAGAAACATAAATGTGCAGTCAGATCAAAAATCAATAGAAAACAGGTAATGAATTAAAAACAATTTCAATCACTAATACTATTGATAACTTTCTTAAAATTTTCAAATATATCACGTAAAATAAATTTTAAAAAATTTAATTGAAAAAAAAAACAGAAATAAAATTTTAAAAAAGCGAAAATCTAATGCCTCTAATTTAACTTCACTTCTCAAAATATTAAATTTTTTTATACTGAATCTACTAATGATATTTAATTTTATAAAATCTGAATTTCATTTGTTAACAAGTTTCTCACAGTTTCATCGATATGTAAATACTGAAAATTCAATATATATTTATAACATCCTCTCTTATAAAATATCATTCGTACACTTATTACAAAAGACGGAAGACTTGAAATAAGCTTAAAGCAAATAACCTTTAACGGGAAAATGTTTAACTTAGTGATTTGAGTCCTCTTGATTTAAAATGTATTTTCTTAGAATTAAAAGTATAATTCCAGTATAATACTGGAAAGTGTACTTTTATTGCATTTTGTTACTTAGAATAAAATAAATGGTACTCTTATCTCATATAAGTGACATAAAATATGTAAATAATCTCTTAATAAAAATGTTGTGAGACAACTTATTTCAGCGATATATTTACAAACACAATTAAATACTTACGAATAATTATGAAAAATAATATTCTTATCTGTATGATAATCCTAAATAAAATTTAATAGTAAAAAAGGATCTGAAAGCAAATCCCAATTATTTTTGAAGCATTATGTAATTGAAAACTCATATACAATTATGAGGAATTATGATAAAATTATGATGAAATTTTTACCTATCCCCTAATTCATTATTTCAAAATTATCAATGATAATATTATGGAAGAACTCCACAATCGTAGTATGTGTCTTATCATAACATATACAGTTGGACACACTGTTTTCATTTTTGCAACATTTAAATAATAGATGTTCTAAGGTTTAACTTTATTAATTAATTATGCACATAAAACCATCTGAAATATGAATAAGAATTTATAAAGAAATATATGGATATGTATTACTTTCAAGAAATTAAATATTTTAGCTTTTTAAAAGAATAATAATTCAGTACATAATTTGCAACATTATCATTAATTTCATATTCCTTAGGATTCGTGATACAATAACGACATTATTTATAAATATATTTTGTTTAAAAATATTTCACTTGCAAAATAAAAAAATAAATAATACCAAAATAATTTTTGAGCTTCTCTGGATAAATTTTAGCTTACGATAAAAAGTACTATAAAAACAGCATTTATCTTGGTTTACTAAAAAAAAATTATACTTTGAGCGTTGATAATTTATTCAAATGAATAAAATAATATGTTGCTCACTAAAGCTTCTCGCAGAAAAAATAACCTGAAACAAATGTTGCCTTTTCAGTAGATTGCTATATCCGTTAACATATGATTAGCGTGCTTACACATGAAGAAATAATCAAAATTTATTGTAAAAAGAAAGCCAATGTGTATGTGTGAATGCTAGATTTCTCATTCGGTAATCCGATTGACAGTTTAATGTATGTTTAAATTATGATGTGCTTAATATAAAAAACTGCTCTACCTAATATCAAAGAGAAATCTTTAAATTCCTATTAGCTTTTCTTCATATTTGATAAAAGTGAAGAGTTACCGTTACAAACCTATCTTGATAAAGTCACTCATTTGCCTATCATTTAAGTCAACAAAGTCCCTTCACAACAAAGAAACAATGTAAAATGTATGTTGCTATGATATTTTCTCTGTTTAGTAAAAGATAATTTGTATCACAGTCAGATTTTTGAAGGAAAATGAATATCAAAGTATAGTTTGAAACAATTTAGTATTTGGAGAAGTCTAATTAATAAAAGCATATTTTTTGAGATGAAATATACACTACCCGACATTAAAAATGCAATACCAAGAAGGAGTGGACAGAAAATTATGCAAATTTAAGAGTAGATGAACCTGACCGAGTTATACCAATAATGTGAAATGCGCAGTTCTCGAGTGCACATAAGATATAAAAGGTGAGGAAGAGGCAGTGTTGGCAATATACACGCCATTATTGTTGCCTGGAAAATAATTTTTGAAAACTTGTTCTTCAAGCAATGGACACCGCTTGTAATTACAGGCTATTGTCGATAAAGTCAGTTTCAGAATAAAGACGAGTTTACGAGTGCGTGGTGATCGAAGTGAGAAGAACAAGTTTGTTCTTAAGGCAAATCACTGTTGATAAACACCTCAGTGGGTCCACAGTGAACCAGTTATGGCGAAGGTGACTGGAACAAGTAACAGTAAAACGTTTGCAGGTGGCGTGCCGGTGCTTTCAAAGTGATGACTGCATGCGTGGACGGCGGGGAGTTAGAGAGGTTCCGCAAAGCAAGTCTACCGAAATTCTACAACATGTGCAAGGCAACCTTTATGTTTCCATATCGAGTAGAACCATTTGCCCTGTATAGGTTGTTAATGGCCAACGATTATGGTTTCCGTTAAAAAAGCTGACCACGTAACACAGACATCCACGCCTCGAAAGGTGCCGTATTAGAGTGATGTGGATGATAGAGTGGCAGTAGATCTTCTTCGCAGATGATATACACTTCTGTTTCTTCAGTGATAGTCACAGAATACGAGTGTAGTGTCAACGTAAAGACAGATCCAATCCTGCAGCAATTGTGGGATGGTTTAATGTGTGATAACGTTGCATCATGTTTCAGTGCCTCATTGCGTATGGTTCGAAGTCATCTTTAGTTCGTATTCATGTCACTCTGACAGCCCAACGTTACGTGTATGATGTGCTGTGGCTGGTGACACACACCTTCCTTCAGGGTATTCCTGATGCTCTTTATCTGCAAATTAACACTGGGTTTCACACTGTTTGCATCAGCAAATATGCCTCTTAAGTACAGATGCTTCCCTGACCACAGTGCTTGCCTGATCTCACATCTATCGAACTCGTATGGGACATGATTGGACACTACTTTGCCACTACCATCTTCGTATTTTGACAAATCGTTGACAGGATATGGAAACTCATTCCTCAGGACGCCATCCGTATTCGAAATGACTCTGTCTCTAAAGACGTTGCTTCATGTATCGCAGTCCACGGTGTTACTACACACTACTGACCCAACACTACTCTTGCTCTGCATTATGAATATCATTTTAAAATAAAGATACATTATTGTTCGTTGTTGTTTCCCTGAGTTTGTCGAGTTTTCTTACTTTCTTGCAACTCCTTCTTGGTATTGAATTATCAATGTCAGGCTGTGTATGATATGACAAGTTGAAACATTTTAATTTCAAGTTCAATAATTGACAGAATTAACTAATGATGTTACATGAATTGTACTCTAAAGGGAAAATAAGTGACTATGTTTTCGAAAAACACGTTATATAAGAAACAATATTATCCAATCAACTGAAGAAAATTATTTAGACACATATAATTACTCTGAAAATTTGTGATAAATTTTTCCATCTAAATATTTTGCTAAAAAATCTATTATTTGCATATTTCGATTTCTCATGTCAAGAATCAACAGATTATCACGTGTTAAATGTTAAACGTTCTGAAATAAGAATCAAAAATTTTTTTGAAAATGTAAAGAAAAATAAATAAGTAAATAAATATTTTCAAAATAATATCATCTTGGATATTAAAAATACGTATAGACATATCTGATAACACTGAACAAAAATTCTTTATAGGAATAAAAATAATTATAATCTCAATAATATATACTTTCTATAAATTTATTAAATTGGTTTTTTTAATTATGAAGGATAAACATTTGAATGGAAACGTTATACGGTTTGACAACGCACATATATGTTATGCAAGGATTGCGTTTACCGATCTGTTAGCTAATAAATTTGCGCTCTTTCCTACGGTCACTCTTTCGTAGATTTGAATCCCACTTCGAGAATGAGTGTTGTGGAGATTTGGAATGCACATTAAATCGTAGCTGCTTTTCTAACTAGCCCTTGAATGTAAAAAATGTGTTTTTAATGGCAAGCAAAATAAAGAAAAAATTGCATTATAAGTAATTTTATGAAGTGAAAATTACATTTGTTGAACGAAATCGCATTTTCAAATTTAACATAACTATTCAAAACGAATGTGTTTTAAATTACTGTTTGACGTAAAAATGTGGCAATGCATTAATTCTAAATTTACATAAGACTTTTTCTGCTTAAGAAAATACTTCATGTGTAAAAAATTATTTAAAAATTTTCTCATTATAGCTTTAATATATTTCATAAGAACACTTACATTTAACATCACTGAAAAAATAATTATTTCCAAACATAATTTCTGAATGTATTTTAGTTTTTTCTTATAGATAAAACAATACTTAATAAAAACACGCTAAATGTCAAACTCTGAGCATAGCTTCTTAAATCACTCTTCCTAATACATACGTCTTTATGCCATTTGAAAAAAATGAGAAATAATGATGGTTCTGGTGCTACAAATTGCCCCAAATATTTCTTCTCTTGCCAACAGTTACAGATATTTCTGACAACTTATGGAAATTTCTTCATCATAATGATCAATCTCAAATATCTTTATCGAAGAACTTCTTGTTTACCATGTGAATAACTATAAATTACAACCATTTATTCAACGGCAAATGGTTCTAAATTAAAGTTATAATGTTTCCACGTAATAAGAATAAATATATGTAAGCTATTGATAAATATTTTTAAAAATAAACTTTCACTATGCATTGCCTAGAAATTAATAGCAAATAATTTTGGCAGTATATTGGGCTCGCATCAACCTATATCTACATATGTAAGCGGAAACTAGTGTACTCTGTGAAATCGAAAGTACTAAAAGCTGTTGATTACATAAATGCTGCAAAAAATTCCTACGTTCTAAATGCGTACATATTTTATACTTAAAACACCAACTATTAAATATTATATCATTATATAATATTTCTAAAACTAATTTTAGATTCATTTCTCCATTTCAGATGATATCTTAAGCAATAAATTGTTTGAAGATGATGACTGCAGTTATTATATCAATATCGAAATGTAAAAATTGTAGGTCCATTTTATCGATTATTTTATTAAAGTTTTGACAGTAACTTTTTGGATTTCATAAAGTATTCATTTCTCAAACTCGAATCTCTTCTCTTGATTTAAAATTATGTTGTTTTGCAAAACACAATGTGTATTTTTAAATTGCTAATTAATTTTATATTACGTTTTTGGTAACAGAACCTCTCTATCTTGTCTTAATACAATTGCCCTCCACATAATGTAATAAACCTTTTACGTTTTAGCTTAGAATAGTTTACATATGTAAACAATTCTATGCGTTAAAACAGTCTTCTAGAAAAGGCTAGAGGTCAGCTAGAACATCCTTGAAACTCACATACTCATTCAAAATCTGCTCGAACTCTAGCCAACTATATATATATATATATATATATATATATATATAAATATATATATATATATATATATATATATATATATATATATATATATATATATATATATATATATATATATATATATATATATATATATATATATATATATATATATATATATATATATATATATATATATATATATATATATATATATATATATATATATATATATATATATATATATATATATATATATATATATATATATATATATATATATATATATATATATATATATATATATATATATATATATATATATATATATATATATATATATATATATATATATATATATATATAAACATAGGCAATAATCTCTGCATCTCTGCACCAAGAAAAATTCTATAAATGCTTGAGTAAACAAACCATCGGCCCATTTTATAAAAATATCCTCAACTCCTCAACACACACACATACACAAGAATCATCAAAATATTCATACCTGAAATTAAAACTAGTGAATAGTGTGGAATCACAAAGATATTTTCATTTTTATTGGTATTTTATGGTTTAAATGTGAAAAAAATATTATTTCAAGCATTTTCCATTCCAAGTCAAAATAATTTTTAGCATAAATACACTTATCCTATAAATTAGTCATTATTTTGTTACACCTATTATTTTTTCTCTTTATATTTATACGAGTCTAGAATCAAGTTAAACAGTGTAATTCTTAATAAGTGCATACAACAAAGCTCTCTGCTGATTAAGCCTAATATACAACGTATATTTTATATACAAAATGAGTACTGGCTGTGAATAAACATAGGCTTATAACCTATCACACACAGATAACTTTCATGCAAATTTCTTGAAATATATTTCAGTTGATACTATCCATTCTATATAGTGTAATCAAACGCAATTGTATTATTGGCAAACAGCATGATTCTGGAAATCATTGATTATTTAAAGAAGTAAAAGAAAGAGAGAGATTTGTGTTAACTTCTTTCAGTTTGCATTTGGGTAGCTAAATCAGGATCTAAACTATTTTCTCACAGTTCAACAACCGCCAGAATCCAATACTGAATTCACTGATAATATTTTACTAATAGACTTATAGCTAAATAAACTTTAATCAAATTTTGAATGGCAAATAATATATTTTTTAATCAAGTGCGAAGTACGTATCAAATGATCTCTACCTAATCAAAATATTTTTGAATACATTTATTTTAAAAGATAACATGGTTATGTCTTCTTATTTGTTGCAATTTTTCTGAGCCAAATATGAACAGTATGCTTTTAAATAATATTTAAAAAGGTTGAAAATAGTCAAAATTTAAACTATTTTAGGTTATGGTTTATATTTTACAAAATAACACACATTATAAAAATCACGATAGACATTTTAACTTTTTCATAGCATTCACTCAAATTACCGAAAATTGTAACTAATGTTATAGACTTTTATAAGTTTTCAACGTTTATATTTGCGCTTTACAAAATATTAATTTTCAAATTACTCTATTGCTACATCATAACTTTATCAAATATGATTATTTTGATTTATATAATTCATATTGGAAAATCCTCTTAAGAAATGAATCCTTTATTTATTGCAAATATGAGAATTTAACTTTATAGAGCCGTTAATTTGACAGATACATAAAAACCGAAAGTCTTGCAGAGTAATATTAAGTATATGAATAAAATATGAATGCTTAAGAAACTGATCAAATATAAAATTGATTTCTATTAATTGCATTACATCTAAGCAAAAGTGACTAACATTCAGAAGTAGAAAATATTTTTAAACAGAAAACTGATTTTACGGGTATATTTACAGTTCTTATTAAATTAAAAATTCATTGTAACCTTCTCCTTCTAATTTTACGAAGTGACTGACAGTAATTTAGCATATGGTAATGACTTTTATGTAACAATAATGACGTTTCAAACTCGGTTGAATCAAAACTTAATTAACTTCCTCCGACATCCAATGTTAACTCATGGGTCAAAACAAGTTTTATAATTTCCTATTAAACACGTTTCACTAAACTTCTGAAGTTATTAATATCATGTCTATTTAGTATACGGGAACATGAATACATTCCTCATTTTCATAATTGATAAAACTGAATCGCTTTGCAAATTAAGAAAATCTAATACACCTGAGGACATTGTAGTGAAATTCACAATATAATTTTTATCTGCAAAACTAAAAAATGCACTTATTTAGCAAATAATAGAACAATGTGGAATATATATTTTTATTTTAAATAAAAATTTCAAATATTAGAAAGAATTTTTTCAAATAATAATAATAATTAAGCTTAAATGAAAATAAAGTATAGTAAATTAAGCTAATTTATTTTATTAATTAAAATGCATGAACAAAAATTTCTATATTATAAGTATTTAATTATAAAATAAAAGCTTAAACATGTGATAAAAGTTTTTAAAGTTATTCTTAATTTTCCATTTATTTATTTGAAGTTCAAAATGTTTACCTCTTATTAGATGCGTAATCAGAAGCTAAAAATGTGTTGTGTTAAGGGTTTATCAAATTACATTTAGGCTTTCTGAGGCAATGAGTAAGACAAAGGATCTTAGTGAGTTTGATCATTGTAGTATTGTGGAATCTCACCCTTGTGGAAAATCAATTCGTGAAATTTCAGGCATTCCACAGAAACTTAAATCTTCTGTAAGTTTTGTAATTGTAAAGTGGAAATTTTGAAACAACGAAACTTCACAAAAATGAAGTGTGAACGTAGGCACAGAACTCTGAAAAAAGTATTGAAACAAAATTGCAAAACCTCGTTGATGGAGATTTCTCAGGAATTCCAAAGATTATTAATACCAGGTTAGTTCTTAAAACCAGGAGTGTTTGTCAGGATTTAAACAACGTAGAACTCCATGGTCATGCAGCCGCTCACAAGCCGATCATCACTCCAGAAAATGCAATAGTGTTCATGTCACCGTCAATGACATACATGATTTAAGTATCCACGATTTAAGTTGTTCTTGCGAGTGGTTTGGTCTGAGTCCATTAGTTTCTGTTGTTGAAAACATGAACTCTGAGATGCGTGTGGATATTACAGACAATGTGCTTTCCCAACTCTAAGGTAATATTTCGGAAAATGTCCATTTCTCTTCCAACAGGATAGCTGCACCATTCATACAACGGGTTTTAGCCAGACATAACTTGTTGAAATGGATACTCAAAAATTAGACTAAGAGTCTCATTTATAATCCCATATAGCACCTTCTAGACGAATTAGTTCAACGATTATGCGTCCAACTAAGTTGACAGACTTCTCTCAAGCACTCATTTCAGCTGTGATTTATGCCTGTAAGCCAATACCTGCGATCTAATATCCAAGACAAGTGGAAAATATCTTCAGACGTGCGCTGGTTATCATCGATGTTAAGGAGAGACCCACATCATATTGATAAGTGCTTGATGGAGGCTCTAAGTTTAGTCTATTTTGTGCCCGGATACTTTAGTTGGGTATTGTATGTATTTATATAAATTATATGTGTGTATCTATATTTTGTGCGCATTCATGTAACATAATTTTAAAAACTTAAGAAGTTACTGGATTTTTTTAACAACTGATTTTGATTTTCTTAAAATACATAAATTTGCAACTTACTGAATTTTGAAAAGATCTATATATTGATATTGCTATTTGAGAACTTAATGGATAAATTGAATGAACTCAATATTTCAATCAAAAAATTTTAATAAATGAAGAATTCTTAAAAAATTTCTTCCAAAAATTGAGATCTATTTTATCAGAAATTTGAATATATGTGTGTGTACTTTACTTTTATAACAAATATGATTGTTGTGAAATGATTATGAGAATAAAGGCAGAAGATAAATCGAAGATAATAAAGCACACACATTCATAAATTTGTTGTAAACAATTAAATTTTTTACTTCTAATTTGTCATTTAGCAGAGTGTTTTCTTCAACACTCACACACATTGTTTGCTTTATAAATAGTTTTTTACATGAAGTAGTGTATATTAAATTTCTGTCTAAGAATAATTGTACTTGAAAGAGAAGAAAGTACAAAATGTAAGCAAAAATGCTCTCATCAAGGATTTACTTTAGAATTAGTGAAAAACTTTATATAAATACGTTCATATAATTTCATGAGATAATCATAAATTGTTTCAAGTTGGAGTTAAATAAGTTTACTCAGGTTTTAGTCATATATTTCCTCAGATTATAAGCATAATGAATAAATGCTTATTATCTGAGAAAATAACCGTATTTTATTTAATGTACTTTTATGTGTAAAGCAAATATGACATTATATTTTATGTTAACTTATATTAAACACCTCAATGTCTCTCAACATTACATATATATATATACAATTACATACAATTCGTAAAAATAAGAACTTTAACGTTTTATTTAACTTGTGTCTTGCTTTACTTAACTAACTTGAACAAATGAGGAAATTTATTATGATAAAGCAAATCGAGAAATTCTTAAAATACAAATTTAAAACTGTGTTAACTTCTATTAAGTAAACTACAAAAAATAAACAAGGTTCTTGCCGTTTTTAACTATTCAAAACCTCGTGTTAAAACTCGGGGATTTTGGACTCAAAGAATTTCATGAGTACTTGATGCAAATTTACTTTATTGGTGAAGAATTTTTGTCTAGGGAATGGTAGAGGCGGTAATCTGATGGTGCAAGATCAAGAGATTGAGGAGGAGGGCATAAAGTCTCTCAACCAAGTCTTGTGAGTTCCTGGTCACCCACACGGTATGCGGCATCCCGTTATCGTAAAAGAATAGTACAACTTTGAGATTAACCAGTGTTGGATTCTTCTGTTAAGATACCTGTTGCACGCACTCCAATTGCTGTGAGTGCAGATCCACAAAATCCATTCGGTCTGTTGATAGCAGCTCATGGTGAGATGCTTGACGACTAGTTCACCAAACATCAGCTTCATTACAGAGGGACAAATCTCCCAAACCCTGAAATTGTGACACCAATGAACATACGTAGATTCATTCACTGCACTACCCCCAAGCTATTAATATATTCGGTGACTTGATGTCTGATAATCCCACTTTTAAGTCGTAAAGTAAACAAAAGCTACCGAGTTACGATTGACGGATGTGCTCGGTGGATTTGCTTATATAACTACTGCTATTTCTAATCTCTACTGACAGGTGCCTCAATTACATCATATATACCTTAATTTACATACTTACTCTCATCAGATTCAATAGTAACGCGAAAACGGCAAGAACATTCTTGTTTACTTTATAAATCCTAGACGAAATTGCCTACATTCTTTTATATTTAATTTTCCTTTTACTCCAAAAAAGAGAGATCAATAAAATATTTCTTGAATAGATTCTTTATCGTTGAATAAGTTTTATGAATTTGGTTCTGTGGTAGAAATCTGTTATTAATCTTTCTACACAAGTTTCATGGTTTTTAAGACTGCCAAATGTTATAATATACGTCTATTATTCACTTAAATGGGTCAAACATCAATTAATTCTATAAACAATGAATTGAATCGACACTTTTACCCACAAAAAGATTACAAACAAGAGATGAATATTTTGAACTATACCAAAACTCTTATTAGAAGCATCATTTTTTAATTTGGAATTAAACGTAGTCAAGTTAAGGTTCAAAGTTATATTACGATTTCATTAAATTATATTTAATAAAAAAATTTTTGTGTTATATAAATTCAACTTAGTGTAAACATAGAACCTTGTTTTTAAATTATACAATCATACAAAATTAAAATAGATTCAGCAGATCGTTATTGAATATTTATTGATTATTTTAAATATTAATTAAAATATTTACAAATCAATTTTGAATATATTGCAGTTACTAATATCGGAATTAGGCTTATTTTGCACCATTATTCATCATGCATTTAAAACTGAACCACAGCTCAACAATCTGAAAAAAACTTACTATACTTAAAATAATATTATACTAATACAACATCGTATTCAATCAATTCAGTATATATTATAGCATGTATTAACAGAAAGTGTTATGAAAGATGTCACTTTTATTTCGAAAAATGCGCATTTTTATCAAAGAACTATATAAATTAAAGCAAATATTTTTGAAATCATTCCTTATTTGGTGAAATTAAAAAAAGAAAAAAGAAAAATATCTGTTCATTAAAAAAGAGTTTTCTTTGAGGAATTTACAATGAAAACTCCTAAAAAATATAATTTGCTTTATAGCATTGAAATACAACTGCATTATGCTTTGAAATTCAAGGATGCATAGAATCTTTCATGGGTCAGTATTAATATCTAAAGAATTCTGTGTTATTATTTATGTATGAATTAATTTCAAGTAAGAAATGAAAAAAGAAGGCACTGAACAACTTCTCCTTCGTAGCTTTCGTTATAAAAAACTGTAAGGAAAATATTATTTAAATTTTAAATACGTATTTTTGAATGGTACTCAAATAAATTATAATTTTTACATGCTTCTTTAATTCATGAACTATAATATTGTATTTTTGAAAGTTAGTATATAAAATGATTTGTTTCTCAAAAATAATTTTTTAATTTCTCACATATAAGTTGAATATTTTTGTGGTTTTTAATAAAATAATCCTTTCTTTAGTTGTATATATTTTGTTATTATGTTCGACACATTTAATAGGTAAATACAATTTATAACATGAATTAAAAACGTAGTTCGTAATGTATGCTTCTAACATATTTAAGTATGCAATAAATTTCAATAGCGTAATATAAAAAAATTTGCTTTTTCAATTTATAATAACTCTAGGCATATTCCAAAAATATGCAGCCAAATAAAGTCATCTTTATTCCAACATTTTGCATGATTGCATTAAATAGTATGAATCATACCAAATGCCGAAATCAATAAAAAACGTCGCAAATCCAAAATATTGTTCTTTTCATTTAAATTTATGCAATTAGTTCACCACGCCTATTATAAGCTACATGGAATGAATATTTCTAGTTTTTTTCTCCTTCACTATTGTATAATTAAAATAGACAATTTTCTTTCTGAATACATATAATTCATTTTGTCGAGCTGGCAGCCTAATGCTCTTGCCTTCTGTTCAACAGTTCGTGTGTCCGAACTCCACCTTGGGCATGGATGTTTGTAGTGGTTTTCAGAATCCACTTTCCACCGTAGGTCCCGATCTAATTAACCCTAGTGTGAAAAAATGACCGTTGAGTGACAAACAAACTAACTAACTTATTTTGATTAGAAATTTTCTTAATTTTCTCCCTTGGATTACTTAAATATGCTCCAACATTTTACCTTCTGCCCTAAATTATCTGCCTCATACGTGCTCTTGAAACACAAAGTCATAGTTGATGTTCAAATGTGTCACATAATGTTCATTAATTGTTTAAAATTCTGTATTAAACTCATCGTTAAATAAATCTATAAAACTTATATATATATATATATATATATATATATATATATATATATATATATATATATATATATATATATATATATATATATATATATATATATATATATATCTGTAACATTTAATTAAAAACAATTCTGTTATAATTTAAATTTCTATAGTTCAATTTTAGCATTTAAAATATAATTTTTTATTTAAAAAATCGTAAAAAAATGAAATATACAATTGATTTTTTATTTAAAATATCATCGTAAAAAAAATGAAATATACAATTGATTTTTAATGTAAATTTTGGAATATAATTTTTACCTTACTTAGTAATAAATTGAAACAAAAAATACATATTAAAATGTGTCAGTAGAAATGGATATCTAGCTGAGCATAAAAACAATTTTCAGACATTCAAATTGTTTTGAAACTTTAGTCGTATCTCACTTTTAAGGAAACCATTTTATAACTGTTCTGTCAAATAATAAATTTGTCAGAAAATGTAAAATTGTTTTAGGAATTTCATATTGAAATAATATATTATATAATACCAAATGCATTTTCTTTCTACACAAAACTAATTCTCAAGTTTTCATATTGGCATAAAAATACATTTTTCATAAAAGATATTTTAAGAAAAATTGTATCAAAGAAATAATATCCAGTTTTGGGAAAAAGTATATATATATATATATATATATATATATATATATATAATTTTTATGTCACTATGGTGAGATTTGTAGCTACAACTTTCGACAAAAAAGTTATCATTTTTACTAAAAGCACAAGTGAAAATGTTGTTGAATATAACTCATGATAGTTTCTGCGTAATAGAATAGTTTTTTTAAGAGTTTTTTTAGATTTTTTATTCCAATATTCCACAAAAAATAATTTTAACAAATGAAATCAAATGATATTTTTACTTAATTCCTCTACGTACAATGACACCCATTCAGTTTCATAGAAGCTGCTTGAGTAATATTTTTTTATTTTATAACTAAATATATTTATTTCCTACAAAATTAATTTCAATGTAAATATGAGAAGCATAGTAATAAAATAGAGAAATATTTTTATGAAGTAAAAATATTTAAATAAAATAATAACAATAAAATTTTTGTGAAAAAAATAAGAAATGTCCTAGAATTTAAAATTCAGATAACAATATAAATAAGGAATATATTTTATTTGCTAATTCATTATATATATGAATATTTTTAAGAAGAAAATCACACATTTTTAAAGGATTTAAATGAATAAATTGATAATTATATATTAATATTAAACTGAGAGCTTATAAAAAGTGAAATTTCTTATCTCGCTTTTTTTAAAGTTTGTATTCGAATTTCTAAATATATGGGACATTATATTTAAATCTATGCTTACCTCTTTTCCTGAAAATGTGCTAAGTATAACCAATTTTGATTTCGTAAAACTTGTAAATATTTTATATTATTTTATATTTAATTTATAATAGTAAATTTATTGTAAGATTCATTAAATTCACTTAGAAGTTCATATAAAAATTCGTATTTGATTTAAGAGATATTGTATTAGAGAGTTGTTATAATGTAGCAATTAATATTTTTTTAAAATTTACTTAAAGTTATTTCAAATTAAAGCTGGTGTCACAATATAAACTGATATATTAATTAATAGAATTAATGCTATCGCATAAATATACACAAAATTATAGATTTGACATTTAAATACATCTTCTACCTTACTATTTTCAGCAAATAACTGGTTACAAAAACTTCAAAAGTAACAAAATTTTAAAAAGATCAAAGTTTTTAATAATTTTATGTACAACAATAAAATTATTAGTTACCATTGATCTTTAAATGTATTTCAATTTGTTTGTGCAGATATAGTAGAAGGTAGTTTTGCAGCAGTTTTCTCAAAATCATTTGAAAACTTGAACATGAAATAACATCTTCATTTGCAATTTATTATATAATAATATACATACAAATATTCCTTGCATTATTGATAGCATGTAAAATTCTTACGAATATTTTTACATAAAAGTGTAAAGAGGAATGCTGTGCATTTAAAGTTAACAATACTTAGAATAAAATTTTTTAACACAGGTTTGAAATTCCAGAGTTAAAAAGAAATTATAAATTCCATATTTCTATACTTAAAATATTTATTGCAGAAATTTATTTCTTTACTAAGAAATAAATTAGAAATTAATAAGAAATATATATATATATATATATATATATATATATATATATATATATATATATATATATATATATATATATATATATATATATATATATATATATATATATATATATATATATATATATATATATATATATATATATATATATATATATATTATATATATATATATATATATATATATATATATATATATATATATATATATATATAGGAAAAGAGTCTGATTAAACTCTTAGATCTCGTGTTATTTTCTTTGTGCTTTTTTGCCCCTATGAATTAGTTGGTAAAGAGCATAACGTCTAGCATATATTAAAGTTAATTCCAAACTTCAAACAAAGTAAATAAAAGTCTTGTACAGTAAGAAGTCTGATATACACTTTTTTATATTAACGGTGCGTGCGTGTGTATTATTTGCTGAAATATTTCGATTATTACTTAACCTCTTTTCTCACTAAGTTTATTGGTTACAAAACTTACGTTATAAGGCGGTCAATAAATTTATGGATTTTTTAAGCGACAATCTTAAGTCTACCCCTTTGAATCTATGAACTGATAAATAGAGAAAAAACTAATCCTTCCTTCATCAAATTTTTCATTAAAATATGAGATAAAAATTAAAGATAAATTTAATTCATGGTAATCCTCGGAGTTATTTCAAAGTACGTTAAGCTAATAAACTGAATTGATAGAGTGTAATATTACTATATTATGGATGCAAGACAAGCATCAGTGATTTTCATTGAGAGCAATATTCATCTCCCATACTTCAGTAAGAACTGAAATCCCTCCGGGTTATTCATAATTAGTCGCATATAAATTAACTATGTTAATATACTGAATACATTAAGTGATACAGACGAACCTTATAGAAATTTCGGTTATAGATACTTGAATTTCATTTCAAAGCATATTACAAATTACAAATGTCTGATAAATTCGATTAATAAAATACACTTAATTTTCGCTGAATTATCATCAAATGATTCTGTTTTATGCAGGCAAACTTATAACGAGTTAAAAGGAAACATAGTGTATTCTAAAAAAATCGAAGAAAATACTGATTGTCTATAAAATATCCAAATGTGTTTATTTAATTAACGAGCAACACAACATTTAGCTAATTTCACCTGATGTGAAAATAAAGTAGTTTCTGGACTATAAATTCTGTACTGCACAATTTTTCTTGTAATTTAAATTCTTGATTGCATTGTGTGTATATCCTGTCTATATAAAATTATTTAAAGTGCATGTTTGCTTGAGAGAGAAAGAGAGTTTATATTATAATTCATTTAATTTTAATAAGAAATTGGGTATATATATATATATATATATATATATGTATATATATATAATTCACAGCAATTTCAAATAATGATGTCTTATTTCTTCGAATTATTAAATAGAAATTTAATTTAGTTACTCTCTATTTACTGTTTTAGAAACTTAAGCCATTGTAATGATATTTAAAATTGATGAAAAACCAAAATATTAATGAAACAGGAATTTTGGTGATGTTTGCTATGATCAAAGTACGATAAGTAATACATTTTTATACTTAGAAGTAATTTTTGAGATAAATCATTTTCTTTAAAAACGGGATATCTCTTGTTTCATTAGAAACTACTAATACTAATTTCAAAACATTTGATAGTGTGAATGTTTGGAAAAATATTTATGAAGTTCTATTTGCTTATTTTAAAGATCACTTTAATTTCGCAATGTGGTGTACAACTGATTTGAAAAACCGGAAGCATTTTCGACAAAAATTACAAAAATGTTACTTTTGATTTCACGTGACAGCTCAAGATGTTTGAATTTAATTGATTAAGAAAACAAAATTCATGTTTACGTTACAAAGATTAATCAAAATTTAACTTATAATTGTTAAAATTTTTAATGTTAACATTGGTTTAAATCTTGTTTGTGACTTAAGGTATTTCCATGATTTGCAATGCTTGGTCTAAATTTTCATTACAAATGGATTAATAACATAAATAATTAATTATCAATAATATTGATATATTTAATTTGATTTTACATATTCTGCTTCAAAAATGTTGTTCACAGATATATATTGTTCAAAAAAATATTAGTAAATTTTTAGTGTGAATTACGCAGTTAGAAATACCTTCATATGTAAGTAATTTAAAATTTTTAAATTTAGAATTATAAAGCAATAGCAAAAACTCACAATGCTGTATTTGCTAATTTTCTTTGATGGTATTATTTTAATTGATTGGATAAGTTTAGTTATTTAACCGGCCAAATTAAAAAAAAAACTTCCATTTGTGGAAATTAAGGATATTTAAAATGCATAAATGTATACGTAATTTATTAAAATGACATTATTTTATAGTATTGAGTAAAAAATTATGAATGAACGTCAAATATTTTTTTGAATTGTGATTAATAAAACTAATCAGCTCTTTTAGGAAAATGTGGTTTTCAAAAAATATCTTTCACTAAAGCACAAGAAATATGTTACTTGTATTTATTTACACAAAATATAAGATATCAAATAAATGATAAAGATACTTAAGTAATTCACACGCTTACTTTGAGCAAAGTAAATGGAAAACATGCTTTCATTTATAATTCACCATGTCTTATATTTGCTTCGCGCAGTTTGTTGAAATGTTCGTAAATTGTTGTATTATATTAAATAGCTTGAATATACTTTTCTGAGTGTTTATATCTAAACTGATTTCCTACTTTCTCATTATCTTGACATGACTGTTTACGTGCTAGCGTTATTAATTTTCAAAACAGCTTCACAGAAAACCATTTCATTCACTAGCAAAGTAAAGTGTTCGTTGTTCGATTCCATAAATTAGGCATTTTGATTCTCTGCAGTTGATCTCACTTCAGCTGTTATGATAAACAATTTATTCTAGAACAACAACGTAAGAGCTATGTGCAAATATCCTTGCTCTCATTTACTCTATTTACCTAAGTGTCTTTTGAGACTGTGTTCAAATAGTCTCCTTCTTAATTAATTAAATTTCAAAATAATTAGAAGTATACGGCAAAAATATAACAATTATATGAGAACATTTAAAGCATTATGCAAATCAAATGATGAAAAAATTATACGTCGAAAGATGCTCTCTAAATTATCTTTCAACTACGACAATATAACAATGCAAATTCAATTCAAGGTAACTTTCGAACAGTATAAATAATATATATATATATGTATATATATATATATATATATATATATATATATATATATATATATATATATATATAAATATATATATATATATATATATATATATATATATATATATATATATATATATATATATATATATATATATATATATATATATATATTTATATATATATATATATATATATATATATATTTTATATATATATATATATATATATATATATATATATATATATATATATATATATATATATATATATATATATATATATATATATATATATATATACATATATATATATATGCATATATATAGTTGAATTACGTACGTAAAAAATTATGTGAATTATGTACGCACGCAATGTGTAAAATAATGTACGTAAAAAAATATATTAATCTCTTAAAAATTATAACAGAAATTATAGTAATAACTCCATAATATTTGTTCTCCAAACAATTCAAAACATTTTAAGATCTCTGGGCTAAATCAAAAAAGTATCATACTCGTTTTACAACGCAGAGGAGCTATCCCATCAGAACGAAAATGGTCCAACCTGCATAACATGATTTTATGTTTTGTAGAAAATAAGGTAATGTAGAGATTTTAATTGTGCAAGAAAGAAATTGGAATCAAAGAAAGTAAATGATCTGAGAATATTCTCGTCTCTCTTTCACATTAACCATAAATTTTATTTATTTAAGGTTATTAGAATTTTAATTCATTGAACTTTCTGAAAAAGAACTGATGTCGAAAACTATTGTCGTCAATTATAAAGATAAACTTAGAAACATTTGGACCCAAGGTACGAGGAAAATAAGAGGGCTAGGCCAAATCGTTGAATTAGATTGATGTATGTTTACCAAGAGGAAAAATAACGCTGAGCTTATTTTTCCATCGCAATGGGCATTATGTGGAAATTGCCTCAATACAAGAGATACATTCTTTGTGGCCAATACAAATAGAGGTGCAAAGTGTTTTATAAAATGTAACGAAGAAAATCTGAATGATGGCTTCGATATTTATGATCTTTAGAGATTTTACAAAACTGGCGAACTCGAAAAAAGCAAGCTTTTATGTTTCAAGAATCAAGAAACTCAACTTCGTTGATCCAGAAACTGGGGTTCATGCTCAGATGGTAGACGGACTGTAGGAGACCACGAAAGATGGAACCAGCAATCTGATACTTCTAGATAGCATTTGCCATCATATTTGGCAGAATTCATGTAAACAGAAAATAAACGAAAATGATTCAATTCAATCATCGATTATGGTGAGCAATTTCTGCCAAAAATAAACACTGACACTTAAATAAATTTAACCAATAAATTATAACACAGGCCTACAAAAAAAATTTTTTTTTTTTTGGTGCTTAGGATTTTAGAGCAGATTTTAACTATATTTTTATTGCTGAATCTAAATATGAAAGCAGTTTTTCTGTATCAGCTCTAGATTTTTAGATAAATTCACTTATCTATCAATGCTTTTTTTCTATTTAGTACTTTCAAGTACAAGTGTTGTAAAATTTATACAGGGAAAGATTCTTGTATATTTGCCCTATTGTCAGTCTTCTTTTGTAACCAGTTGAATTTAAAATAATAATATTTAGGAAATAACTAATTATTATTTTTAAAAATTATTATTTTAATTCATTTATTATAAAAAGAAGACAAACAATATGAGATATATAACTGATTATTTGACAAATTCTTAATAAATGGGATTGAATCCTACTTATTAGTGCTATCCAGTTAGTTCCATAGAAATCCGATAGATGGAGATGTCTGTCCACCATCTGAAGTGACCTTCAAAACTTCAACCGCAGTTGAAAATAGCGTCATATAAAAGCGTCATATAAAATTTCTCTTTAGTAACGAGTTGTTAAAAAGTAAATCTAAGTATTTGAGTTGTTGAATATAAATAAAATGAGTTCAAATAGAAGAAGCTGTGTACATCATCCTGATATTTTTTGCAACATATGCTTGCTACATTCTGTTTCCTTTTGTATTTAATAAGCAATATCTATGTAATATAATAAAAATTCCCTGTTTAATTTGTTTGTTTAAACCATGGTTTTTCTTTTAAAATAGTAAAATTCATGATTCATTTAAAATGTTGATATCTTAAAAATTCAAGCTGATAGGCAAAAATTAATGGCATGTTTGGATTCAGCGCATTGAATTCATATAAAATCACCTCCAAAATCTTTGGCATCAAAAATACTGTTGACCAGTGTAATCATTTATTTAAATAAAATGTTCATACTATAATTAGTAGTTTTTAAAAATATAGAGATTTCGTAATAATACACAATCTATATATTTAAGACAGTAATTAGGACTTTTTTCTTTTATATTATTTCGATTATCATATAAAAGAAATACATTCAAATTTTTACATCAAAATCACAAAAATCTTTTTCAAAAAAAAAAAAAAAAAAAAAAAATTCTGTTTTTCGTCTTTAAATAAATTTTGTTTTCATTAATAATTTCTTACTCAACTAACTTTCAATTAAATATCATTTTTTAAATATCGTCAACAAAAGGCTTCAGTTAAAAATTTGTTAAAATGTGATATACATGTATCAAAACCATTATATTGAAAAATTCAATTTCATTTTTAAACTATTTTATTTTAACTATTTATAAAACATTTGTTATGGTTATAGTTATTTTTTATCTGTTATATTTGTTGTATATTATTGTATTTCATATGTTTCACGTGTTTAATTATTTATATAATTTATTATTATTTTTGTCATTTTTAATATCATTCTATTAGTCTAATATAAATTATATATTAAGCAAATAGCACATTTTTAAAGAAAATTATTTGATTTTAAATTAAAATTTAAGAACATAATAAATTAATTAACTAATGCAACTGTTTCAAATACATTCATTGATTCTCAAATAGGCTAATAGAAAATTGATATTTTAATTCTGCCATAACTTGTACAAATTATTGATACATTTTCAACAGTAATATTTTTAGCTTAACGAAAAATATAATTTTAATTAATTTGATACTTTTCAAATTTTCATTGAATTTTGAAAGTATGAGATTTTTACTAATACATTAGGAAGAGTTATTTAATGTTTTAATGTAAACTTCACATACACTTTTGTAAATATTTAAAACATAATATGTTTTTGTCTTGATCATTGAGTAATCTAAACTTCAAAAGATGGTAACTAGTATTCGGAATAACATAAAAATCATTTTAATACGGTGAAACAATCTGAAATTCAGGAAGCTGATATAACATATTAAGCTATTTTTATCCTAGAATATTTTTAGACAAAAATATGTATACATAGATATGTATGTTTTATAAGAATGGTATTTCAGTAACTTAGGTTTTTTCTGAAAAATTTTCGGAATTTAAAATTGATTCAACAGATCACAAGCAAATTTTGGTGCAAACAATATTACAGGATAAAAAAAAATAACACAAATTTACTTCCCAATTTTTAAATTTTCAATTCACCTAAATATTCAAAAGGAAGAATGAAATTCAATGTTCTGATGATAGACTTCAATACTTAAGTGAAACATAATTGCTGTATGTTTTGCATAAGTTTTGACATGTTCTGTTAGAAAACAGCATCCATTTATTAGTTAGCCATTTTTTAAAATTATTAAAAAAGTTAAATTTATTAAATTTTGTAAGTTTTGCTAGATTTTTAAAATTAATTTCAGAATTTTGAATGAGTTATGTTTAAGACACAGTAAAAGTGACACACGAAAAAATTACCTTTGATTGCTTTAATAGTATAAAGCATATTCATTTAAAAATTGTATTATTTGTGAAACGTATTCATACTAATAAATGAGTATACTTAAAAGTAGAAATCAAGGTAAGCTACATTCCTGGTACAAAATTATACAACAAGGAAAACATCGTAGTATAATTTTACTCTTAAAATCTTACTGTTTAAAACCTAACGCACAAAATACATTGTATAAATACTATTTAAAAATCATTCTAAATCCCATTTTCTAGAAATATCCAAAAAGATTTCTTAATGACCTCTAATAGATTTACTTCAAAATGCTGCAATTTTACTTTCTAAAAGCAATCAATCTAGATTAATTAGTTTAACAAATGAAAAGCTCATTTATGCATAAATCTGAAGTTTTACAACAAGCTAAGTACTTTTTGTAAATTGATAGAGAAAAAATAGCGTAATAACAATATGATAAGTAATTAAAAAATTTTAACTAGATTTTTTCACTTTATTATGATATGATACCACTTTTCTCTAAAGTCAATTTGAAGAATAAGTCAAGTTCTATTAATCCTTTCCATATAATTCTCAGAAAATTAATTATGTTTAAATTCGATTTAATTAAAATATCTTGTGTAGTAATGTTAAAGCATCAAATGTTTCGATAAGATTGTCAAAACCATTCTTTGTATCCTGCAGAGGAGTTTATTAAAGAAAAGATTTAAAACAGAAAGTTTTCATTAATTTAGAATTACGTAGAGAAGTACTCGACTATCTAATTCAACATCAACTAACAATTCATTAATAAATCTTTGCAACATTTCTATAAATTTAATATACATGTTTTTAGATGATAACAATAGCTAAATTTATTCTAAATATATTTGCATATTAACAATATTAAAGCCTTCTATAGAAGATAAATTGTGCCTTTAAAATCAAAAGTTTTTTTTTAATCATCTATAATTATTTAGACCCTTTTACTCAAATCAGGAATCAAAATTAGGAAACAAAGTTTAAGAAGTAATAATCTGAAAAAGAACTAAATTCTCAATACAAAATCTTGTCCGTAATTTTCTTATTCTATCTATACTTGAACAATCAGACTGTTTTAGAAATTTTCAGCATGTAAAAAAATATTATAATTAAAAATACGTTCTGACAGCTTTTTGTAACTTTTATCAAAAATAATAATTTCATTTTTTTTATGAAGAAACGTTTTTAAAAAGTGTATTACGAAACTATGAAAACACTTTTCTCAAACTGCATATAAAAATAAATTTTTTTAAATAAAAGAATAATATAATTGAATAGACACATTTATTCTTCAAATATATATATATAAAACTGAATTTATATTTTTAATTTATCTAAGAACTAATTCCAAAATTAAAAAGTAAGCAAACATCATGCGTTTTTGGGTTTTTAGTAAAAAGGAAAAATAAGTGTTTATAAAACCACTACTCATATGTAGCAATTATTAAAATTTATTATTACATTTATTTACATTTGTTATTACATTATTGTATTCCTGAAAATTTATTATTACGTTTTTATACACTTTAAACAGTAATGTTACTATAGTTTACAAACAAAATATTGAATCCAAAGACAACAGTTTCAAACACAAAGATATTAAAAATATAATCCAAATGTTAATTTTAGTTTTTAAATACAATTTTGTATTGGAAATTATTTTAAATATTAGATTATACTATTTATATATATTATACTGATAATAGCTTATCCTTATTGGAAAAATCTTTAAGTATCTTTATAAGAATACTTAAGTAATTAATTTCCAATGCTTTAAGATGATAAAAGAATTTAATGGTAAAGTATTTTTATGTATTGAATTCAAGTATAATTATTTCCTCTATCATATGCGTCCAAACATCTTATTTAATAATAGAAAAATTAATTAATTTTGATATATATTAAAAACAAAAATAACTAGGCATATTTTGCAGTCATCATTTTCCTTTTAAAATTATTAACTCGATTTTACAATTAGGTCCAAGCAAATATTTAGAAAATAATTTCAGTTGATGCACTATTAGATTATTTTGCAAATTTTCTTTTTTTGGTATTTTACATTAAACATAAAAAAACAGATCATTTTCTAGTTAATCACTAACAATGGAGATGAGAAATTTCAATCATAAACATCAACAATAAACTCAATGCATCTAAAGTATTTTTTGATTATTTTTTCTTTCACTTTCACCTTTGTATTCACTTGAGTTGTTAGCTTTAATAAAAAAAACAAATCGAGATACGTTTTCTTAAAATATAATATGAAACTAGAATGTGTAAAAAAATTAAGATTAGCTTTTTAGATACAATTATTCTAAATTAAAATAAACGATGACCATCATATTTTGTTGAATTAAAGTTATAAATTTACATAAGTGACTATATACATTACGTAAAGCATTTACGTAAGAATTGGCAACTGTAATAGAAAATAAAGTTTAACTAAGCTAAAAGTAAGATACATATTTTTATGTAAATTTAAAATATATATTCTAATTTGTAAAGTATTCAACAGGAGTAGGTAATTTTAAATGAAAACTCAGAAGAGTAATTATCACGAAATGATTTGATTTTGCAATTTTTACAACAAAAAAGCATTAGCATTTGTTTATTTAATACGTTTATTATTTACCATTTGAAACGGTAACATTTTAATCCTTACTTCAGAAAAATTTCCTCTTCTAATAAGTGTCTTTATTAGAAAAACACTTATGTGGGATAACAGAACATTTAAAATGTATTTACTCTACTGGTATTTAAACAAAACTATTTTATAATTCTAGTAGTGCAATTATTTTTTTAGAAAAAATTGCACTTTTAAATAATTTGAAAGCTAATTATTTCAACAAAACTAACAGTACTTACATTTCAACTGAATATTTAAAAATTCAATACTTTTCTTAGGTATTCGTATATTTCTACTTAGAAGAAAACAATGAAGAAAAATCTAAATTAACGCAGCATTTCCGTAAATAGTTTGAATTATTAAGGCAAAAGTCAAATTATTCAAATAATTAAATTACATACACAGTATTGTAAAAGTTATAATCATATTTTAAAACCAAACTTGCACATGTTTTATACGTATTTATATATAGCATCGCATTTGAAAAAATAGATTAAACAATTTTTTCCCAGCGTTTGAAGACAGTTCATTTTAAGTTGTTAAATTATAATAAAAATTTACTGATTATTGTTCTGTATTCTCTTTAAGGAGAAATCTCTCCCTCTCTTTCTCTCTCTCCCTCTCTTTCTCTCTCTCCCTCTCTTTCTCTCTCTCCCTCTCTTTCTCTCTCTCCCTCTCTTTCTCTCTCTCCCTCTCTTTCTCTCTCTCCCTCTCTTTCTCTCTCTCCCTCTCTTTCTCTCTCTCCCTCTCTTTCTCTCTCTCCCTCTCTTTCTCTCTCTCCCTCTCTTTCTTTCTCTCTTTCTCTCTCTCCCTCTCTTTCTCTCTCTCTCTTTCTCTCTCACTCCCTCTCTATCTCTCTCCCTCTCTATCTCTCTCTTTTTTATATTATATCCACCAGTGTCTATTTAGAAATAACTGTCTGTCATCACATTTGTCACTGAATTCTACGGAACCTCATATTTAAATTTTATTTTATCACACAAATAAATAAAAACTTTGAAAAGATATTTCATATTATTCGGAAACTAAAAATGTGTAAGGAATTATTTTAAAAATTGTACTTTAAAAAGAAGCAATTTTCAAAATGAAGCAAAAATTTAGAAAAATAAATTTATACAGCCTAATTTATATTTTACATCCCTTCATATTTTAAATTCGAACATTACATATGTTATCTGATTTTAAATAGATCAATGTATTTATGTAACTTTTATTAATTTAAATAATTTGATACAGTATTCATAAATTAAAAATGGTTTTATTTTATTTTAATTTTAAAGTTTTTAATTTTTATAAATTTTTGTGAATTATTAGTTATGTAGTTGATATTGCTATTATTAGTTTAGTTTTTAAAGAATAAATATCACCACTATATATAATTAAAGTATACCTGAAAATTGATTGCCTCTCAGCTTGGGACAAAATAATTGGAAATTTAATTTCTTTGAAAGTAAGATGCTTCTAGGATGCAATTATCTGATCTGAAATCAGTAACCAAACACACACTAGCCATTACATTAAATAGAGTTTGCTACTAAACTCGGAAGAATAACGAACAAAATGAGTTTAGATTTCCATTAACTTAGGCTTAGTAGTAGTGATTAACAAGGTTTTTTGCTCGATGTTATATTATTCAAGTTTCACTTTCAAAGTTACAATTTGTGAGCCTGCAATACCTACAAAAATAGTTGTTAAAAAATGACAAATGATTAGCAACTTATTACAAAATTCCGTTAAGGTCTCTTTAAAACTGTGAGATGGTTCTCATATTATATGAAGAAAATAAATGAAATGTACAGATGTAAAGTAGAGTAAAAAATATCATTACCTGCACCGAATCATCGGTTTTACTCTAATTTACTTATTATTTCATGAAAGTTAACTACAAGAAACAATTTCTTGCAATTGTTTGTTTTTTAAAATGCAGCAGATTATCATTATCAAAAATAAAGAAACATAATTCGTATATCATCATTATTTGAATTTTTTAATATTAGTGTTCTTAATTCCTTTTATACTATACCAATAATGAATAAAATTATTATATTAAATTATTTGTCAGTACAAAATTTTATTAAAAACCCTCAAAATATATAAATTATACATTTTGACTGGTAAATATACAAGTTTAATTTTAGATATGTTTTTGAAAAGCTTTGTACCTTAATTATTCTTAATGCTAAATTTCTAAAGATTGTAAAACGCTTTTTATGTTATTTTTCTCATTTTATGCAAAAAGAAATTATTCGAATTTTAGAGCCACAAATGTACAGCTTTCAACAGATTCAACAGTAAAAAAAAATTTTACTTGCTTAAAATTATATGAAACCTTTTTAGTTATAAATAATTTTGTTAATTAAAAGCTAATTTTCTCACGTTTGATATTTTTATACTGATGAAACTAAAAGCAAGATATGAGAAATCTAGATAATTTATTCATGACTATTTTGAAACATAAAAGATTTTATCAAACTAATTATAATATGTTTTATTACATAATTGAAATGAAAATAAAGATTCATAAATTTTCATCATTTTTACCGTAATGTATTATAGTAAGTTGAATTTACTCTAAAATGTACATAAACGTATCTATACAGATATACATGTATATATATATATATATATATATATATATATATATATATATATATATATATATATATATATATATATATATATATATATATATATATATATATATATATATATATATACATATATATATATACATATATATATATATATATATATATATATATATATTTATATATATATATATATATATATATATATATATATATATATATATATATATATATATATATATATATGTATGTATATATATATATATATATATATATATATATATATATATATATATATATATATATATATATATATATATATATATATGTATATATATATGTATGTATATACATACATATATATATATATATACATATATATATATGTATGTATATATATATGTATGTATATATATATTCGTTTACAAGTGTATTTTCTTAAATAATTTTTTAAATAGATATATTATAAAAGATTACTGTCTATTTCCACTCTTGATAGATAAAATTTTAATGTTGATTCCTAAATGACATGTTTAAGAAACTGTAGTAAGCAATTTGTTATGCATATTTGATATTATATTTGTTTCTTTCTTCATACTGCACCACATTTCTAAGATATTAATTTGCATAAAAAACGTCTGTCAGAGAAATTTTCCTTATTTAAATAAAAATCTCCAATGTTATTAATGTATGGGTTTTGACAAATCTTCTAATTTACTTTAATAAAATTCACTGAAGAGATTTACACAAGGAAATTTTAAAATACTATGTTTGAGAATATAAAAATCAATGAAACAAAATTGTTTTTAAGGAAAAATTAAAAGTAGAAAACGCGTGAAAGAGAATTAATTTTCCATTAACAAAATGATTTATAAATAAAAATTATATTTTATGTATTTTTACAAATATATAAGAAGTTTTGTAACAGTTGAAAATTGTACATGTCTCTCTCCAATAATCCACTCTCTCTAATAAGTCCAAATCAGTTTTTTGTAATGAAAGGGAATATAACATATTAAGCATTTTACGATTATTTGGAAGAGTTTAATGTTAAAAAATAATCATTTAACAAAACAACCATGTTTCAAAATATATCTTAAACTAAATTTATATATTTACTCGTCAAAATACGTAATTTAAATATTTTTACTTATTGAATGAATATTTCTTCAATAGCTTATTATTAATATTTTATTGCAGAAACATTCAGATATGTTAGTTAATGTTCCATTCATCATATAATGTATTGAACAATATTTGAAACTGATTTCAGGTAATTTTGCTTCTCATTAGTTGAACAATTTTAAATGCATTCTGCAAATTTTTAATCAATTTATTGTACTTATTGACAACTTTAAAATAATAATAAAAATTGTTATTTTAAAATTATTACATTTGAAGTAATAATATCAAAACTTATTTTGCCTGTAGTTAACTGTAAATTATTAAATTTAATGGTTAATATTTTGCTCCTTTAAGAAAGTAAATGCGAACGTTAAATGATTTTTTATCATGTTACATGATTTTTTAATTGAGAATAAAAAAAAATTATAAAAATAAAATTCAAGTGAAATTTTTATGATTTTAGTCTAAAATGTAAAAAACTAATACTGAACGAATTAAATATAATAATCATAAAACATATTTATGTGGTAAAAATAATAACGCTTAATTTAGTTAACAAAATTAAAAATTTAAGAGATATGACATCTATAATATATAGCAACATACTTGTAAATTTAATATACTGTCTTAGGAGTAGAAACTGTGTACAAACAAAATAAGTTTAATGACGCAATTTTTTGTGTTACATGTCTCAAGAACTATAGGTATAGAGAAGTAATTAATCACATATAAAATCGACAATGTACTTTGTTCTGATTCTTAAAATGAAAATTAACATAAAATTGTCATTATCGTGTCTGCAAAACTGTATAAATTCTATGCTTAATAACTATTTATAATAATATTTATTTATAATGAGACACTGTATACATTAAATGTTCTTTATACAAGAAACAAAGATTTAACTAAATTTTAAACTTTCAGCATTTAAAATGATATTTTTATACATATTTTGCAAACAATATATGTGGTTTCGAATTGTTACTAATATATTTAAAAGACATAAATAATTTAGAAATGTTACTGACTTAATTATGAAAGCAAACATCTGTTGTGTATATTTTTAAGCAATATTAATAAAATTTTAATAAACATATTTGTGTTGTATGGATAAAATCATATGAAAATCAAACCATGTTTTAATTTTCATAGCATAACCTTACCAGGTGAATTATAAGAATTTACAACAACAGTATTATTTATAGTTTCGTTATAATATTTTAAAATATTTAAAAGAAATTATAATGTACTTTAAATGAAGAAATAAAAGTGTAATAAAAATTTGGTCTATCAGTCTATTTATCAGAACTGATAATGAATATTATTTAACCGATTCTATTTTGTAATAAGTTGTTATATCATTATGCAATAATTCATTTCCCTAATCTTTATTCAAAATTTTTCCCGCTTATTAATAAAATTAATAAATATAATTTTTCTGATAGAGGACGTTAAAAATTTGATGTTTCCAGTATCCTCTAAGTTAAATGATATTTGAGGTTGGCAGACCAAGTATTGGGGTCTTCCGCTTGGTCTCTGTTTCAAAATCATGAAGACTCCACCCGGCTTCTTTTATCTAACTGATAGAACCGAATTCAGTTGGTACAGTGAAGAATACTGGTCGAACAATATTCCTTTTTTAATAGGAAACAAACTAAGTTTTATGTTTAGTATCACACATTAAATTTGTTGATTAAATGCATCTGAATTTAGATTACTTTAATATGAAATTGAAAAATTATAAATTTGTTCGGGATACTGCAAATAACTTATTAATATTCAGTACTTTTTTACATGCCAATTGAAAGATTAAATTTCAAATAACATTTTCATCGTATCAATATATTAAAATATCTAACACAAATGTGTGTAAATTTGAAAATTAGGAAATTAAAATACATTCAGTGTGAAAAATGTTACAAAATTAACGGCAACACAGATGCAGGATTTTTGTTTCTTAATTTATTTTAAGCATAGCAGATTTTTTTAAATGTTATTACTTTTGCATTTAACGAAATACAATTGTTTTGGATACAAAACTAAATCCTGACTATTACAATTTATATAACAATAGTTCGAATTAAATGTGCGTAGCAAATTTTCATTCAATTCTTTGTCATTTAATTACTACAAAGAAAATAAATTAAATTGAATATAACTAAGTATGCATTATCAATATAATTATTACCATTCAATTTATGCAAAGCTATTGTGACAGAAGTGATTTTATTAATACAAGGAATTTCTTTTTATAGACTTATTTAAAGAAAAAATATTTTTCTTTTTTTCAGTGATATTTAATGTGTCTACCTCAAGCAGCACTACTGATAAATTACCTTTTACCTAAGAAGTGTGATAAAATTAATCTAAATTAGATTTATGTTGCCCATTTGAAGCCACCAAAGACATTTTGTCCTAATTCAGTGTTTTACTGCATGCTAGAAAGTCATTCCCATAAAATACCAGATCAGATGCTCAAACGTCTTTAAAGAGTTTCATTATCTTTAATGTTAGAATGCAGTAATTATGCTATAAATTGCTTCATAAAAAACATAATTAATTTTTTGTTTATCATAAAATAGAATATAAATTAATATAATACTTTTTAAATTATTAAGTGCAAAGCAATTACAAGAAATAACTAATCATAAAATGCTACTTGAACATTGCACTAAAATTTAGCTTTTATTCTTGACTATAACTATCTTATTCATTGATACAAAATATTTGTAAATTATAATATAAATTGATCAAATGTCTTCAAATATTCGATGGTAAGTAATGTGCACGTGTTTTAAGAGTCTGCATTAAAATCTGATAATTTATAATCATAAAAAAGCAAATTTTGTACCATTAATAGACACTTTTTCATTATATTTCTAGTACGTGAATAAAACAATTGCAAGTCTCTAGTATTAATTAAATAAAATCCGAGGATTTATGTTACTTTCCTTTAAAAATACTCACACTTTTTTAGTTAGTGATTGCATGTCTTTCACAACAATAAGGGTAAATCGCTCTTGTTTTATACATTGTAATCCAATACAACATACTAAGAAACTGAATATCATAAGAAGATATGCATTATGCCATAAAATTCTCTGAAAATTTGCGTATCAAATAAACCATTCTAATTTATGGATATAAAATTAATTTCTGATTTGTTGCAAGTGAGGGTAATTCTAAGATCACTAAAAAAATAAACGATAAGCGTAGTTAATCCATTTTCGGCTGCAAAAGTGGTAGAAATGGAAATTTTATGTAGATTAAGAGTTATTTCAAATCTAAACATATATGTTTTGCGTCTACTAAAAAAACAGTTCTTAAATAAATAAGAAAATACCAGAATTGCAGAGTTTTGTAATAAAATGTATTGCTTAAAATTTATAATTTTGTTACATTATATTTTGTCAATTTAAAAATAAAGTTATTTTTATTCCTTTGTTAATTGCATACACTATAAATATCTTGATATTTAAATATAAATGAGAACACAACTCTGATAAAAAATTCAAAAATTTATAAGCAAACCATAAAAAAAATATGAATATATTCATGTCCAGAAAATATAGAGAGATATTCTTTAAATTGGTGATTTATATTTTTAACCTGTCAAAATTTTTGCATGCATAATAATGCTTATTAAACTCCAATATTAATAATAACTTTACATTGCAATAAAAACAAACATTTATCTAATTTATGCATATTTATTCAAAGAATTTATAAGAGTTTGACTGTATCATAATTTTGAACTAAAAATTGTATAAAAACAAAGTAATTTAAATTTAATACAGAAGAAACGCCCAAAAGAGACTAAATAATTCATCATAGCAAAGCAAATATTCATATTATTTTATTCTAAAATAATATCCACCATAATTAAGCTAATAAAAACGATGTCACTATGATAACAAACTAAACTTTATGAAATGAATTTGAAATCGATTTAACAAATGGAAATGCAGCATATTATTGTATTAAAATATTTTTGTTCAAAAGCTTTGATTTAAACTTTAAAAGGCTTTTCACAAAATTTAATTATTTTAATTATTTTTAAATTTTATTTTTAATTGACAATTCAAAGTATATCATGAAAACCCGTATACCCTAAAAGGAAATATATTTTAATATTTAAATTTTAAATCCAAAAAAAAATTAAAAATTCTGGATATTGCAAAATGTAACAGCTGTAAGAAATTAAAACATTTTAGGTAATATTGCTTTTCAAAATTAGAATAAGTATATTCTAATATAATAGAAAGAATTAAATAAATCTCAATGATAAATATTTTAAATACTTGTGTTAATCTCAAAGTTAATAAAAGTTTATGCAATTACATTTAATTTTTAAAGTTGAAAATCTATAATCTATATAAAAAAATTAGTTTTCTAAACTATAAAATAATAGAAATTGTTGGGCATTACTATAAGAAGAAAATATGAAATAAAATCATTAAATAACTATCTCAAAAAAATTGATATAATGGATTCCTGGTTCAAAATCTGGAATAAATCTTAAATACACTAGGTTTAATTAAATCCTGTGATAAAAAATAACCCAAATTAACATTCATTTATAATTAAAATTTCGCAAGTAACGTATCATTTAAAACTGCATCAAATGATAACCAAACTCAAGAATACACCTTTATAGTGCTTCAGTAAAATAAAGCAAAAATGAAATTATGAATGAAATAGATATTTTGAAACATTACTTTATAAAAAAATTAATTTGTTTTACTTAAGAAAGCAATGTCATAAATATTTTCTAATGAAGCTTGACATATTTTCAATGAATACAAAAATAAAAAAGTAGCGAAAATGTAATAGTTTTAAGTCTGAAATTTCTTATAAAATGTTTTTACGAAAATCGCATTTGATGTTTGCTTGAGACTTAACACATTCATACAGAAACTACGATGCAATTTTTCCTGATGAACGCAATGATTAATAAATAATACGTTAGTTAAAAATTTCACAGAAATAATTTGTAAATCAAAAAAATCTAAAAACTGTTAAAATTCATTTTAAGACTTTGTCAGGTTTTTAGTCTGAATTATTATATTTCTTATTGTGAACTTGGAAGATTTGGAATTATATCTCAAGGTATATTAATCTCAACTTAAGACTAATAAAATATAAACACATATCAGATACACTTAATAAGAAAAATAAGAACCAAATAAAATATGATATTTAAAAATATTTTAAATATCTTGTTATATGAATGAGTTATATTAAAAACTTTTATATTATAGTTAAAAAAAAATTAAAGTTGTACTGTGCTCACATATTATTAAAACTGACATAGTTTACAAACTGTATATCAAAATAAAATCATTTCAGTTAAAATTCATAACACTGCATAAAGAATAATATTGCTCCGTTGGTAATAAATATTGACAATAAACAATATGTTTGAAATCTGATATAAAATATTTTCACTCATAATTTCTGCGAGAATGTTTCATTCGTCACTTGTCATTCTCAATTATAAAGACGAATTTAAATTTTACATTTGATTTCCAAAGAATGGTCTTAACTAGACAGTAAACTCAACTTTAATTACTAATAAAAATAAAGACACAGTTTATTACTTTCCTTTGCATATTACATATTTTATTAATAATTTGTGTGTTTTATTTCCTTAAGTTAAATCTAGTAAAATGTAATTTATTGTGATCAACTTAATATCCAAATTTGTCTAAATAATTTACTGTATAATAAAATGAATACTGAGAAAGTAAATTTGATATCAGAAAACTGGAAATAAACACTCAACTGAAAATTAAAGGAGAAAAAAAAAGATCTAATCTATATGGAAATTTTTCCTATAATTAGAAACGCAAAATTGTTAATAAAACATTTCAAAAGAATTATCTGTAAATAAATGTTTGTCTTCCTTTTTTGAAAGTGCAACATACCATAAAATAAGGATTATTCAAAAAGAAGACTGCTTACGGTTCTGTTAATGAGATATACAAAAGAATTGTTGTAATTCAAAAACTCCATTAGAAAGAATTATAAATAAGCTCCATTGCAGACTTATAAAGATATGAAAATGACATTTTGACAGCTGGAATACTTTCTGATTGCTTTAACATAAAAGAATATGAAAGTTTCTAATCCCATAAAATGTACCAATAAATTCTTGTGGCATAAAAATCTCGCTTTAAGGAAGTTATAATATCTAACCAATAATTCTGTACTTATTGTTAAAGAGTATCAAAAGAAAAATCATTATTTTTATCTAGTTAATGAATAAATAATATTAATCATTTTAATTTTTGTCTTGTTAGCCAATAAATAAACAAACATTCAAATTAATATCGAATTTTTCAACAATTTTATTCTTTCATAAATAATGAAGATATTTTTTTTAATTTAAAATACAATAATTCAAAATATTCTACATATAATTCAAGAGCACATTAAAATTTTTGAGCACATGAAGTCTATTTGAAAATAATGAAGTGTTTAGAATATACAAAGCAATCAAATTACATAGAACATAAATATTAATTTATGTTCTATCTAATTATTGTCATATAATTATAATAATCTTTGTAATATTTTATAAGGTTACATAACGAAGTATTTGAGTTTTCCATTCTTTATATAATTTTATTTTTTATTTGTTGTATATTTCGTTTTCATTTTTCAAAAAAAATGGGTAGAGAAATATAAAAAAGCTTTATATTTCTATGCATAAATATTTGCATATATTAAAGCTCAGAATAAAATATATCTAAGAATATATCTAAGAAAAGAAATATTTCTTTCAGAAATTAAAATACAGAGTACATACATAAATATATATATATATATATAATATATATATGTATATATATATATATATATATATATATATATATATATATATATATATATATATATATATATATATATATATATATATATATATATGCAGAAAATACTTCCTGATTTACTAATTTTTCCAGCTTTACCAAGAAGCCATCAGCTTGAAGACAGATTATATTGATGCTTACATGCAGAGAGCGAATGTTTATCTATCTTACATTTTCTGACACATTACAAAATACCACACTATCATTTCTAAGAATTTAAGTTTAACTTTTCGAAGAAAATCAATGGATTTTATCCCTTTTATTTCCTCTATTATTTTATAATATTAATGCATACACCTTGATTCATAAAATGTTTTTCTTATTATTTTACTATTTTCATTACAACTTAAGGAGTAGAAGAGGCAAGTTTCAAAGAATCACTTTACTTGCTTTAAGCATTTTCCCAAGTGATTTTTCAATCTATGATTACAATTTAACTATCTGGGGAAGTTAAAAAGCAAAAGATTATTTTCCAGATTGGCAACAATATCTTAAGCTACAGTTTTGTTACATGCTTAAAATCTTTTTTAAGTGTTGAAAGTAATTAATTTTAATATTTAAGATATTCCGTAAATTCTTCTCTCATTAATAATACTCTCATTTTATGATGTCTCTAATCAAAGATATTTATAAATATTAAATATATATATGTATATATAGATAGATAGATAGATATAAAAATTCATATTAATGAATAACTATCATAACTATCTACATATATCAATTTCACATCAAAGTACGAAATAATTACATTATTTTTGAATTTTGGCACATAATCTCTAGTTTTTTTTTACTCTAAATTAAACTTATTACTCATATTAAATGATCAATTAATATGATCATCCATAAAAATAAAATAAATTTTGCACTATATTTAATTGTGTAAGTAAATTATTCAATTGCAAAAATAGAAAACTTGGTAGCAAATCGATTGGAAAATAATAAAATATAATTAATTTATTAATTGAAATATGAGAATAATGGATAGAGTTTAATTTATTACTTTTAATTAATGTAATCTTTAAATGTTAAGTACTATATTTTAATTATTGTGATAATATTATTTGAATTGCTTTATCATTAATTTTATGTATTTAATTTTCACCTTTTCCCTTATTTTTTTACAATAAATAGAAATTAGTTTTTCATATTTATTTACATATATATTTCAATAAAAAGAACGTTAATCTATGAAGATGAATTCATACAGATATTAAAAATATTTTATTGTACTAACAGTTTTTCCGTAATTAATAAGTAGAAAAATTAAAAACATTTCGAAGTCTAAAATGTTAAAGTCTTTTATAACTCCAATGAAAGAGAATTGCATTTTTTTATACTGTATCATGATATCCTTTACAATAAATTCATTTTAAAAGATTTTTCATTTAATTGTGTATTTTTTTCTCGTTTCTTTGGATATTGCTCATTGCTTCATTCAGAAAAATATTCAAGAAGAAATGTGCGAATTTTTATTAATTACAAGAAATCAAATGTTTTATATAAAATATAGATTTGGTTAGAATTTAAACATCCCCTCTCTTTTCTTTCCATATCTTTCTTTTTGAGTTATGTTTCTTAATTCAATTTATTTTAAAATTTAAATTTAAATTATTAAGTAAAATATTTGTTTTTTAATATTTATTTTATACATCAACAAAACCTATACATTTCTACATATTCCATTTTCCTTCGATTCAAAACTAAATATTTATTGCTAAAAATAGTCATGTGCATAACTTATAATTAAGTTTTGTATAATATTTAATATCAAATTGATTATTCAACTACAAACATACGAAACTTGCTCGCAAATTGTTTTTACATGAAAATAGAGTGACGAACACAGGAAATTATAATTATTTTATATGATTTGAATTTGAATATTATAAGAATGAAGAATGAAATTTTTACACACTTACCCTAATTTATTTTATACGGCACAAGTATATAGAGATACATTAATTAAAAGTATGGCGTAACTTCAAATTAATCAAGCTTTCAAATAAATATGGTAAATATTAGATAAATTTTCGCTTCTATGACACGATACGTAGTGATTAAGCGACTGCCAATAAAGCATTACAAAATATTGAATGATTGTCAGTCAATCAAAAGTTTGAAGCACTACATGGACAGCCCCTCTAGCGTATGTTATCAGATTGCATAAATGTCAACAAGCTTTTATGAATTTATTTTTAATCAATGGACTTAAATCTATTCTAAAATTCATTCAGAAAAGATTAATGCACATATGTCTTTAAAATATTCTAATGTGATTTACGATGGGGAAAATAAAAGCAGAAAATAACATAAGAGTGCTAGCAAATATTAGAATAAGCGCTTACAGTTGGAATTTAAATCACATTATATCAGAAATTTTAAAACAAATCATTAATTTAAACTGTCAAATCTAAGAATTTCATACATGTAAATTTTACGCCTTCAATTTAGGATAAAATCTATTCAAATATACTTTGAAATAGCATGTAGATATTTAACTTATGAAATAAAAGCTCAATGATTTAATCCGTGCTAAAAATGAAAATAAATAATCTCTATAGAGAATAAGTGATAGATAGTATATTAATATAAAAACAGTGAAAAGTTCTTAATATTTGATTTTTTATTTTATTTTTTGTTATTTATAAGGATAAATTTTTTATGATATTATTTATTGCATTTTGGAAATTGGAATAGCTAATTAGAATTTAAAATTTTTGAATTTTAATTTTTATAGTTAAAACTTACTTATTAAAATTTCATAGTAATTGTTAGAAAAAATTAAAACTATTCCAGAACACTTCCATTTCTGGGAAACAAAACAAGCTATTAACATACTCCTGTGCGTGTCTTTAGTGAGACTAGCAAAGTAATAAATAGAAAACCCTAAACTAAAGTGTTCAATTTTTTGATGGCCAATCAAGGATATTAATTAATAAATTAGTAGAATGTTTTAATTTAAAGTAATATTTAAAAGAATGCCCATCATCAAGAAAGTTTTCTCATTAGCTTGTTGTATTTCCTCACTAGTCAAATCAGGAAAGGGTTGATAAAAGAGACCGCTATAATGTTTTTTAAATGTGTAATATGTATAAGTTCAAGTAAAAGTTAAACAATTATTGAATACAATTTAACTTGAATTTTGCCTCAATGTTTAAATATTGTGCTTTTCATCAACTTATTGAAAATACTCTCATAAAATATTATTATAAATATTTATTTTATGAAGTCATATAAAAAATATTAATTTTAATTATAGTGACTCTTGAAGAAATTTAGAAATTTTTTAAAACAATACATTACTCCTGCACAAGTTATTAAATATATTGCAGATTATTAAATATATTTAACTAATTGCTTTCAAGATTTATTTTGTTAAAAAATAGAAAAAATAAGTACAAATAAATTTTTTCTTTGTTCTTTACCATTAAATATTGAGTTCCTCTACGGAATAGTATATTCATCAGAGGAATAGCTTTATACATCGAAAAATTTACTTAAGTTATTAATGATACATAAAGTGTTTGAAAAGAAATCAATTTAACATCAAAATTTTAAGAAATTTATAATGATTAGTAATATTTTTAAATATTTCTCTTACTAAATGTAACTTCTATAAATTATACGTAATAGCAATTATTGGTTAAAATAACTTTAACTTTTAAATAAACAGCAAAAACATTAAATAAAGATTATTGGGAAATGGTATTTATGTGATCAAAATGAGATGTAGACAGGTAATTGGGATTAATAGAAAACAAAATTATGATCAATTCAATGATGATTAGAATTTCAAGAACTTTCGCTTAATCTACATAAATACATCACATCACACAGCATGGAAATAAAATTCTTTCTAAAATAGGCTTAAAGAAGACTTTCACCTCTAATAATTATAATTTTATTAATAGGACATTATTAATAGGACATTATTATAATATGACATTACTAATAATTATAATTAACATTTTTAATTTTATGTGCATATTTTGTACATATAAGTTGATTGAAGTAATTTCTAAAATAGTAAAAAGATAAATTAATTCAAAATAATTAGTTAGTTTGAAGCATAATTGATTTCATTTCTTTTTATCAATCCGAATGATCTATAAAATGATTATGATACGTCTGTTTCAATTTTACTTAAAAATAATAACAAAAATTAAACTCTGTTGCAATTAATATTGACTGACATTTTATAACACTTGTGAGTTCAAATATTTTCAAAACTAAATTAGGATTTTAGACGTCATGTAAAATCTAGATCTAAATCTTTGTGTAAAGCTAATAGCGTTAATTGCGAGTGTGTAATATATCATACACACAAAGATGGCTGATAGTTATCCTAGATTCAATTTTTCAATGTTTTTTCTAAATATATTTGTTAAAATATTAGAATAGAGTTCATAATACTTTGAAAATCTTGATCATTTTGCATCATAAACTCTAAGACATTTATAGTTGTTTTTTCAACCTATAGTATGCATATAAAAATAAATACAGACAATAAAGAAACAAATTTTACTTAAAATAAGAAAATACTGCATATAAAACACAGACTTTTTATAACAACTAAATTAATATAGGACACTTAATTTGATGTGTCAAATTCTTACATTTCTAAACACAAATGACTCGTTTTCTTAAATTTAACCGAATATATATTTTTATTAGAATTTGTTAATATTGAAATATTTAAATGTTTTAAGAATATATTTTATTTATAAAGCGCAATTTATAAAAAGTATATTTACTTACATATGATAAAAAAAGTTTTAAAGTATAATTAATAATCGAAAAAATATTTTTTTATTTTTATTTCTAAAGCATATATAAATACTTTGATAACGATTTTTTCACAATTAAATTAAATCAATGTAAAACAGTTAATTCGATGAAACATGTTTTTATGTTGTTAAACGTAAATGAATTATTCCCTTAAATATAAGTGAGTATACTTTTTTTTTTTTAATAAAATGTTCATTATATTAAAATAATCGATTAAATACTTGTGATAATACAGTTGCAATACAATATTCTCTATGAAATATCAGACACGTGTAAAGTGAACTTTTTTTAAGTTATTACGTATCAAATTATCTTGAGATTCAATAAGAAAGAAAAAAGTAGGTGACAAAGTATGCATTAGAAAAATTAACTTAGCTGCAAGAATATCAATAGAAATAGCAATTACGTTATTCAAATGACGCAATTTTTCTTATTATGTACAGTTATTTTAGTCTGAAATGTTACCATTGCTTGCATTTTTGATGTTTATAATTTCGAATCTAGGGTAAAAGATGTAAGTTGATTACATTTAGTATAAAATATAGAGTGTTGTTTTTAGTGTCTTCTAGATTGCACACATGTGTGTGCGTGTGAAAGTACATTAGAATACAAATGGTCAATTTAGGCACAATCTATTATTAATGTAGAATTATTTTGAAGCGGTGTGATAAACAATTAAAGTATTTGAATAAAAGATTTTATTTTCATTCTTTATGAATAAAAGATTTTATTTTCATTCGGAATAGCATTTAAAAAAATACTCTTTCATAAATATGTTTATATTTTCAGTGATTAATTTTTTGTGCATGATCTATATATATTTAGCTTATAAAAAGATATATATTTAGATTTTAGGAAGTATTTATATTGATTAAATAAAATAAATATATTTAACAAATAGTTTAGAACAATCATTGATTAGACCATTTGGTTTTTAATATAATTTGAACATTTGAATATTTATTGACACATTGTTTTAATTATTCACATTTTTCATCTACACATTTTAATTATTTAAGAATACGTGAAATTACTTTTTATTGATTTAACTATATATTTTTTTCACACATAAAAAGTAAATACATATTAAATAAATAAGGAAACATATAGCTTGAAAATACAAAAATATAGTTTTCAAATATATGTTTAGATATTCTCTCTCGATTTCAATAATTTATTAATTAATTGCAAAAACTGGAAACTTAATAAAAAGATTTAAAATTTTTCACACAATATATATGTATATATATATATATATATATATATATATATATATATATATATTCTAAGTTAAATTATTAAATTTATTTAAACTTTTAATTTTCTATAATATACACTACTAGCCATTAAAATTGCTACACCAGGAAGAAATGCAGATAACAAAATGATATTCATTGGACAAATATATTATACTAGAAATAACAAGTGATTAAATTTTCAAAACATTTGGCTGGATAGATTCTGAGAAATCAGTGCCCAGAACAACCACCTCTGGCAGTAATAACAGCAGTTATACGCCTGGGTATTAAGTCAAACAGAGATTGGATTGCATGTACAGGTACAGATGCCCATGCAGCTTCAACACGATACCACAGTTCATCAACCGTAGTGACTGGCATTTGGTGACGAGCCAGTCGCTCGGCAACAATTGACCAGACGTTTTCTATTGGTGAAAGATCTGGAGAACGTGCTGGCCAGGGCAACAGCCGATCCTGTTCCGTATCTAGGAAGGTCCATACAATACCGGCAACATGCGGTCGGGCATTATCCTGCTGAAACGTAGTGTTTTGCAGGGCTCAAAGGGTAGAGCCACGGGTCGTAACACTCCAGAAATGTAACGTGCACTGTTTAAAGCACCGTCAATGCGAACAAGAGGTGACCGAGACGTGTATCCAATGGCAACACATATCATCACGCCAGGTGATGGGCCAGTATGACGATGATGAATGCACGCTGCCAGTGTGCGTTCACCACGATGCCGCCAAACACGGATGCGACCATCATGATGCTGTACACAGAACCTGGATTCATCTGAAAAGAGGACGTCTCGCCATTCGTGCGCCCAGGTTCGCCGTTGATCACACCATTGAAGGCGCTCTTGTCTATGACGCAGGCTCGTGACGTGGTTGCATGATCCATTACGGCCATGGTGATAATATGCCTGTCTTCTCCGCTGCTAGTGATAGGTGGCCTTTGAGATCCCGTATGGCGTTCCGTATTACCGTCCTGAACCCATCGATTCCATATTCTTCTAACAGTCATTGGATCTCGACCGATGCGAGCAGCAATACTGCGATAAGATAAACCGCAATCCCGGTACGCTACAATTCGACCTTTATCAAAGTCAGAAACGTACTGGTACGTATTTCTCCTTCTTACACGAGGCATCACAACAACTTTTCACCAGGCAACATCGTTCAAATGCAATTTGTGTATGAGGAACCAGCTGAACAATTGCCTATTTTTAACACAATGTAAGTGTCGCTATTGGCGCCTGCTTTGTCTGAATGAGCTGAAAAACTAATCATTTGCATATCACAGCATCTTCTTCCTTTCGTATAAATTTAACGTCTGTAGCATGTCGCCTACTTGCTGTAGCAATTTTAATGGTCAGTAGTGTATTTAATTAAATAACAAGTGTTTGAATTAATTTCTTAGTAAAATAAAAAATATTTTTCTAGCATATGTTATTAATGGCGTAATCGTAAGCAACTCATAACTATTTTTTCAATAATTTAATAAATTACTCATTCTTTATAGAATGATAATTAGATTTAATATTATTCTCAAACTAAAATAATTAATGAGTAAAATTCTTTCTTTAATTCTAATGCTTTCCTGCCTTTAATTTATTTTTATTTTTACATCCCTGATTCAGTTTTTCTTTCAACTACATCTTTGTGTGAGGTTTGATATTTAATTACGTAGAAAAGTTCCATTAGTATTTTATCAAAATGTCATTTTTATAGGTTTAGTAATAAAAGGTACGCAGATCACGGAATTCCTTTTATAGATTCTTTACCACGACTATAAACGTTTTTCCATCTGTAGTTATAAAAAATAAAAATATCAAAATACACATAAAAGTCAATAGGTAAGAGATGTTATTTTTGGATTAACATCAAAACATCTTTGAGGACCTCGTTAAATTATGAAGTAAACAGAAGTATTTTGTAAATTTACTTTAAAAAATGATAGTCATTCTAAAAATTCGATATCTTTAGGTTATTTTAAGTTTTAGACTTTTGATAATTATAAGCAATGTATTACATTTAGTTGAAGCTTATTAAAAAGTAAAATTAATATATAATAACGGGTATTCTTTATTAAAAATCATAATTAATAATTTTTTAATAATATATTAATCTATTTTGTTATCAAGTTTCTTTATTACATTATCTATGTAATATAATTCATTCAAAATGTATTCCTTCTTAGGTTGATAGAAATTGCAAGAATTTCAACAAAAAGAATACTAGGATTTTAAAAATAATATAGTATCTTAAAAATTGTTATAGATATAAAAACAGTTATATAAAAAATATATATTCTTTAATTTATTTTGAGATTTAAATGTTAATTAGTGAATTTTATGATAATCTTTTTCAAGTTGCTTCATTAAAGTATTCGATAAATATAACCAAATAAATATATTCATTCTTGAAGTACAAAAATTGTTTGATTAAGACGTGATTTGAGAAAATTTAAAACAATGTTGCCCGTTATAATTTTAAAATCCATTGCCATAAAATTTGCGCACTTTGATTGCCAGTTTTTTTTCTCTTTAATATAAAATACATTATTTACTTTATCATGAACGTTTTTATTTTATAATCTTTTACAACTTTAACAGAACTTCATTTTAAGGATAAAACTTCTATCTAAGTTGTATAAGTTGAATTTATATATAAATTGTAATCTTTATATGCTTCAATAAAGGCTTAAAGTTTTTTTATCTATTTAGAATTTTGTATACAACTGGAGACGTGTTTGACTATTTTTTAGAACTATATTTTTCTCTATGCTTAATCTTTTACCTGATCTAAACTGACTATTTTAACATATTTATTTCTTTTTAAGAAATATTGAGAAGAAACAGAAATTTCAAAAATGTTTTAATTAAAAAAGGAAACTAATTGTTTTATTAATAATTATGTTGCTCAGAAGTTATAATAATTTCGGTGTGTGGAAATTCTCAGAAAAATATTTTGAAATAAAATCAAAGGTATATCTTTTTTTTTCAACTTTATTAAATAAATTTAAATTGGTTTTAATATAAAAACATTTTAATTTCTTTGTGACTATAAGCAAATTAAAAGTTTTTTACCAGCTTCTTCTTCATTCAAGTAAATATTTCTACCACGTATTGTTAATGTACGATTCATAAAAGAGTTTACTATAAAAATGTAACGTACCTTTTGTTTCCCAAAAATGTCCAAAGCATATGAATAGAAAATGCTAGAATAGAATTTACAAATAATTTAAATTAAAATGATGTACCAAAAAAAGAAATTACATCTGTTAAAAGCAAATGATGGAAAAAAATATTGTTATTAGCAAATAATTAGATTTTTTCAAATTCATACGAAATGAACATGTGTTTAAAAAATAAACTGTAATTTATTTATTTTCAAATTGCAATTTAACATTGTTATCAGATGAAAAATGTAATGAGGAAAAAGGCGAAAAAATTACCAGCACGTTCTGAACTTTGATATATTTCGAATTGTAGCCTATTTAGTTCCCGTTTATCGGATCGCAGTTTTCTGCTCTCGTCGTTCAGGATCTCATGGTTGTCAGCAAAAAACAAAATCAATGCTTTCAAGACTATCATATGAAATTCATTGCTGCAGCTTAACTACCCTCTAATAAGAATACAGAGGCATATTTTCAGCATAAGCATAGTCAATCGTGGTCCATGTCATGTCAAGAAATATGATTGTTTTGAAGAAAACAAGTGCCTAAACTAACAACAGAATTTCTTTGCACCGACATAGATTTCATTCATCTCGGCAACCATGGTTTGTTCTTGTTACATTAGAAGTAGAAACGTAATAAATTATATGATCATCATCAAATCTTGTCTAAGTATTACACAATAACCTTTTCCAGATGAATCTGTATTTATTACAACATTATAATTTCTCATGCATGTTTGGATACATTGTGCATTTGATATCATCCTTCTAGGTCATCACCTAGCGTGACGATATATAGAATCATTGGATACATTTCTCGATCATCTCTTGCTAACATTGATAGTATTTTAAATAATTGCTTATATATATTTATATTACATTAAGGCCCATGGTTCTACTCATTATTCCAGATTTACGAAACTCTAAATTTCAGCAGAGCATTGTCTTACTGTATGTTGCCGATATTGTACATAACCTTGCTGCCAGCCAATATACAATATGTTTGGCAGACTTTCAGGCAGTAATATCTAAGACACATATTTTACCAATAGAAAATGTCTTATTGTCGAGAAACTGAGACATCCTCTGATGTCATCCTCTGCAACCAATGAAGAATGGCATCGTTATGTATCTGAATTACATCTTTTATCTAAAAAAAACGTCTAATCTTAGCTTGACTTGATTCTCTCGTGTATAGTTATTACTATACCTGATAGATTTCTCAGTTTTGTGTACATACTTTTAGAATATAAGCCTCAAATTTCTTGTAAATTTAATCGTTTATTTTTTGTACAATATATTCATCAAATAAATTACAATTTGTTTCTTAGATTTATTTTACTGGTGTAATAATTTTAACAATCAGTAGTATACTATTTCAATTAAACTGCTACATCATCATCTATTTCTGTGAAAAATTTCCCTATCATTAGTTAAAATTTCATACGGCAACACATTGTGCGTAGATTCGCAAATTCCTGTAGAGAGACCTATCCCTCTGTGATGAAGCTAATATCTGGTGGACAAGTCTTCAAGTGTTTCCTACTAATTGATAACAATGGACCAAATAATCACTGCGAACTTGTATTCGCAGTAATCAGAACATGTAAGAGGTTTTACAACAGAAAGGTGACATTGTTGGAAGACTTTGTGGCATCATCCTTTCTCAACGGATCTTAAACCATCAAATTATAGTTTGTTCTGCTTCCTGGACAAACATCTTAGTGAAAAGTCATTTGCCAATGAAGCAAACTTGCACCAAGCAGTCACAGACTTCTTTGTGCCCAAATCCCAAGATTTACCTCAAGGGGATTGAATAATTGGAGATACGTTTGCAAAAGATATTGGATGCCAATGGTAATTGTTTCAAAGACTAACACCAGGCTACACTTTCGATAGGTCATGTACTTTTTTATTAAAAATGGCAAGGATTTTCTTGTTTACCTTGTGTTAAGTAAGGAATATCATGCCTATTTATTTCCAATACACCACTCATTTTTTTTATGAATAAACATTCATAATTATGGTAACACCTATGTGTTGAATAAATGTATACTGTGCTGATTTGTTGACAGTAGTACAGCTCACTTTTGCTAAGAAAACTGTATCATCAGTGTAAATTGTATGATCATTTTGTTTTATAATTTCATTTATTATTTGGTTCTTTGATGTTCAGAATTTTTAAACAAGTATTGAAGATTATTTCAAGGTCTTTTTCAAGAAAAGTTCAAAAAGATAAACAATGAGCAAAATTAACAACACAAACTGAGTAACGGCCTAGTTTAAACAAATGCGCATTCAATTCATACCAGAAAAATTCTTAAAATTTAGAATGTCATTAATAAACCTTAATTCTCTCAGTTATTTTTAAAATTATGAACTAATCTGAAAGCAAAATTATATGTAAAAATAAAATAGAAACAAAATTACATAATATACATCTGTTAAATGTTGAAAACTTAATGAAACTTCATTTTTATGTCTATAAAAATCATGTTTTTTAAAAAAAAATCTACTTAGATTATAATTTTTAAGACATCTTCCGCACTGAACATTATTAAACATTACCTTTAATGCGATTTATGCATGATTTTTAGATCATACTTCTATTGTTAGCATAGACGATTTAATTTTGATTCAATTTTCTGTACATAATTCAGTATTTACTTTAAAATATTTGAATCTTTGATCATCACAATTGAGCTCTTGAATTTGTAATTTTACTTCGATTTACGTTAAAACGTTTCAAAATATTCTAAATCAAAACCTACACGACATATTAATTTTATAACATATGAAGATAAATTTATTAGAGGAACACACATTTCGATTTACTAATAACTACTGATAATCTTCATCAATTAAATAAAAGTTAATTAATAACATCAACAGTTACTGCTAGAGTAGGTTTCTTTTATTAATTAATAGTTAATTAATTTATATCGTGAATTATAATTTAATTTAATATAATTTTCATTTACATTAGAGCTACGTTGGACAGAAAATTTTTTAATTATTAAAAATTGTAATAATTACTTTAACTTTTATTAATATTTTCAACTTTTTAAGGAACCATTTTAATATTTTATAACTTTTAATAACTTAAAACACTTTTAGAAATGTTTAAATAATTAAAAAAATGATATTTTAGTGAGAAAATATAAATAGCAATCATCAGCGTATATTAAATATTTATGAAACCTTATAAAATGCATGAACGTTTATTATAAAAATAATAATGGAATCAATGGCACATTATCTGTCATAACATTTGATTTTCAATGAATGAATTAAAACATAGTGTAAAGAATTATTTTATTGTAGTACGTAATGAAATAATCAGGTCATGAAATATAAAAATAATATAATTAATACATAATTATTACTAAATTTGATATAAATATTCATTTTAATAAAATATAAAGTAAAAATATTATTTGAGACGTCAAATACAATCAAATTATATATAATGTCAATATTAATCCAGAGAAACCATACTTTTATTTAAGAATATGAAATAACACACATTCATTAATCTCAAGTAATCCTGAGGTTCACTCATGAATGAATCATTAAAAAGACATCTTTACAATGACGTAAATGCATATAACTTATATTGACAATTTACAAAAGTATTCTAGTATTGTGAATAATAAATACAACTGTGAATAATAAATACAACACTATTAAAGCAGGAAGATTTCCAAAACATTATGTAATCTACAATAAAGAAAAATTTCAACACAGTAAGTTAAAAAAAACATACTCTAGGTGTAATTAAAAATAATGAATTAAAGTATATGTAGTGAATTCAATGAACTAAAAATAATTAATTCGATAGCACTCTGACACAACTAAATTGATGATTTCTGTCAAGAAAAAAGCTTTTCAACCTTATAAAAGCTACAAATTAAATTTGGATAACTAATCGGACACGAATTGCAGTTGGACAACTATTTCCAATAAAGATAAAAAGAAATCTTCAACTACGATCATGAATTAGCAATTTAACTCTCTCATCTAATTTTAAAAATCTTAACTAATCCCCAAGTTTTACGAATACATTGGAAGAAAAAGAGAGCATGCTTTAGATGTCGAGATGATTAAGCTCAATATTTATGAAGCGTTTAAATGTTTACTTTGAAAGTTAAGTCTCACCTTTGTTTATTCATACTTTAAGCAATAATCAGAGAGCAGATTTTTTTTTCCTCGGCAAAGCAGAGCTTTTAATTGATGATGTCTCTGAATTGCGTAATTAGCAAAATTCATTATGCTGCACAAAAGTTTTCTTCCACTGAAGGAATTTTTCTATCTTCATGCTAGAATTCTGCACTTGATGTGAAACAGTAAGACTTACTTTTTTAGCTAAATAATTGTTTTATTTCAGTCTTGGTTTGGAATTGAATAATTTAAGATAACTTGCTGCAGATAAATATTTTTAATCTCTATAGGAGAAAAAAATTAAGGTTATAATACATATACAATGAAAATATTTCTTAAGAATTAAACTAAACTTAATACATTATGAGAGAATAGATATAATTCATATTATAATAAGTTTTACTATGTAGTATATTTTTATATAATTTTTATAAAGGATTATATTTAATCGTTCAAATGCCATGCTTTCTCATGAAACGCAAACTGACGGTTGAAAGGAAATATTTAATTTAATAAGAAAATTAACTGCTTTAATACTTGCTGTAGAATCTTTTTTCCATAAAATATATAAATGTAAATGAAAGAAACTTTTTTAAAAATATACTTACCAAATAACAAACCATAGAGCTTACCAAAAATATTCAAACTTTCAATAATTATATGTAATTAATTTTTAATCTAATTATTTGTATAAGAATCCAATAAAGATTTTATTATTTGAAGTCCCATACATTATATAAAATGTAATGTGAATTCTTTTAATATGCAAAATTCGTTTGAAATAATGGCGATCAATTAAATAGAAGAGAATAGTATCAAAAATAATCTTATAGAAATTCTTTTAATCATTAAAAAAATTAAAGCGTTAAAAATTATGTAATAGCTTATAGGATAATAACCCTGGTTTTTTAATAATAAAGTATCAATAAAAATAAATTTTCATAGTATCATAAAACCATTATAGAAAATCATGATTGCCTTTTTTATCAATCAGTTGTTTGAAGTGTAACAAAATGACTTCAGAATTTATAATAGTTATCTTTCAATTTATTTCGCAATACATTAGATATTTCAGCAATTTGTAATAAAAATAGGTAAAGGTAATTTAAGATAACGAGAAAAAGTAAATTAATTTGCATATTTAATCTGAACATTTTCTTAATATTGTAAATAAATTTCAATAGTTTTGAAAATAAAAACTAAATTTTGAAACAACAGTTAAATATAAATATTTTATTGATGATTTGATCTATATAAAATTATTTAAATAAAATACGTTCACTGTATATAGTATACCATATTTGTGTGTATGGATGTACTCACACAATATTAACTTTTTACTGTTCTAAATCATTGTGATGAATTATAATATACATAAGAAAATTATACTACGTTATATCATTGAATGATATCACGTAGATAAAAAAAAATTAGCAAAATTAAATTTAATTGAAGCTTAGAAACTTTTCATGAAATTCTTATTCTTCTCGAGATTAGCTATTATCGATGATCAATACCGCACTGACACATTTAAGAATCTTTATAAAAGACTTTAAATCTGGTAACAAATGCGAAGAAATTTTCTCCATTTATCATGAATAGTATTGGCACTTATGGAAATACTTTTCCTTATTTTTTGGTCCAACATAAAAAATATTTTATAGATTATGTATACTTAAGTAGGCAGTAAAAATTGATTATAAGGGATAGTTAAAGTATAAAAGAAACAAAATATCTACAATGGCAAACTATTATTTTACAATATACCATAAATGAAAAAGATTCCGTTAAGTAGTTTTTACATATTTTTTTTTAATATAAATTTATTTTAATAAAATAAATACTCAAATAATGACTTAAATATAAATATGACGGTTTTTTGCGTGCGTTTCGTGTTATTTTATAACTTAAAACAGCTAAAATTAATAAGTGATAATATCAGCAGCAAAATATTTCTTAGCTCAAATTATGTGACTTCACATGTTCCACTATAATCAAATACTTTTATTTTTGTGTAATTAAAAGACACTAACATCTTTAAATGTATGTTAATAGTCTAAATTATTTCAGTTAGTTCATTCAACTTACTTATATTTTTCAGATGTTCTTCTAAAATATATTATTGTTATAATATTTAAAAAAATTTTACTTTACAGACTCATTTGGAAACTAAAATTTTTAATCAAATCAAATCAAAACATTCATTTTTCATAATTTTCTAATTTTTTGCTACAATTCCTACCATAAATTGAATACAAATATATTTAATCAGTTTTCATATTTAAGGACATTATTATACACAATTCTCATTATTTTCATATTTTTCGTAGAAATGTTTCCCGTAAACTATTATAATAATGTAGGCAACTTCTCAAAACTTTATTGTACGTTATATTAAATTTAAAATTTCACTTTTGTGAGTTTAACTAACATATTTTTATTTATAGGCAAATTTGTAGTGAAAAGAAATGCAATAAATAGAACTTGGATAATTTATTAAAAAGTTCGCTAAATATATTCGAAATGACATAAATATTTACAACAATATAAATTGCCGGAGTTAAATCATTTCTGTAAAAATGTATTGCAGTTGTTGATTAATTTATTAAAGTTACAAAATAATTTATCGTATTTGTAATTATTCTGCAGCTAAATATATTTTAATAAATTTGATGCTAATTACCTTTTCTTGACATTTATTGGCGAGGGAAAAATATTTTCTTAAATTGTTTTATCTAATTTTCTGTTAAATCCTTTCAAAAAGTTTTGTTGATATTTAAATATTTCTATAAACAAAGAGAGGTTAATGTTTTTCTATAACCATAATTCAAATCTTCCACCTAAACTAATCCTGTTACTGTGGTTACAACCTGTAAATCCAATGACGCAAACATAAACACCTTAATTTTTAAAATATCTTTATAACTTCTGCCTTAGTTTCAAACTATATTTAGTTTAGTTATAACTTTTTCCATTTCCTTTAAAAATTGTTATTTTAATAATCAAAAAAATTTTCTTTTTCATGCTTAACTTCATAAAATTTCTTAGAAACAATTTTTTTCAAATTATTTCTGCCTTTGCTTTTTAATATTTTTATTATATTTTGCTTAAATCTGAATTTATATTATGTTTTCTCAAGCTATACGCATTAAAAAACTGAAATTGAATTTCGTTGTTTTACTACGACTAAAATTTTGCTGTTGAAATTGGATGAAAAGTAAAAACTATACCCTTAAGCATGGTTCTTTTACCACTCTTTTGGTAACAAGAACTGGATTCCTTATATTTTGAACTTTTTCATGTGACGTAGTTTCATGACATAAATATTTTTATTAAATTTCCATGAGGGTATATTTTTTTATCAATATTTATGAAAATTGCAGTCAATTAAATTTATTGCACCAAGAAAAGTAAGAAGATTGTGTCAATCATAGATATAACCATTTGAAGAAAAATAGGAAGAAATTTGGAATACATTGTGTATAGAATATAGTACACAAATTTCACTATCCATTCATAAAGGAATTTCACTTACAAGATTAAATATAATCCATTCTTATCAAACCATCCTTATTAATCCAATAAAGTGTCGGGCAAACCTGAATTTCAATGATAAATGCGATTTAATTCATCGCAATCTTAATTCTAAACTAGAAATTGATACATTGTAATCTCTGAGGACATAACATGATTTGATGATCAGAAAAAATTTTTATCAATCGATGTAAAACCTGAAAAACTTGTTGAAATGAATTATACTTTTATTAAAATCTACATTGAAGAAATTCAAACTATTCTGATAGCATGCTGACACTTTATCACTACGTTGTAAACAGCTTAATAGCATACGGTCATTGTAAGATATTTTAATATCCACCAATTTTAATATTTCCTAGGACTTTTCATAGACAGTGAGCTGTATTCACGAGTATACGGAAGGAATCTAAATCATCCAAGCAAGTATTTATCAAAGGGACCCCTGAAAGATAAGCATGCAGAAAGTACAAAAGCAATAAAAAGTCTTTTTGATTCACAAAAATAACTGGGATTAAAATGGAACCTTTCTTTTGGTAGATCACTATTTTACAACTAGGCTACGAAGAGTCGCACTATGATAATACTTATTTTTAATAGAAATTGTAATACTGGTCTTAACCTTTTGCTGATGTCGTTTGCTATCCTAAGAAGAATATGGAAAGTCATGGCTGTATAGTGAGAAAATTACAATGCGACGATGATAGATTTACTTTCTCATACTTTGCAAATATGATCTTCTGATATTTAACAAATATTCCAACAACGCATACGATGATAGATTTACTTTCTCATACTTTGCAAATATGATCTTCTGATATTTAACAAATATTTCAACAAAATAAAAATATAAAAGCTTTTCTTCCATACATAAGCTAAATATAACAACTCATAATAGCTTTTTGAACATATGCTTGCATGATAATCATTTGGAAATCTCAACAATATATTAACTTCATAGAAATGGGACTGTTGAGCCAAACAACTTCAAGATATAGACATTTTCACGGGGTAACAGTTCTGGTCAAATTAATCAATTTAACAATAGCTACACATAATAGAGTAAAATTCTAATGAGCTAAACAAGAAAATGATTTGTCTGAATTTTCTTATACTAACATAGGCTCATGTCTAGAAAAGGCTCAGATTTTTATGTCTCCAAAAATATTTATTAGAACTTCGGGTCTCATATGCTATGTTAGAATCCAATAGCTATAGGAAAGATGATAGATGAAGGAACTATTTTAAAATGGCTTTGATATTTTTGGCATTTGTTGATGATATCGTTTAAGTGAGCAGAATTGGAAAGCATGGCGCCAGATGTATTAATTTTATTAGAAACCGAGTCATGGAAATTATTCTTAATGATAAGAGGAAACGAAATTAAATATTAATTTTATCTTCGTTCATGGTTAGGTTCAATTTCCTATATTAATTACACCTTTAAAATTACTAAATAGCTGATTAATTGTGAGTAATTACACTTACGAAAAGACAAATATTGGAATATTATCATTATATAAGAACTAACAATATCGTCTTATTTATTCAGATTAATGTGTCACCATGACCTCAAGTTTAAACCTTGAATCATCTGCAGCATCACCAAAAATAATTTGTGTAAATTCTAATCATTCTGAATGTTAATCCTTATGTTATACATCTGTGAGAGCATAACATAAGGATTAACGTTCTATTAGTGACTATGATTAGATCCATTGAAAGTAAATTATTGAGTTTCAAGTTCAAAACTCTAAGAAAGAAAATTTCATTTGAGTTTGTGATAAGAGTGTAAGGATATTAATCATTAATCACAAAATCTTCCAATATTCAGGCAAACTAGCATTGCTTATCAAAGTTATAAAAAGTTTCAGGATTCGATGGTTGGCACAACTGAAGACTCAAATCCAATAAAATGACTCGCATTTACCAAACATATGGAGGCAAGAAAGCGAAGAAGACAACGTCTCAGGTGATTTGATATTGTTAGGTATGTTGTAAGAATCATATATAAAGGAGAAGGAAAATATTTTGCTTTGGATAGAATGAGATGGTGTGGACTATATGGAATGACCTTTGTCTGCTGCAGACTGTAATGACCAGAATTAAGATTTTTTCAAAATTAATGTTATAAAAGATTAATTGTGTGTGTGATATTTCTGACAGAGAAATAAAATAATGGTTACAGAACAATTCAACATCATCACTGAAAGAGTACTTAAATTTTATTGAGAAATAAGAAGATTTTATCTATGCAAATGAATAGTATAATGTTGCATTTTTCTATAATTACGTGTTCTTCATCTTGTTTACACCCCAAAGATATATGTAAGCTATATTTGATTTTATTAATTCTTCATGTAAGTTCTGTTTTAACATAAAAATGTTAATTCATTTCACGTGCATTTTATTCCACTCCAAGTGTTCATTTGAAATTAAAATATTTTGATTTTCCTATATTTTTAATTTTTTTTTCTTTTTCTACACTTTTAACGTTACAAATATATTAAATTTGATAATTTGAAAATTGTATGTTTTGTAGGTTACAAACTTTCATCAATATAAAAATTTAAAAAAAATTCATTGCCAACCTTTTGTTACTGGAAAAAAGTTTATTAATTAGGGAATTTTAACGTATTTTAAAATGTATTATATCAATAAAAAATTTTATATTAAGAAAATCTTTCATCTTGTATAACGTAGTTGAATAATGGAAATTAATTTTTCAAATAATATTTTCCAAGTGCAAAGAATTATTGGAACTTGTATTTAAATTTTATTATAAAATTTATAATAATTTCATTCTGTGTAGGTTTTGAATAATTCATGATGTGAATTGCTTCAGGTAAATTACAGTAGATAAAGATTAGACGAATTCCGAAATTGTTCAAACAGAAATTCATGCCTTTAAAAATTTCCGAATCTTTTAGATTTATAATGTTTTAATTCATTGGGTGAAAAATTTAAAATTTTGAAATGTGGAAAAAAATCTACATTCATATTAAAATATTTCAAATTAATATAATAAAATATGTCAAATAAAAAACGCAAATGTGATCGGTTTTAAAAATACTGCATACATAAATATTGTAGGAAAAACAGTGCAAAGTAAATACATAACTAAATATAATTTATTCATTCGAGGAGAAGAAGTCTTTTTATTACATTTAAGCGAAAAATGTTTTCCAAGATCGAGAATTTATGACTATATTATTTCCCTTTACTCGCTTTAAGCTTATCAAGAATATTCAATATTCTTCCAAGGATGTTTTCAAGTCAGGGAAGATATCATATTCATCAAAAATTTTTCGTAAATTACTATGCAAAATTGCGGATTGAGTTTCCGTTTAATAATAGCAGAATATTAAAATCCTTATAATAATCTTTTAACTCTTATGACTATTTTAACTCTTATGAAGTGTGAGATAGAAATATCTTATTTAATTAAATTTCTTATTTAATTATATTATTATTGAAATAACTTTTTTTAATTATAAACATTAAATTATATTTTGAATGAAAAATACATTCTATGTTTTAAAATATTAATAATATTAATCTTATTAATTGCCTTCAATTTAATATTTGCTTATTTTCTATAAATTGATATTCCTATATATTCTTTTATTATTATTCCTACCTTTCATTCTGAATATTTCTTAAGCTGTTTTAATATGATCCTTGTGCCTGTATTTATTATTGCACATACATTCAGTACATTGACTCTCTCAAATTGGTTGACGAGTTATAAAGCTGCGAATGAAAGTATGCGAGCAAATGTTAAGCACAACCTGTATTGTCAAAAAAAACAGTATCAAAAGGGGTTCTTCAGAATGTGTGTCCGAACATGACAGAATATTGTAATAACTTAGAAAGTGCTATATAAATTCCTAAATATAAATAAGAAACAAATACAAGAATAATGTAACGATAATTTTAATCAATATTTCTTATTTAAGTACAGAAAATTCAATCCCAGTTGCCTGTTTTATATTATAATGAATATAAAACAGGCAATTGGGATTGAATTTTCTGTACTTAAATAGTGCAATTACTTTCAGTAATGGTGCTGAATTGTTCACAATTAATTGTGAACAATTCAGCACTAAATTCACTAAATAATGCACCAAATTATTATAAGAATAAATTACATGAATTAAATTCACTAAATTCTACTAAAATTCGTTATAAACTCATCATTGGTGGAAATTAAATGTGATATATAAATGAATAAGTTAAATTTAGATCCCACTAACCATGGAAAATTAGAAACTCCTAATGGTAAAACTGCTTTTTTTTGGAGTAATTAGCCATGCATTCACTCCTAGTTGCTTTTAGACAAATTAAAGTGAGCTTTTGCGTTTCTGTTTTCAAGTCTGGATGTTTAATTTAGATTCCAAAGTTTTTTATGGAAGTTGAATGCGCCTAATTTTCTATACGATATATTAAATGCCATTATGCAATGATTCCTCAAATGAGTTTTACAATTTTTTTAAACTGTATGTTAGCAATATCATATATAACTGTGTCCAGTGAGATATACCCATTGGAGTCGAAATATTAGACTCTGTGGTGTCGAAGTATTAATACATTCAATATCGGGTACATGCAATTTTTCTTATACAGTCTGAAACCTTTTTTAAATAGTAGAAGTAACCCTTTTCAAATACTAATGAACTTTTAATCAACAATTGAAATTTATAAACTTTGAATCAATTAGATTCTAAAATTGCAGGCCATTTTAAATAAATGCTTATAACTGAAATTTGATTTAATTTTTAATAAATATTTTTGTATTCTGTTATAAATATCATAGTTATGGATATTTATAATAAAAGTTATATAAATGATCTATATGAAATAAATATTTTAAGCAAATATTGTTTTTATTGGAGCATAATGTTTTAGAAAGATCATTCATTTATTTTTGTCTTCCCAACTAATGTATCAGTAAGCTATGGGTTCAAAATTATATATAGTTATTATTTACAAATGCTCTTTGAAAATGTTCCTAGTCTTTATGCTATAAATTTACTCAATACTAGAATCATTAAATTTGTCTACAAAGCATTTTAAAGCATCAATTAAACTCTATTCACCTATGTTAATATGCATTTAAGCTCAACTATAGTAATTTTTATTTTCTAATCTCCCTCATATAAAAGTTTTATCGTATTTCCAAACAAGAAAATGTTAATACCCTATAAATATTTATTAGGGTTTCTTTTTAGAATTTTTAATAACTTACATATTTTCAAGAAATCCGTAAATAAGTGCCAAGGCAAAATGTTTCTCTATAAGATTTGTAACTTGAATTTGAATATTGAGTATTTCAAATAGAAGTTCACATAAAAGAGATTTGTTAAGATATTTATTGGTAAAAATGTTATTAAAGATTTACTTACAATAACAAAACAAAGTTACAGTTAGTTCCAATGAATTTATTGAAAAAGATTAAGAATTATTAAAGTAGCCCTTCTTCTATATGTACACTGCACAAGTCCTTCATCAATAACTCTCATCTATTATTATGATTTGTTCTGAAAAATTAACAAATATTTCCTTTCACATTTTTAATCCTTTAATAAAATTCAATTTCATGAGACTTACAGTTAAAACAAACATTTAGGAAATATTTAGAATAATTATTTAAATTTAATGTGTGCAATCTTAATATATTATTTAACTCTTTATTACTAAAATATTCATTTATTATGTTAACTCACTAAATACCCTAAAAATTAAAAAAAAATAATGTTTATTTTTAAAAATTTATTTATTGATTTAGTCAACAAAAATTAAGATAATAGATTAATATTCAAAACATTTAGTTAAAGAAGATTGTAGATATATGAAACAATGTACTGATCTTCAATAATGTTTGCAAAATACTTTGACCTAAATCATAAATACAAAATTTCAAAATATATGGTAATCCTAAAGACTAAGTTTTTACTAAGATTAAAGTTTTTTTTAAACAAAATATGTTTTTTCTCATCAAATGATAAAACCTTTTCTTACTTTAGTAACAAGCAACTACAAAAAAGATCAAAACTTCAAGAGATAAAAGAATAAGATATTAAACTTAAAACTTTTCTTTCTACCTATAATAAAATATTCCTATTCTTGCATGAGTTTACTGTCACATTGTTATAGCAAAGTATCAAAAGGCTTATAAACCATATTTTATCACTTAGAAAAGACTTTTTCTATGAACTTTTCACATTATTTTGTTATTTAATCTACTTACTTCAAGCACTTTAATTATTTTTGAGAGCTAATTTGAATGTGCTATCGAGAAATTATTTATACTTTTTAAACTTTTAATACGATTTTTATTTTATCAAAATATAAATTAACGTAAATGTAAATATTATATTGCTTCATTTTTATGCTGATTTTATTCAAAATTACAAAATTAGAGCAATTCAAAATTAATTATCGGTTTCCAACCAATTATAATCAATTAAATATACTTTAAATAAGAGAACAAAATTTCAAGCTGAAATCATTTTTATTTAAATTATCATTGGTTTTATGTTTTCAAGAAGCGTTCTGTACTTCTAAAATACTATTCGGTTGATGTCTTTATATTAAAAACATTAATGTATGATGTTTTCAATTGTGAAGATAAGCATTTCCCACCGTAAACACAAACTTTGCACTCATGTTATCCTAAAAAGTGCGCACGTTTTTTTAGAATGATATCCGTAAATTTAGCTTACGATGACTTTGACCTATACAAACTTCAAAAATTAAATAGTGTTATTCAGTTATCCTTATGGCAATATGATCCAGTTGTTCTTCATATAAATTTCCAACAGGATTCAGATTACAAGTTTAATCTGAAACGGTGAAAAAGTAACACACATACTTGGTATTTTGCAGAATATCTACGAATAATGGAAACACGTAATTTTTCTGTATAGTAATGATGTGTACAGTAACCTTCGCTGCTTTTTGAAATTCATGAATGTTGATACGGAATATATTTTTGTATTTTTTGAATCTCGCCTCTTTCATAACATCTTGTTTCAATTAGTTTAAGGGATGATCAATAGATGCAGATACTGTCCCAACTCTCACATTATTTTCATTTATTCCTGACATCATCAACTGCTGACTAATGGGTGGCATCTAACATGATGCTAAGTTTCTTTCCTTTCGAGATATTGTCGTAATTTTATGCATAAATTCTAACTTATATATGTGGGATTGAAAGCGTCACCAGAGGGCCATTCACATCAAATCCACCGTCGGACAGAAAAGAAGATGAGAGAGAACGGCGAGGTGATGGAAGAGAAAAGACATGAAGACGGAATGGATATTGGACTAATTTCGAACTATAACTAAGATATTAGATTTGATATTCGTTTGTAAATAAGTAAATAACTTTTTCTTATTTTTCTGTAAACCTTAATTAAATCATTTAAACATAAGATTTATTTAGTTCCTGAAAATAAGAAGATAGAACCCACATATATAACATACATGTGTATCTCATATAAACAATACAATTATTAAATCAGACATCGAATAGAACATAAAGACTTCGAATGCAATTCTTAAAGTTAAATTTCTAATTCATCTTCAAATCATTATAATTTCGAATAATTTAAACATTAAATTCGATTTAAAATAATTCTTTAAATTCGACTTCCAATAATTACATAAACTATTATTAAAACTCGTTTCCCTTAATAAAAAAATAATGCATTACGCTATCAGTTAAAGATATAATATTCCATCATTTTAGTTTAAAAACATAATTTTTAAATAATATTTTATTTAGAAACAACGGTGAAAATTAAGAATACTAAACTCAACTCTACTTTAAAGATATTTTTGTTAAATTAGAATTCAAACATTTGTTTTTAATCTTTATAAAAAATATATAATTCTGTTCATAAATATTAATATTGACTGAAAAAATTTGATCAGTTATTTTTAAATTACAGATTCACAGTAAAATTATATTTTTTAAGAAATGTTACATATTTAAAAGTAATGAATATTTACCCAAAGTGAAAAATATCTCATCCACAACATAAGTTGAATTAATTATCTTACACCAAGTCAGAAGCAATCGAGCCTGCGTAACCAGAAAAAACAGTTATACTACTAAGATAATAAATTTAGCAATTAACCTTATCCTTTTTGCTTATGTTAGATTAGTTTTCCTGACAGAAAATAAAAAGAAAAACAGTTTTAAAAAAATACATTATATATAAATAATAGAGGAATTTTAGTATTAATTTTGTGAGATTTTAAAAATTTATATTAAAAATTAAGCTTTTTTATTTATCACTATTACCGTCTTATTTCTTTCTATTTATTATTTCAATTCAAAAAGGCAATGCATACATTATTTTCTCTTTAAATTGTAGTAATATATAAGAACATTGACTTCATATTCACGAAATGAAAAACAAAACATGTAAAATCAATTTTCAAAAATTTTCCTTATAATAAAGAAATATTTGCTATCAAATCCACTAAAGGAACTTTTATATATGAATTATTACGGGCTTGTAATATAAGCGAGTTATATTTATGATATTTACTAATTGAATTGTCTGTGACTTAAGCGATAAAATATTTTTATTTGATTCACTGCAATTTCAAAAATTCCTTACACTTTATCAGTTTAATAGTATTAAAAAATCTTAAACTGACGCATGCAATCACACATAAATACACACACACAATATAAATATATATATATATGTATGTATGTATATATATATATATATATATATATATATATATATATATATATATATATATATATATATATATATATGTATACTAGTATGTAATTTTACTAAGCAGAAAATTAAATCACAGCATTATATAATTAAAAGTAAATTTTAGCCACCCACACTCTCTAGTGGTCAGCGTGCCTATCTATGAATCAGGAGCTCTTGTGTTTGAATCCCAGTTTGGGCATAAATATGCTCTATCTCTCCCGTCTTTGTCCTTTCCTTATATGAATGGGTTGTCAAGGATTTCCTATCCTATAAGAGAATGCTTGTGCCATGTGTGTTCTGAGGAAGTCGGACTCCACACCAAATTATAGTTCGATTGAAGAAGTGGAGTAGCGCACCTCATAATGCCAGCCGAGCTGGCACAAAACAGCAAAAAAATATCTTTTTAGTTTCAATAAAAATTTTATTTCATTTTGTCGTATTAAACAGTAAATAATAAAAAATTAGTTTCAGCAAATTAATTTTCATTTATTATAATTATTTCTAAATTTAATATACATTTTTAAGAAAATAATACTTACTTGGTCTTATCTTAGAATCATTTGAAGAAACAAAAGAGGCATGACAGTTTAAAATTATATTTATTTTGCTAAAAAATCATGTTTTGAATTTTTAAATTACAAAAGTATATATAAATGGGTTTACATCTAAATTTATTTATTTTTATCTAAAACTTCAGTTGAAAAATATTACAGTTATAAAATAAAAACCTGAATTTGTCATATCGACAACTATAAGAAATAACGTGAATAGAGAGGGAACTACATATTAAGAAATAAAAATAATAACTATATTACACTAAAATCATAATATATCAGAAATAAAAATGATTTTATATTTAATGAAAAAGGAATCTTTTCGAAAACATTTCAAGTGTAAAAGCTATAAATGGTTAACCAAATCTATTGCACAAAAATAAAAAGATAATTAACCTTTTTTTATGTTTAAAAAAAATTCCAATCTTTTAATCTTTCAATGTTAAATATCAATGATTTATGTCTCTTCGATTTAAATAATTGTGTTATTAGTAATAAATATTTTCGTGCTGGAATAAAAAAAATTTACTTTTGATGATACAATGAGTTGGATTTATTGTAGAGTTTTTATTTCCTTTTTATTTAATTCAATGTTTAAAAGCCCCAAAATTCTAGTTTCATTACGTATAAAATAGTAAGTAGTAAATAAATGTTACTGTCAGTTTTTAGAAGCAATCATCAAAAATATTTAACAAACAATTTAAGGGATAAGAGCTGTAATCACATTAATTTTGTGATTGGTATCATAATATTTTCATCAAAACATTTTCATAAAGGGAAGTGAATTTTTTCCGAATATATTATACCACTAAATCTTTCAAAAAAACTCTTCTATATTCAAAATATTCTAGTATAATGTTTGTATTTCATAACAAATACATATCGATACAGCTTTTATTTCAAAATGTTGGTTCAAAGATCATTAATCTCTTCTTATATTCATGGAAATTTTCCAAAGTAATCCATATATAATGCAGATATATTTCTATAGGGATGCATAAATCTTAAAGTTTTTAAAAAGATAAACGAAATTCCAAGATTTAATTTTTTTAATATATACTTATGCTTGAAATATAATGACGATAGTTCCTTGAATTTTTAGTTCCTATTTTTGAAAAGGTATTCAAATATCTGTAAAAAATATCTTTCATCTTCAGGAATCACTTGATGAACAAAAATTATGTTTTTATCATACTATGAATACAAATTTCCCAATAGGTACAATGTATTACAGAATTTTGAATATTATTAGCAAATTATATATATTGAGTATTTAATTTATTATAGCGTAAAATCTTGTCTAACCCGCAGTAACTTCGATTATGGTTTGTAAACTAAGAGTAATGCTCCATTATTAATGAGGAAATAATTTAAAGAATATTTCAAAATGAGAATGATACGTTTTTTTTAAAAAAAAAATATTTCTATTGTTTTTGAGCTTCTTCATAAGTAAAAAGGAGTGTCGCTAGATTCTTAATTAATTCGTCAAATCAATTATGATTTAAAAATCATTAAATTCACCATAATGCTTGAAAAAAAATTCAAGATTGTTACGGGTAAAGCGATTTTGCAAATTATTTTCAAAATTCTGTACATAAAAAATGCATTTGTGAAAAGTTTAAAAATAAAACAGGTAAAAATAAGTAATTTATATATTACTAACAAAATTTTATGTTTTACTTACTCACAAACTTATAATATTACTTTTTTTAAGAAAATCAGTCAAATAGTTCGCTTTTTATCTTCTTTTACAATAAGACCCATTTTTTATTATACGAATTGCAACTTTTTAGTATTTAGACATCACAAGTAGCGTGAAAATCAAATAATAAAGAGTTATTGTGTGTGTGCAGCATAAAATATAAAAGCTTAAAGAATAGTGGTAAAGTATACCAACATGATGTTGGTCATAATCAATGTCAATATTTTCGAGTACTCAGCACATGTGAATTAAATTTAATTTAATAAAACTAGAATGTAGTCACAGTAAAATATAATGAACATTGTTAGTATTAAAAAATAAAAATAAAAATTTTCAAATAAATTTCAATAAACTTTATGAAACTAAATATTTGAAAAACGGATCTCCTTAAATTATAAAGTTTGTAAGAAACGTATTTAATACAAATGTTAAAAAACAATGGATCTAAATTTTGCAAGCGTTACAGTTAATCCTGGAAATGGAAAGTTAACATTAAAGTTTTTGCAGTTTTTAATGACCCAAAAGAATTCTTCTTGCAGAAAATGTAGTCTATTGTTAATCCTTGAAGTAATCACCATCATCATAAAGCACTTTCTATAAAACTGTCTCTAGCTTTACAATCCCCTAACGGTAAAACTCTGAAGTTTTGGCTGCCAAAAAATTCTGAAAGTACTTGGTGCAAGTCTGCTTCATTGGTGAAGGATTTTCTACGAAGATCATTGAACAGGGAGAAGAAGAGTTAGTAATCTGATGGTGCTAGGTTAGGTAAGTAAGAAGGAGGGAACAAAGTCTCCCAATCAAGTGACTGTATGGTATTCTTGGTCACCCGCGTGATATGCGATTTCGCGTTATCAGCCAAGAACAGTATACCCTTGTGATTAACCGGTACAGGCTCTTTCTTTTGTTATATCTGTTTCACATGATCCAGTTGCGGCAGTACAAATCAGCAGTGACCACTTGGACCGTTGGAAAGAATTCATAGTGAACCACTTGTGACGACTAGTCTGCCAGATATCAACTTCATCTCAAAGAGACAAATCTTCCGACCTGAATTTGTGAAGCCAACGCCTCCCAGTACATTCATTCATAACATTATCCCTAAACACTTGATATGTTCAGAAATTTGATGCAGCAGCTGATAAGACCACTTTGAAGTAGTAAGATAAACTTTCTTGTTTGTCTTATAGATATTTTTTAATTATCTTTGCGTATATTTTGTAAAAGAAATCGAATCATGAAGCTCATTTGTAACAAAAATCAAAATATTTATCTCTAATTGTTGTATAATTCGTATAATTACTGTGAAATAATAGCCACAGTTATTTTAGTGCCATTTAAAACTAAACTATATTTATGTTATATATCCCTGAATAAACAGTGTTGTCATTTATACTCCATTGAATGATAAAAAGTTTGAAAGATAAAAGTATTTTGCGCAGGCTCACTTCACCAGTGGAGACTTCCTGACATTTTTGTACATATGATCTTTCTTCTGAATTCGTAAGTTCACTATGCTGCTCATAAAACCCTATTTTAAGCAGTTTCCTTTCTATCTGCTCAAATAAATTTATTTATCTCGATTATATACCATTATATTTATTTCGATATGATAATTCTTCTCTTGAAAATTAGTCATAAATTCATATTATATATCACAGCAAAGACTAAAAATTATTAATATAACACATTAGTGAAGAAATTCCCTTAATGATTAATAAGACAACATATGTTAAGCAAAATTTTGATTTAATCATCACAATAAATATTCCCTAAAAAGAGATGAAATCCTTTCAATGATCCTCTAACATTGCTACTCCTATTTTGTCAAACTATTTATCTTTGGCTTCAAAATAGGTTTCAATTTCAGAAATCCCTGCTTCGTTTGTTATAGTACTTATTCTTTGGAAGACTAGTTTCAAATCTAAAAACAAGTAATTGCCACTGTTAGTCAGAACTGGAAAATACTCGAGATTGTTGGTTTTTGCCGTTTGCGGTCCGTCTGACTGGCTACGATTTGATTGTGGCTTGAATTTATGGATCCAAGTTTCATCCATTGTAATGGATCACGTATAAAATTCATTTATTGCGTTAAAACAGCTCCAAAACGCGTTTTGAATAGTTAATGCATTGTTTCTGGCTAACTGTGAACAAGTGTGTTTCCTACATCCAACAGTTTTTCCCGATGAATAAATTGGGAAGAAGGAACTGAATAGCAAGCAGGAGGAACCAAAGACACCTGAAGGGAGATTGAAAACGGTCCATTCTGGTATATTTATCATTATCTCAAGGACTTTCAGTTTTCGACAGTATGAATTAATTCTAAGGAATTTTTTTAATGTTTTCTGGAATAATTAATTACTCTAATTTGAGTGACAAAGAATTCAATAACATTCGTGTTCGAATTTTCAATTTTAAAGTCAGCAAACTACTTTTCTAATGTTTCTTTTTAACTTATTCATTATTACGAATATTGCTTGTCAAGCCTTTGCCTCTTAATAATTTTTGAATTAAAAATCAATTTTTAGATATAGAAACTGAACTTTGGGTATTGTAAAGCATTTTCAATACCCAAAGTTCAGACTTTTCAGCTGTTTTGAAAATTAAAAGCACATTATTAAAAATCATTGTAAATAATGGAATAGATGATAAATGGACATGAAACTTTTACAGTATAATTGAAAAGTCGGTTCTTCTTTTATAAATCAAAATATTTTGTAAATAATTGCAATATTTTTGTGTGTTATCTTGTGAACTTATTGAATGATATATTATTTACTCAAACATTTACATCTAGCACTTCAACTTACTTAATTTAATGAATGAACAAGATTTTATTTATGTATAACTTTATTCTAAAGGATTAAATTCATTGAATTTGTTTGCATTCTTTTAAATATTCACATTTATCACTTTATCAAATGCATTGAATTGTTTGCAGAATTTTAAAAAATTAAAAATAAAATGAATAGATTTATCGCACAAAGGAACAATATTTAAAAAGTATGGAATTCTTTAAAATAAAATGAAAACAATCCATTCCTTACTTTAATTTTTCTGCGCAATGAGAAATTTTCCTAAAAAAGTGTCACTAAAAGTTAATAAATAATATAATAGTTACTTTATTTGCTAGTGTTAATGATTAGAATACTTTGAAGTAATTTTACCCAAATTTTACTAAGGTTTTATTATTTTTGCTCAATTTTAATTAAACTTAAAATAAATCGTTATTAATTTCTTTTAAATATGAACAGCATTTAATATTGTCTTGATGTAAAATTTACTTATTGCTACATTTAAATATAAAATCCTAGATAATACTAAATTTTAATGTAGAAAAAATAAAATAAAATCTTAAGTACTCAATTTCATTAGGTTTAAATAAACACAATAAATAATTAATTCATATTAAGCATTTTAATAACAACAAGCAACTTTTAAAACAACGAACAATATTATTCATCTTTTTTTGTAACTACACATGATAATTCTAATGCATTAAAATTTTATTGAAATTACATGTTTTTTTTCAATATATATATATATAGTATTAATTATTTTTAAAATGAAAAATATTCATTAAATATCATATATTATGCATAAAAAGAAGAATTTGCATATAAGCTTTCCCTGGCATAAAATCATATATAAATTGTAAAAATCTTAATATTTTTCTTAAAATTCTATTTTTGTGCAAATTATTAAATTTTTCGTTGGTCTAAAGTTTTCATTAGTGGAAGACACTATACTTTCATCATGTTCAGTAGATAAAAAGTAATTTTTTTAATCTGCATCTTTTACTTTTTAATTTAGGATAAAATGTATGATACACCTTTTTAATCACAAATATGGCAAATTCATATACCATATTAAGCACAAATATACCACATTTAGCACAAATACTGTAAAATCGTATATCACATTAAGCATAAATATTTTAAATTCAAAGAAGTTGAAGCTTAGAGATACTATGTCACATAATCACTATTTCTTCTCTCACAAAAAAATCTTTATATTCTATTTGCTATCCTCACGAGACCCATTGTATATTTTCAGAGATTTCAAGTTCAACTGCCATGAAACGTTTCTCAATGCAAAATTCATTCAATATTCTGATATATTTAAATACATCTCTTTTCCACTGCATCGAATTCTGTTCCAGATCAAATTGCTTTCTCTTTTCCCTTATTCCTGTTAGCAGAAGTAAGTGATCTGAAAGGGATAAAAAAAGGTATAAATGGAAAAGTGGATTTTCTCAGAATACTATGTTAAACGTTCGCATTCGCAGAATGAGGGGAGCGCCATTACGGTCTTGTGCATGCAAATTAAATTGAAACTTTATCAAAGAAAGGGAAATGGGAAAAATTCTATCGCTAGAATTTTATCGCTTCGGAATGCAAAAAATTGCATTGTTTTAGTCATTTTATTGAGCAGATGGCTTAAAAAAGCTTTTTTGTGCATTTTATTCAAAGTTGAGATTGTTTTGTAAATAAAAAATAAACTTACATTGTGAAAAAAGTTTAATCTGAAACACAGATATGTGAAAGATTTTACTTAAAGAGATGTGGATTATAATCTTACTCCAGCTTCATTTAAACGAAAAAGGTAAGTTTGTTTCATTCATGAGTACTTTTTGCACAATATATCCGTTTATCCGTTTTTATGGAAGTAAAATATTCAAATTCAAATATTTAACTTATGAAGACGGGATATCTTGCTTAGAAAGTAATTTACAGTTAATTTAGTTACTTTCTAAGTAAAATGCTTTAAAATTAATTAATTAATCATATATATATATATAATTTTCTTTTTTTTTTCTTTATACAGTTAGTAATTTTTGTCATACAAAAGAAACTCAAAGAATAAATGGCTATTGTAGAATAACAACCTCGAAACTGTAGAAAGCAAAAATTATTGTACTTGATTCTAATGCAACCTGGAAAACGTGAAGATTGAATATAAAAGTATCATTTAAAGTATAAATATACACATTCTCTCTCTCTCTCTTAGTCTCGCAAAAGGTTTGTTTAATACTTATCACAGCTTCATGAATTTTTTACTGGCCCCTCTTGTATATTGGCTTAGAATAATTACAGAGAAAGAATGATTTCATCCCTTCTTTCGATTTTCTTATAAAGTAGCTATACGTATTAATTTTAACTCTCTGACAACAAATCGTTATGTATGAACGAGTTTTTTCATTTATAAATTTTAAATGTTCAGACAACTAGCTATGATGCTGTTATGTGCCGCGGTCTTGGAACAAGGGGTAAAAGTGAATGCACCTTTTTTAGCTATCCACTCAGTGGAAGTGCCAGCCATAGTAATCTCGAAAGTCAGTAGGTCTTCGTAATTTAGAAGTAAATATCAAGCAGAAGACCCTCAAACTGGACCTACAACTCCAAATAGTATCCTTTCACATAGAGAGCATTCAGACCAAGACACATTTTAAACGACCCAGCTATTTTTAGTAAATTACTCAACGAGATAAATGTAAATTCAACAGTTAATTAAAATTAACATAATTAAATCGCTGACAAATACAGGCTTATGCCAACAGTATTAAGTTCTTTTTTCTTGCATAAAGAAGGATTCAACAATGTTACTTCAACAATTCTCAATTACTTTTATCCTTTCTATTAATATCTGGAAGACAATTGAAGAGATTTTTGGAAAGACTAGAATGAAGACACTAATAATCATCAAATTATAATTACTGTATTAATAATATAAAGTGATTATAAATCGTTTTGCAAATTAGAGGGGATAATAGTTCCCCTCCATACAAACAATAGTTTCCATAGAACATACATTGCCACCACCATCTTGTAGTCCAAGTGATGATTTTGATTTCTGTCTTTCATCCTGGATGATCAATGATCTTTGTGCTCTAGCAGCATTGTCTAGTATTGAAAATAGATCTTGCTTGATCAAGCAGTATGAATTATGAGCTTTTGATTTCCTTTTGTAAACCAATCCACTTAGCATATCTCCTTAAACAATCAAGAATTTACAATACAGATATTTTCAAGGGAAAAAACAACATTTATATTTTAATCAGTACGAGAAAAGCCAATTAGAATAAAAATTGTCTTTAAAATGGGGCATGATCGCTTCAAGTTTTATCTAGATAACATATCCCGATCCCTTTTAGTAATGTTAAGACATAGTACACAATCTTTCAAAACAAAGAAATGACAGTACACGAAAAGTGATTTTCAACTAGTCGTATTTCGAGTAATCCCCCTCATTTTAATGTTGATAAATGACTTCAGATCTCGGTTCGTTTGTCCTCTCAAACAGCAATGCACAATGTTCGTGATATACACAAACACTAGAAATGGTATATCGAGTTTTGACTTACTTTGAAGCTGGCCCTTCACAAATACGCTAAATGTGATATACCAAATATATATTTTTTAAGCAGTTCTGGGGCAAATTTTACGTAAAGAACTTATGCACACTTACTCCTCTACAGAATCATTATTTCTGTAGAGCAGACCTTGCGCAGTGGATGCTAAGATTGTGGAATAATCATCTACGATTTAGTACATTAATAGTATTTAGTGATTAGACAATATTCAGCTGAGGAAGCATTTTTAACAAGTGCAATTAGCAGATTTGGTTTGATAGTAATTCGCAATGCACTACCCCTCGTAAACATTGCCAGAAATTTTTTGAACGTTTAAGTAGGTATTTTTATTGATTTATATTTGGTAGGCCTTTTCATTATGCAAGACCATTCGACCAGTGTCACATACTATATCTTCTTGGAACAAATGCTTCCCAGTTTATTGCAGGCTCTTCCACTAAACATCCAGAGAGACGTCCGACATATGAATGATAGAGTCTCAACACATTCTCCCATTACGAACTGTAATTTCTTGAATATCACCATGCACGATGAATCTAACGTAAAGAACCTGTGGTTTGCCTCCTCGCTCATGATCTCAAATTGTTGAACTTCTTTTTCTGGTGGCACGTGAAATCATTTATTAACAATACGCCTTTGGATTCAGCTGAAAATCTCGTCATGAGAACTGTTGACGTAGACAAAATGAACACGACACCAGGTATCTACCAAAGGAAGAGTCTTTTTTTTTTTTTTGCAGTGTGCCATGACATGTGCCATGACCATGACATTTATGGTTGGCAGTTAAAGATTTTAATATGAATCTAACACTAAAAAGTAAATCTTTGGTATTGTTCATTCGGTTTACCAACATTGTTGTAAAGTTAGGTTGGAATTCCAATATTCCTCTTTCTTACTTCACAAAGTGGAATGTCATTTTATATTCATTTGTGATTATCTTTCATCTGGGTGGGTACAATCAATTTGTAAAACAATTTAAAGTATCCTGCATATCAACTGGAATTGATAATTTATCCTCTATCTTGAGTTTTTGTGCTAAACTTGATTTTAATCTTTACAATTTATTATTACTACTGATAATTCCTTTTTAAGATTGAAATTATGAATAATTTTTGGCTATGCTAAAAAAGCTATTTAAGTGAATTAAGAAAATATTTAATAGATTACCATTGCATTTTCGCAAGAGATGACTATGCACAAAAAATTGATTCCACATTCAGATATATTATAAATTGATTTTTTACTTTATTCTGAGAGAATTTAGCTGAGCTTCGGAGAAAAGTTTTAAATTTTTTTCTGATTTTATTTGAAAAATCATTAACTAAATTAGCTAGTACTTTTAAAAAATTGCAAGTAGACTAGAATGTTAGAATTTGTCTTTCAAACGTAACTTAGCAAAATTTTAATTGTAGTACCAGTCAATCTGTATGACTTAAATGATAATCTGATAAGTAAAAAAGCCAATTTATTGTTCAATGACTAATCCAGTCACTACATTTGAATTAAAATTCTAGCTATTAAATAACAACTAAGTTGTCCAAATTTCCTATACCTTATTTGAGGAAATTCAGGTAAAAATTTTCAATGAGATTAAACATTTATTCCGATATATTAGCTCTAAATATATTTTATGCAAATTTATATGACAATCCTGTGTCTGGTCAAATATTACAATAAACTCAATAGTAATAGCCAAGGCGATTACGACAAATTACCTAAGCAACTTGGCCTTGAACTCTTTTCCCTGAGGAAAGCCCAAATTAAAACCGATTGGCAGGTACCTTTGACACACCACTTCTACAAGGGTAAAAAGCCTGTGATAGGAAAACCAGAACTTGCCTTGCACGTCTCGCCTCTGGCCATCTGAAATGCCCTACTTTTGTAGCGGGTATCAAGACCTTTTCCCTCTTCCTAAATGCCATGAACACCAAATGTTTGTGTTCCACTGCCTTCTCTCTACTTCATTTTATACCTAAAAACATTGCCATCTAGAATGTTGTTTTTTAATCAATTTCAGTGGGATTGTACACCACACGAAAGACAAATTATTCAAAAATTCAAAAGGAGCTTTTATCCGATAAAAAGTATTTTAAAAATGGGTGTTCACACTTATTGATGGTAATTTAATATAGTAATTGTTAATAAATAAATTTCCTATATGGAGGTTCGTTAATATCACTAATCATCTAAATTTTAGCAAATAAAAAGGCATAAAATTCTATATAATGCATTGCTTTTCTAATATTTAAATGCTTTAACAATTTAAAAATTAAATTAAAACCATATTAATATTTTTATTTATAAAAGTTCACAAATGGCCTGAAGTGCTTCAAAAACCTGTGAAATTGTGTAATTGTTAAAAAAAATTATTATTTAATGTTAAACTAGAAATTTTATATTTGTGAGTTTTTATTTCACACGTTAATATTCTTTAACATATTTCTACATGCTTTTTAGAAAATGTAAAATTCTTAGGTCCCATATAATTTTGAAAACTTAGCTAAAATTTAATTATTACCAGTTTTTACTCATACAACAAAAAGCATTGTTTTAAAAGATTCTTCAAATCGCAAATATAAAACATAATCCAAGAAGTATATTTTAAAATAAATCAACTTTAGAAGCAGTCAAAAGTTGCTTAAAAAATAATGTTTATTTTAATGCAATTTTTAATTTCTTCGCAAAATTTATTGATTTGTGTTTGGAATATATTTGTACTTTTTTATAAAAAAAATATTATTCATGCAAAATAAGTTTTTTTTTTTTTTTTTTTTGCTAAAAACTATAATATTTTTAATAATATGTCAATGAAATAATAAAAATTTAATATGTACATTTTTAAATTAAATAACTGCAACTAAAACAAATTTTAATATTTCAGTTTTCAACAATTATGAAAGAAATTTTAATCTGATTTTCTTTTTGAAGAAATATTTTAAACTTTATACAAATTCCATTAATTTTAAATCTAAATAAATTTTGCTTTTTTTTAAATTAGTTTTGCTTCTTTTGTTTTGTGTGTTTTCTTTCATTTCACAAAGTAGTTTTAATTATTTTTTTCCAATTTTCAAAACAACAGTCTTAATTATAAAAAATATAATTTACCCATCAAAATCATGGCATAGAAAAGTAGTCAATTTATTAGCATATTAGCATGAGTTAGTTTTAAGTCAAATTATTTTAACCTGTTTTCTTATTTGATGAAATAACGTAAATTTTAAATTCCATTCATTTTTAATCTAAACATATTTTGTAATTTTACAACTAGTTTTATTCCTTCTCTTATATATTTTTTTCTTTTAAGAAAATTTAAATTATTTTTTCTAATTTTTAAAATAAAACTTAAATTATATACTTTATCTATTGGAACAAAGACGTATAACATTTTTTGAATTTTTTAAATTGTATAAGCATTAATTTTTAAAAACAAATATCGCACCAACATATGCAGACTTAAATATTAAAACTAATATAAAGGACTTCACAAAATTTGTCTACCTCGCATTTAAACTATTTGAAGAATTTCACGATAACACACTTAGCTTTTTAATATTTTATTATTAAACATAAATTGCGTGATCATATATATAAATTACGTGATCGTAGTTTATGTGTAAAAGTAATTCTTCAAACGAGATAACTCCCTCATATAAGAAGAAGCAGAGAGAGTATCATTTAAAATGCTTGAGAACTTTGTTATCTGGATGCAGGATTATTTTGCAAAGCATAAAAGGCAGCCAATTTACGTTCGAGATTATCCTTATTCTCTTTTCTCTTGCTTTCTCAAAGATTTAATTATAATTATCACGAAGATTAAAATAATGTTTGATTTTGCTCAGCCTTAGTAAATCTAATTTTCCCATGCAAAATATGATAATCTCTTGTGTGATGATTAATTAAAGTATATGATAAAAGACTGGCACAAGCAATTAAACAAAAAAGTATGCAATAAACAGGTAATACAAAAGTTCTTTGTATTTGTTGCACAATTAATTAATTCCAAAATAAACCTTTTAAACTTTAATATAATTATAAAAATCAAATTCCTTTAGAAATATTTTTATATAATGAAAAGTAAACATGCATTTCTAAATTTATAAACAACATGCATAGTTTAAAATTATCATTGAAATTTCATTCACCCTGTTGTATTTTCCAATTCACTTAAAAATTCTTAATATTTCGAAATGAAATTTTTAAATTTAAATCGGCATATTTAATAATTTTAAAATTTAAGAATTTTACAAATTAGAAAGAGAATGTGTAAAATTAAAAATTCAATTTATATTTGATTTTTCCTTTGCAAGCAAAATATTATGTATATTTCGTAGTTAGAAAAGTGATGTTTTATGCAAATTGAACTAGTATGTATGATTAAAATATGCAGCAGAAATTTATTTCACATTTATGCGTAAAAATTTCTTTTACTATCATTTTAGAAGAGAAGTAATTTTTTGAATAAGATTACTGTTACACGAGCGCATTATAACTTAAAAACATTTATTTTTATGGATACCATAAAAAAGAAAATAATTTTATCACTATAAAATATTATGTTTCAAAATATTCTTGAAAATATATATGTATATATATATATATATATATATATATATATATATATATATATATATATATATATATATATATATATATATATATATATATATATATATATATATATATATATATATATATATATATATTATGTATATATCTATAAATATATATATATATATACATATATATATATATTTTTATATATATATATATATATATATTTTCAAAAATATTTTTAAAAAAGAAATACTTCAGCAACCTTTATGTAAAACTAAATTTTAGACTCCAAAAATTCACACAAACAAATAATAAATTGGTCTAAATATATATTTAATAAGAATATATTTTATAACTCTTTGGATTTTATTTTAAGCTCAAAAGAGACATTTACTTTTACAAAACTTTTACATGGTTCACTCCCTTAACAGATTCAACAAAGAAAAGAAAATTTTACAGACAGTTTAAGTTTTTTTTAATACGCATTTAAATTTAATAACTAAACTCAAAAGTCTATAGTAATCAGTTTATTTGAGTTTTCTTATTCTACTTTTATTAAATACAATGAACTAGTAAACATTTTACAGTATAAAGCAATTTATATTCAAGAAAATATAACAAAGCATGATATAAATTTATTCGTGGGAATTCATTTTAAATGTTTTATAACTTTCTTATTAAGAACTTTTACAACATAAACTTCTAAATTATTTAACTTATAAATTAAAATTAATTCAAAGATTTAAATACATAATTTCAAATATTAACATTTAAAATCATACTTTAGTAAAAATGATAAAAGAATACAAAGTGTAAAATGTAATTTTCAGAATGCTTAAAAATGTGGTTGAAACAATGTTTTTTTGAACATTTAACCTTTTTTTATAAGAAGAGCTCATTAACATTTTAGATTTCATATTATTGCTCACAACTTAAAAACTAGATATTAAAAATATTTTTGATCTTCTTACAAAAACATTTTATATCAGTTTCAGTTTTTAGATATTAAATGTATTCTGTACTTGGAAATTAATATTTCAGAGTCGACACTTATTTAAAATACATTTTATGTAGAAATTATTTATTTATGTTTGAATGATGAAATTATTATGTTTTAAATTTTAAACAAAAGTATATTTAAGGAGTAATTAACTATTCCCTTGTTAAATTTAATTAAATGGTATTATCCAATAATTTAATGAGTAAAACTTTTTACAAACTATATCCATCATTGAAACTAATAAAATCCAAAACAAAGTTGGAAAAATAAGGCAAACATGGTATTATTAACCAAACATTTATATTTTATTGCTTGATAAAATTTCCCAAATTCAAGTAAATGAAATATGAGTTTAAGTACTGCTCAATTATGTACCTAAATTAATATGTAATTCTTAATTCGGAAAAAGTGTTTACACGAATTTCACAGTATATGCAAACGCAATCTTTTTCATAACCTTTAAATTTATTATTAAAGGCTTTCCCAAATTACTTAAAACATCATGGGTAATGTTTACAATCCACATAAGGTTTACATTTTCAATTCTTAGAATATTTTTTTATTTATCTGTCAAATTATTATTTGAGCATTTCAGAGTTAAATATATCAAAATATCTCGTTGTTCATGAGCTGAAAACCATGTGCCCTTGCCTTATTAGTTATTAGGACTGACAGATGTGACTTTAAGTTTCCTAAACATTAAGAACTTATCTTAAAAATATTGTTAAATTTTTCATTAAAATAAGCACATTTTTTAAGATAGAAAATTTTTGTCACTAAATTATATTCTTTGATTGACGCTAAATAATCTCCCTTTATGATTTTATTTTATTGCATTTTAAAATAATAGTTAAGACTATTTTTATGTTTAAAGTTATGTGAAGCAAGAAGCACTTTTAGCAAAGTGAAGAATTTCACCAAATGCGATTTAAATATTTAATTGTTAAGATCATTTCAATTGGAAAATGTATATCTTTCTTGTAAATCAATTTAAAATATGTTGTCTGACAGCATAATTTATAAACTTGAGTTTAAATGATGTTATGAAATAGTTAAAACAAAAAAATTTAATATTCACTTTTAAAATAATATCTTTTTTGAAAAATAAGTGCAAAATATGATAGTAATTAAATTTATTAAAAATAAATTTATTTTTATATCAGTAATGTATAAAATATATATAAATGTATAAAAAAATTACTTTTCAAAATTAAATTTCCGCAATCAACCAAAATACCGAAGTACTTTGGTATTTTGGTACTTTTGTATCAAAATAACAAAAGATTTAAACAATTAATACTCTAGATTATGCACTTACAATTTATTATAAAAAGTTACATAAAAATCTACCAATAGGCGGAGCTGTACATAGTTAAAATTTTCTGGTGTGGCGCTTTATGTAATTACTGGATTCTTCTTAGCAGCTTTTATTTGTAAATAATACTGCTTGCATAAAATTTTAAAAAATTCCATTTATTGAGAGAAAATGCTAAATAATGCAGACTTTCAAAAGTGACAAATATACAGAGTATTTGATATCAGTTGTTACTGATCAATGATCTGATTGGACACTTGAATTAAAACTTGGTTCTTGAAGTCTTCCAAAGTTAGGTGATCATGGAGAAATAAATTTCCAATCAATATTTTTGTTCCCAGAAAAGTTATCTAATTTATTATCAGGATATTTTTAAAACTTTCATTCAATTTTTTTTCGGTTTTTTATTTACACAAAATAAATTAATGTTTTTGCTATATCGGTGAATATTTTTGCCCATTTACCTTTTCTAGCCATAAATCGCTTTAAAGAAGTTATAAGGGCTTCTGATGACAAATCACTAACGATTTCTAAATGAACTGCAAGGGTAATTAAATAAAAGTTTCTGCATGTATTTAATAAAGTGTACCCTTTCTTTCTAGTGATTTTCAAACAATTTCCTTCTAGTGATTCTTCATTGTTGACTTATTTTTAAAATGTATTAGACATTTATGCATTATTTTCCATCACAAATTTCTACCATTATCTGGGCAAAAGTTTTCTCTTATACAATACAATGAGGACTGGCGATATTAACATGTAAATATTTTTCTTGTTAACATTTTAAGATAACTACAGTTAATTTACCAGATTTAAGATGAATAATTGGAATTGAGTATTTTTATACCAACTACTTAAAACATTGTTCTTTTAAATCTGTATGAAGATTGTTCATCACATTGTTATGAAACAAACTACTAGACTCCAAATTTTGAAACAAAAACATTTAATTAACAAAGAACTAAAGAATTTACAAAGGAATCATTTTTGGGTTCGCTAAAACTTTAGCGCCTCGGTAGCATACTAAAGTCAGTATCAATCCTAAAACAAAACGCAGCTTCTCCGCCTGCTCCTCGCACCAACAGTCTCCATACTCCCCCTCGATGGCTCTGGAAATCGAAAGGGCTGAGAATGAGACATTACAACATGATAGATTTCTTTGCCATAATTCTTGTAAAATACTTATAGTATAAATTCTTACAGTGAATAGAGTTAAAAGTTCTACTGCATCTTATAACTTCCCAGCAGTTTGTAAAATGAATCCATTCATATTCTTTTTGAGTTTAAGGAGTTCCATTAGATCTTTCCCTTCCACTGTCAGGCAATCTTCTATAATATTTCAAGTAATACTTAATATATTCACTGATTTTATTCCAATTCCACAGAAATGGTTAGTAAATGAGTATCAAAATTAACTTTTTTCATCTGTTCATTAAGCTTAAACCATTCGAATTCCATTTTCTTAACTTCATACTTGCTTCCTGCAGTATTTTCTTCACGTTATAAGGAATTTGGAAGGTTTCTTTAATATCAAATCATAAACATAGCTTCACTAAACAAATCATCAGCATAGAAACAAGTGTTCAATTAATAACATAATTTTCCAGATATCTTTCAACAGTTTTATCGCAGTGGCTAACGGGAAAGAACACGATCTTGAAATCATTTCTCCTGATAAATATATATGCAGAAGTTAGAATTGCAATAACAATCTTCCATTATTCAATGATGGCTAAGATTAAACCTGTATCACATGCTCTGAAGAAAGAATGTTGTCCTGCCATTCGATCACAGTGTAGTTGATGTCAGAATATTTTTAACACCACGTAATGCACAATGTAACGGTCGAAGGCTGTTATAAGAAATTGTGGCATCCACAAGCGGAAGTTTAATTTACTTTCCAGGACTTTTCATTTATAATATGCCCTATACTCAAGGGAGAAAATTCGGATAACTTCTAAGTACCCACTCTGACAAATGTGCACATGGAAGACAGAAGTGCAAAATCAACAGTGATTGAAACAAATATCTACACGAAACCATTTTTTTCAAAATAATGTCTCCTATAACTTGGCCACTGAATTCAGATTAGATTATAGATACTTGAACAAATAACGTACAATACTCCATTGAAATACTGGAGAAAATGAAACGAGGGCTTATAATATCGCAGTTTATTGCAATGCTCAACGAATTGATGGTTATTCAAAAAAAAAAAATAAATAATAATAAAATAAAATTCTTATTCCTGTATAAAAAAATACATAAAATGTTGATAACCTTTAAAATGCTAAACGTGATAAGCGCAAGAAAACGCATGAAAGTTTAGCTGAAACTTAAACACGTTTAAAAGACCAGTGCGAACGGGAAATTGTTTAAAAATCAAAGCAATAGCATAAAAAGGGTATTATCCGACAGAATAATAAAATATAAATAGAATAAATAAAATTGATATTCTGAATTTTTAAATAAAAGTTATTTAATAGTGTAGCCTTTTCTTATAGTTCTGTTAATCAATAGAAGGCGATCAAATTAAATTCAAATAGTAAAGCATTTGATCGCAGAGTTCAATCTCTGCAAGTTTTGTAATTATAGAGAATCAATTTTATATGGTAAAAGTATTTTTAAAAATTCTGCAGCAACAAAATAAGTTATTTAACTGTATATTATTTGTACATGATTCAAAAGGTAAATGGCAACAGCTTTCACAGCCATCTGCTTTGATCGACTTTCGTTTGTTTATATTTAATTTCAGTTTTCCTGTCAACATCTTTTCCTTAAAATTATTTCCTTCTACAATCGAAACATAACTTTCTCTTCGAGAATGTGCATGCCTAATTATAGATGATTTAATTATAGTGCGTCCAAGATGCACAGAAATGCATTGGCCTTACAATATTCACTGTCTGTAAATGTTTACCAACATGCATTGCTGCGGTAAATAGTAGGCGTTTTACATTTTTGTTTATTTACTATTGTATATTATATTAATAAATTTTATTTACATTTCTTTGGCTTAATGTATTTTAATGTATGCAACTATTTTAAAATAATTTACCTGCATGATTTAATAATATATTGCCAATACTTCCTAATATTTTTGTGTTTTTCTTGTTAAACGATTTTGATAATTCTAAGTTTTAAGTTAGCTGTTTAATTCTTATCAAAATTAAGCGATTTTTAATTAAATCAAGTGGTATTTAATTCAAATAGTTAAAATTGCATTAGCTTATTCATATATAAATGATGTTTCAGGATAACAAATTTATTTTAATTTGTGCTATTCTGTACATTTTATTATACTAATTTTTTTTGCAAAAGTTTTTATTTTGAATCGTTATTTAGTTTTTGTTACAAATTACTTATTTTGTTGTTAACATAAATGTGATTAAATAATTTTAATTTTGTAAAACTTGCTATCATAAATGAACTTTTAAAAGCTTAGATTTTTGAATACAAGTATTATTTAGACTATTTTTTTATAGATTTTATTGTTTTTGATGGACTTTATTCATGCTTTCTGATGTACCATATGTTTTACATTTTTTAGATGATTTGGCAAAATTTCTGGCTTTGGCTCATTGTTGCTCTTTTTGTTGCTACGTTTGGGCCTTTCACACTAATAACTTCAGTCATATGTATTGTAATCATAATTCTGAGGTATGGAAATATTTTACTGCATTAGCTTCTTATGTCTTGCTTCCAGTATTCCATGTATTCTTTAGCTCTCTTGCAGATTCACCACAATTAAAATATTATTTACTAAGCTCTTAAAAGCAGAAAATATAAATGATTGTATTAATGTCATAGTTGTGGCACTTACAGATATAATATCTCTTAATTATTCATTAAGTTTAAAGTACATTTATTTTTTGTTACATGAATTTTAAAATCTATCATGATATAGATATGACTGATATAGTGGAAAGTGTATAATATTTTGGAAAGCATAGTTTTTCTCTCCAAAGATATAATTGTGAATATTAAATTGCATATCAGTGAGTTATATATATATAATATATATATATATATAAACATGATTTTTTTATATTTTGCTCTAATATAGAAATTCAAATCTCAATACCGTTTTATATTTTAACAAAATACTTTTTCTTAATTTTATATGATTTTTTTAAATTTTTCTTTTCTTCAAAAATGTATTTATTCAATGTGTCTCAGCATTAAATAATAGATTAATTTTTCTAAGAAACCATGTTTGCTAAGATTTGAAGTTATTTGCAATTTTAAAATGACTTATGTTTCCCTCTTAAAAACAGCAAGATTATTATTTAACTGCTTGCATATAATTTGTAAGTTTCATATCTCTGTGACTGATATTAGTAAGATATCAATAATGTTATTTGATTTTTTACATTTAAATTATGTAAAATACGATTTTTGATGATAGTCACAATGTCAATATTCCTATTTTTTATTGTTCATCCATTGCTTATATACAATTAGATATTTAATTGTTATATTGAGTATCTCATTTTGTGTTTTTATTTATGTATAATATGTTGTAGGACTATATGTAAAAAAGTAAAAAAAAAAAAAAAAAAAAAGTAAAAAATTACTTTTAAAAGGAAGTGGTATCCTCCTCTGCCTTAGTAAATTAAAAATTAAATTTTTTTTACACTATATTTAAGTTGAAAAGATAAAAATGTTTATGGTCCATTAACCATTATTATTATTATTTTATTTTTATTTGATTATTGAATTTTTTACATGATTTGGCACAGTATCATTAGTGCTAAAAATCTTGTTGTATCTTTTTCTTTTAAAAATAAATAGCTTTCTTACATATTTTATTCATCTTTATAATCTATAGACCGTGGGCTGAAGCCAGTTAAGGGGCTTAAAAATTGAGTTTTGTACCACTTCTTTGGGGGCAATTTAAAAACATAAAATTATACTTGATTTATATGTGGCAAACATAAATGCAAAAAGTTCTGGAAGAAATAGTTGCTCCTTTTTTATAAATAAAAAAATTCATTGCACTTTTTTCATTGTGCCTTTGAACACACGCGCATTGTTACACATTCATTCAGCCAATCACATGCGAGTATTTCACTCTTGTTTATTTACCTTTAGGTGAAAAAAAGTATATACACCGTAACACAATATGCAATATAATAAGATTCAATTTTTCCATAATCATAAATATTATGACTAGGAAGTTTAGGAAGTTTTTGCTTAGGAAGTTTTTGAGTATCATGGCCAATTTTAACAATTTGTGTACCAGATAATGACCTACGGGCATGCTCGGGAGATTTAATGCTGATGACAGGATACCGGTCAGATACAAAATCTACACGATTACATTTGAAAGTTTTTGCTAGATTAATGAGATATTTTAAGATATAGGATGCATAATCTCCAAATGAATTAGCAGTATGCTGCAGCTGCTGAATTAAAGCCATGGCATCTACAATTAAAGCTGACTCAGAAGCAATTATATTTAAGTTTCTTAAATCAATTTCAAAACCTTTCTCCAAATAATGCATTAAAGTTGCTTTATTGGTTCTCATTTTGGTTCCATCATGATTGGCCAGTGTTATAGGAACAGAATTTAAAGAATATTTCATTAAATCCTGCAAATTTAAATTTTGTACTTTAGAAATCATTAAAATTCGTCTAAACAAATACTGATTCTTCTTTAGAACAATGTTTTCATTTTCAATTTTAACGGAACAGTTTTTCCTGTATTGGTAAATGTGGAAAGTTTCAAACACTTAATGGGAGAAAAAATCAATACTGCTATATTCACATAGTCTATCTCTGAGTAATGTCATAAAAGTCCGATTTCCAATCTCGAAAGCCTTCTTCATGTCCAGTGTCACATTTTCTGGAGCAACATTACCAGAAACGATGTTCCATAGAACATTGCAGTCATTGTCACTTTTAAATGGATTGTTCATGGAACTAATAGTTTCGCAGATAGCAAGAACATGCAGCTCATCCTGTTTTATGCGAGAAGAATCCACCCTTTATATTACGATTGGTATTATGTTTCCCGGCCATATTTTCACATGCAACAGAAATGCCTGCCTCTTAAGTGATGGGAAAGTATCCATCGGTGCACTGCGCCTTTTATTAACAGTTATTCCTGTCAATCCACCTTTGGTTTTTGTATCTCTGTTGCAAGTTTGCTCAATAACTTGATCACATGCAGTCTTGGAAAACTATAATGATCTTGTTGCTGAACTGAAAATTTGCCCTTCATAAATTCAGCATGTATATCAGGATGAGTGTCCTTCAGACTTATCATCTCAGCACCAGTATATGGACAAATAGCGAGAATAATTAATGCGATCATAAGCAAAAACCATGGTAGCATTGATCGTATCGCAGATAAATGAAGTTCCCAATTACCTTCTCTAGTTGCTCTAATAAATAATAATAGTATCTCTACCATTTCAATATACGAACTCCATAACTCAAATGTTAAAGAAGAAGAATTTCTTACTGTGACATATTCATGGTACATTTTAAAAGTTTCTGAATATGCTCATTTTCAATAACTTCAGTTACCGGTGCTGTTGGAAATGACAAACAGAAATTCCTAATAACTTCTTTTAGCATTTAAGGAATCAGCATGGTCTTCTAGAAAAAACTTCAAAGCGCAGTCTTTGAAAAGCTTCACACAGTAGTTTATGGGCACGCACGCTCTGTTATAATGATGTCCATTTAAAACTCCGGTTAATTGAATTTTGGGCCACAACACCAGATTCAATTAGTAAGTCTTGCAAGCCAGCATCACAAAAACGTTTCCCAATGACAGCTAAGAATGCAACTGCTGTATGAAATTCACCCATACAAATTACTAACCTTTTTTGAATTGGTCATTTTGCCATCTAATTTGTTGAGCTTTAGAATATATAGCTTGATCCATGACTAAAAACTAAATTTTCAATATTTAATTCATCAGCTATTTGCAAACTACGATGCAAAAATGGTGTTCAGTTGACATTTGTGTTGATTTGCATTTAAAATTGGCAAATAACCAATTTTAGTTTTACATGGCATTTCAACAGAATTAAAAATATTAACATTATAACCTGTCCAACCTGGAAGTACATCCTTTGATAAGGTTTTAGATAAATAAAAATGTCATCAATAATCCGGGAAGGATTCTGTTGAATTCTATTTTCTTCTTCTGTAACTAAAGGTAGTGTTTTATACATAGATGGACCATATTTTTTTACCAGTAAAACATTCCAATTTTGTTGCAGGTGGGTTTAAGGTAATGCGTTTCTTAAACTTTTTCTGAAAGCCAGATATGTTAGTTTCAGGCAGTGTAACTATTTTTTCTGCATATCCTCCCATTGTAAAATAATACCATTAGTATTATGGGTTGTACCTGAACCTGTTAAAGTTTCCTCTCCAAAGTCATTATTATCCCACACTAAAGTAGTAAAAATGCCTTTTTGAACACCGTCTGGCAAAAGAGCATTGTTTTTTTGCTGTTGATATGCTAAAGCAGTGTCATATTCTAAAACACAACTGTGAGATATACTATGGCCAAATCCATTTAGTAATCCCACTAGTTTGGCAGAACCAGTTAAATGGCGAATGGTCATGGCTAAAGCTAAATGTTTTGGTGTTTGTCTCCTACCATTGGATGCTAAATAAAGAATATCTTGAGAAATAGACAAAATTTTAAGCTTCAGATTCTTGAGTTACTTCTACAAAATAATCAAGAGTGACATCATTTAGAAGCACCAATGCACCAAGCTAAGAAGTTAAATAGTTGTATTGGAACAGTATTACATGATGCTTCAACTGTCAAATCTTCTCCTTTGGTGGCCATTCACAGGACATATTCGTGCATCATAAATAATGTTTTTCATAACACTTGCTGCCATAAACAAATCATGCAAAATATTTGACGAAGATGATTGATTTTCAAATAAAGAAAATTCATTGTCTTCACTGTCAGTAGAGCTATGGGTATTTAATTCGATAACATTATTTGATGTAGAGGAACAAACAACAAGTTCAGAAAGGTATTTGGCTGATCTTTTGACAAATTCAATTTGTGGATACAATTTTTGTATTCTATATTTTAATCTATCATTTCTATATCCTTTATATCTTCTTCTTCCTCCCTAAGAACAATTTTTTACAAATAAATCTGTAAGTTTAGTCATTTCATAAATTGCATGCTGATTTATAATTTTATCCTGTATGATTTCCTTGCAAAAAATTTTAAAGGACTTTTCATAGAGAATTTCAGAAGTTTCAGATTCACAAGTTTTTACAGTTAAAAACTTTGTATAATGTTTGTAACATGAACGATGGTATCTTACTTCTATGGCCACAATATCCTGATTTCTTAAGTGATGCAACAAGTTTTCATCATTTTTTTCAATTGCTGCAGATAACAAGTTATTTGTATTTGTTTCACATTTACTTAGTTTTTCTTTTCCTTTTCCCGAATGTTTCTCTTTCACAAATTTTTCTCCTTGGCATATAATACATATTTCTGGCAATATATGAGATCGACTTTGAAAAGCAGGATTACTTTTGCTTGTGTTACACGGTTAGGTGTGTTTTCTAAAGCAATCTTTTCATTACCTTCTGATGAATTTTACATCCTTTTTCAGCAGCACAAATTTAGTCTTATCGGGTAAACAGTTGGTAACATTTTTTATGATATCCAAGAGTTTTATCAGTAGGTAAACTGAAACATTCGCCTTCTTCCTGAAGCATTAAGTTCTCAGAAATTGTACGCTCATAACAAGCAATATCCATTTGTGAATGCAATCTTTACTTTGCTCCAACTTTTTTCAGAAAAAGGAGAGACAATTCCTAGATTTTCCTTCCCACAATGTAAACAACAATTTAAAATTGAAGTCATCGTTAAAATTCAAGTATTAACAGTGATTAAGTTTAGCGTTATAATTGTCAACAAAACATACAAACTTGTTTGTTTACAATCAGAACCATGTGTAAAGCGCTGTTATTTTTGTAACCGCTCTCATTGGATAACTTTGGAGCAAGGAACATGGTAGAAGAAATTTGATTGGCTTAATTTATGGATGAACATAGCTTTTGTATGGAAGTAGTTCTACAATTTTAAAATTCTTAAAATAATGTGCACTCTCTACTTAACGCAGAACTTTATGTAAATAGTAATATTTAACATTGAATAATAAAATGCGAATGAAATTAAATTGCCCCCAAGTTGCGGGGACAAACATGCAAGATAAGAGTGTTGAGCCCACGGCCTACTACAACTGATTTCACCTAGAAACTTGATAGGAACTAGTTCAGTATCCCCATACATTGGTGAACGTGGCGAATTTTTTCATTGCCAAGCTAAGCGCGCATTTATTAACATGGGAAATTTCTTAAAGTTGGATCGAAAAACAAGCATTTTAGAAAATTTAGAAAGGGAAAAAAATATTAATGATGGACTTGATATGAAGTTAAGCTGATATGCCGATTGGTATATTTATTTCAAAATTTTTTTTGTTGTCACCAATGTCATATTTTACTTAAAAAAAATAAATAAAATAAAAAGGCATGCAAAAAATATTTTTCTAAAATATACACTTTATAAAATTTTAAAAAAAGCATGCAGAAACTATTTTTTCAAATATATAAGTTTTTTAAAATTTAAAAAAAACATGAAAAAAGTATTTTTTTATATATATATACACTTTATTCGTGTTTCATCTTTATTTACTTATACAATAAAAAAATACATGTAAGTAATAGAATTCAAATAAAAAAATGAATAAATAAAAATATATGTAATAAATTAACTAAATAAAAAGAAATAATGTAAAAGAAATTCTTAAAATGAAAAACTTACAATGATTGGATGCTGGCGCAGCCACGAAACACGACTGAGGGAAAATTCCCTAATTGCTCCAACAGCAAATAGAAGACAAATGACTTCCAATTGCAATAGAAACATAGAACAAAGAAACTTAAATAGCTGTTGCCACTGAAAAAAACTACATATATAAGGTAAAAATTATGTAAAACACGAGAAAAACAAATACTGGCAAAAAAAAAAAAAAAAGAATAGTAACAAAAACTGTATTTGGCAACAATACAATAAAAACAAAAACTGAAATTGGCAACACTATGATCAAAACAAAGGGTGCCAGATTTGGCAAAAAATCATATATGGGGGTACAGATCTTATACCATTTGATCATATATATTTAGCTCTAAACGCTGTATAGCTTTTAATATGCTATTTTTGTGACTAAAGGATTGACTTTTCCTTAGTAGAACTATACTGAATTTAGGATTCTAAATCAAAGTGACCTTAATTTTTAATTATGCCATAGCTAATATATAGATTATTAATAATTTTTTCTATGGTGATAACTAAGTTTAATTTTACATGATTTAAACAATCTTTACTAAAGCTGTCAAATATTTTTCTTTGTATTTTATTCATAATTGTATGTTTTGCATTGTTATTTTATACCATTAAATTTTTTTATATATTTTTTAATATTTCATTTAATCATTTCTATGAAAAAAATATGTTAAATATTGAAATTTAACACCTTGTAAATTTAAATTTTAATTTATTTGATTCAGAGAAAATACAAATTAACTGTTTTTTTTCTTCACATATTTTAAGTAAAAGAATTAAAATTTACAATATTATATCAAATATTTTGGTGAAAATAGTCAGCTGGATAATATCTAAACACCTCATATTCAATTAAATTAGCTAAGAAAATATAATAGCATGCAGTTTTTTTTATAAATAAATCGATAAATTATTTGTTGTTTTTAAAAAAAATGTATCACAAAGAGTTAAAAATATGAAATTAAATATGCTTTTAAATGATCTTGGTTATATATTTAAATGTCAACAATTGTGCTCATTAATAAATTTCTAAATCTAAACATGTTTAGTGATTATAGAACTTTTTTTCTGGTAAAGACACGATGTTTAACTTTATTTTTGCTATTCAAACTATCTATTCAGTTTTAGTAAAATGTAATTAATATTATGTAAAATGGTGTTTTTGTAAAATCTTTTCTTTTTATTTATTTTGAGTTATGTTATATTTATAGCATATGTCTTGTCACCCTTGTGCACAGTAAAAGAATTTTTGCTCTACAAAATGTAACTGACATGAAAACTTCATATCCTTCTGCTCTCTTAAAGGTATAATGTACTCCTGTATATTTTTTCCCATGTATATTTTTTATTTGGTTAAATACCAATAATTAAACAATGAAATGCATGAAAAAATTTGTGGACATACTTTATAGTTAACTTATTTTTATTGACTATTTTTTTTTTATCTTGTAAGAGTTTATAAAACATCATTTTATGAGAAATAATCCACTAATTATGTTCCAAAATATTTTTTACATAAATTTTAAGGAATGCTCAGTAAAACATTTTTTATATGTTATTCATGGTATTGAACACAAAAATATGTCATATATAATATCCTGCAATTCCTCTGTGGTTACCTTTTTCTGGCAAAATTTAAAACAAGTGAGCTACTTTATTTCAAAATAAATTTCAGTGTTAAGATTAATTTACTTGTAATATGCAGTTTTATCCTTTAGACTGTTTCTGTACACTCCCTTATTGCCATTATATATTTGATTATATAAAACATTTATTGTGTTTTTGGTTGTTTCCTTTGTTTTCTTACTTTTTTCTTTGTATGTCAAATTTAACAAAAATAGTGATTTTTTTTATATTGTGTAAAATTATTAGTTGTGTTATATATCTTTTCTGAAAATATTCTTGTATAATGTTTTTAATATGAACTGAACATTTTTATCATTTTACTAATTAAAGAATAAATTGCTGTTTAAAAGAGAAAAATAATTATTCCATTGAACAGGATGTATATGCTGGTTAAATTTGAAATTGGTTCATATATATTATATAATTATGTAAACATTTAATTACAGTTGCAGAAACAGCATTATGCAAAGAAAATCCTTAAACATGACCAAAGATTAACTGGTTCAAATATTATTGATGACCCTTTACAAGAAGTAAGTCTTTTATATTAACAATTTTCTGAAGTTTATTATTTATTACTTTTTTATCACTGTTAATGAATTGTAATACAAATAAAGTAATTCTTTCTTTTTCATATTTATAGTAATTTTGACAAAATATTATAGATAAATTACATGATATTCTACTAGGCAATTACAAAACAAAATACTTGAAAAACAATATTTCCAACTATCCTTCACAAAAGTGTATAAATATTGTATATAATGATAAATGTATCATATTGGACTGTTGCCAATGTCTGTAGAAATAGAAATTAAATACATTTGTTCATGAATTTTAAACTATTGATCAAATGAAATGATTAAATTTTTGCTTATTACTAAAATCCTTCATTGCTGGAAATGACATTAATGAACTTGATTTTGCTTCTTAAGCATTAAGTCTAATTTCACTTCATAATCATCTTAGTAGTATCATTTTTTACAATCTGAACACAAGAATTTGATTTCCCTAAATGTCTAAGTATACCAGGAAATTTGATAAACATTTTCTTTGAATATTTGTCATGACATTGTTTTTCCACCTAGGAATAATGTTTCATCAGAACAATTGTATTTTCTTGATTTGTTTCTTGGTAACCTATTAGAAATGAAATAATTCTTGTTTAAATTATTTAATGTTTATATAGCCATTCTAAAAGTTCAATAAAAATCTGTTACTTATTTCACAAGTTGATAAAATACCCAAGATCTAAACTTAAAATCATTTCTAAATCATCCAAAATAGTTAGATTAATTTATTACGATTAAAAATCTTCCAAAAAAAGAAGAAAAAAATGCATGGTATTTAAAATTTTAGCTGGGTTATTGTTTTGAAACAACAATTTTTTAAGCTATATCAAAAAGAATCAAATGATTATCAAATTTAAGAAAACATCTTGATTATTCATTAAAATGGCTATTTTTTTTGATATTTTAATTATGAAAAATCAATACTTATGCCTAGAAATTAATTTCATTATAATGTCATTTGCTGTAACTTTATCTGTATTATCTTAAAATCCTTTCTTCAGATCATTATTTTTATGATACATCTGATATTTTCCCTAATTTCAGGGAAAAAGTAAGTAGTTACGAATTTCAATTTTAAACTAATGAAACAAATAGAAAAATATCTAAATATTCAAATTTTGGAGGAAAATTTTTTAAGTTTTCATAGATAAGAAAAAATTTAAGAAAGGAATTATTATTGCAATAATTCCATTATAATAATGGTCTGATCATCACAAGAATAAATTTTGAAATAAAATAAAATTCTTTTTACTTTTTGTTCTTGCTTTCTTGGAAATACATGATTTTAGTAAGCTTTATTCAGTATAAAACATTTTACTTTCTTTTTAATCACGTTGAGCTAAAGCTTAAGTGTAAATGCACATTCCACAATATTTTAAACACAGTTTATGGAATTTCAGAGATAAAAATTATATGAAGGTGAAAGGTTTAATTTCTTAAAGCTACTATATGCATATGAGAATATTTGCTTGCATTAAAATGTTTTAGGATATGACTGAAAAATATTTATTATATATGTCATGAGTATCAAAAACTAATAGTAAATATTATAATAAATACAAAGCATTTAATATTTCATTCATTCACTTGCCTTGAAATATCTTCTGAAGAAAATTTGCTAGTATTATAGCTATTTGGTGAAAATGGAAAACAATCTTTCAGTTCAAATAATTTGCAATCTCAACTTAACACTTTTGATTGGGATTGGTTGTAGTTAATTGGAGCTTTTAAATCTTAATTCCTGGTTAAATAAAAAAGATGACTTAGTGATAAACTTAGTAACATTCTTTTGACAATTTTTTATGGAAACAAAATATGTATTTATTTATTAATTGTTGAAAGTCTTATTATTTAAAACATTTATAGATATTCACTCTTGAGATTTTATTGTAAAGATTTTTAAAATTTTACTATAAATTATAATTTACTATAAAGAGTGTATTTTTTATTTCAGAATATTTAAATAAGCATTTTGATTAGTAAAATTTATATCTTCCTTAGGTTCTTAATTATGCTTTTCGAGACTATATTTCTACTTGGTATAGTCAAATTTCTAAAGATGAAGATTTTCTTTTAAGCTTGAAAGATCTAGTTAGAAAAGTTATTGTAGCTTTTTCTTCCAGGTATTGAAATTTCTTGATTTCAATTACTATAAAATTTTATTTCGAGAAAGTTATGTCTCTATTTTTCAACATTGCTTTTAAATGTTTCTATTTAATATAGTTATTAATATTTCTGTTTAATTTTGATTTTATTTAAAATTATAATCCTGTTAATTACAATCAAACTGTTGAATTAAATGTATGTATTTAGATTCAAGGAAGTAGAATGGGTTAATTATTTTACCACAAAAATCGTAGATGATTTTACTTCTCATCTTCATTTATTTCGTCAAGCTCAGTCTCGATTGAATGATTCTCAAAAAAAAGGTATCTTTAATGTTAAAACTTAATTTGTGTCTATTGTTTATAGCATATTTAATTTTAAAACTTTTATTATAGCTTTAATTTCTTCTTTTAGATCCTGCAACAAGTTTAAATTTGGTATCTTTGTTTTTCAAGCTTGAAAGTTTGACGGAAGATAATTTGAGTCGCAGCTTAGTTTGCACATCTAGAAAACATGAACTTGGTAATTAAATATTTTATATGTTTTAGGTTATATAATATATATTTTAGGTTTATTTTTTCTTCTTATCTTTGATAAGATTAAAATTTTCTGTTTATATATTTGTATTCATGTATACTTTTAGAATATTTAGGAGAATTGTGTGAAGTTCTGATGTACATCATTTTACCACCTGAGGATTTCCAAAATCTAGTTTCTAGGCTTATTTTAAGGGTAACTATTCTTTACTACTTTAAATTCATTTGAACCTATAAATTATTTCTTAATTTATTGGTTATTAATATATAAAATAGTTCTTGTGTTTGAAATCATTGTGTATTATATCTTGTGTAGGAAATCATTGTGAATGCTGCTGTATTGCCAATTATAGATCTCATATCAGATCCTGATTATATAAATCAAATAATCATTTGGCTGGTAAGATTGCATTAATTCAGTTAACAAACTTTATTTTCTTATTCTTTTGATACATAAATTAATTTTACATTTCCTACTTTTTTTAAAAATCAGTTGTAAAAGTTTGTACATTAATAAATAGTATTCAAATGCATGCTTTGTATTCGGTTCTTCTTTAGTTGAAGACAGTAATTCATTTAGTATTGTAAGATTTACCAGATGGCCTTGAATCTGAATCTCACTTTAAAATAGTTTATCATTAAATTATGAGCTAGGTGATCATGCATAAGTATCAGTGCAAATGATTATTCCTCATTTCGTCGATCTGGCAGCCAAATGGTTAGCGCTCTTGCCTTCAGTTCAACAATTTGTGGGCTCGAATCCCACCTTGAGCATGGATGTTTGTAGTGGTTCGGAATCCACTTTAAACTGTAGGTCCCTTTCTAATTAGCCCTCGTGCATTAATATATTATCTGGTCTTTTCAATGCATTAATATATTATCTGGTCTATTAACATTAATCTGAAAAGCTTTCTTGTGAAGGTAAAGTAAAGAAACTATCTCAAATCTTGATGTTTGAAAGTAAATTTTTGAGGTTAAGTGAGAAATTTGGAAATGACACGCAAGTTTTCAATAATATATGAGATTATAAAGTTCTCTTTTGACTACAAAATAAATTCATCTATAAAATATCTATTTGGTTTTGATCCAATTAAAAAAGTTTTCTGAATTAGTATATGCATTCTTGTACTAATAAATATAAAATTTTTCTTTTCTCTATCAGTTTTGTCTGATTTCATTGAATTTTTAAACTCATTGTTTTCCTGAGAAACAACTATTCATTCAATTTTTCAATAATATTTTAAATTATCTATAAAAGCATATCAAACAACTCAAAATTTAAACTAATTAAATTTTAATGAAACTGATTAGTATTTTAGTTTAATAAAAGAATTATTATTTGTAATTTTTTTATATATTAAATCTTTGAAAAATCCAATTCATACAATAAAAACCATTAATAATGTATAAAATTATAAAATTTTTAAATTTTGCATTTACCTACCTACCTATCTACATGCATACACACATGCACACTCACAGTTGTTAAAATTTGTAGGTCATTAAGTATATATCACCTCAATGTGAAAAATTAGAATGCTGCCTTCAAATAAACTAAATGAAATGCTTTACAATAATTGAAAAAATAACACTGAATTTGATATAAAATCATTGCAAAGATGAATTTTATCTCTTTTAGATGTAAAAAAATAAATGTTTTGACCTTTAACATTTTCTTTAAAAATGTAATTTTTGTCTTTTAACCCCTTAACGCATTTGCCCGTGTCTCACATGGTCGAAAGTTTCCGGCAAATTTGCACATGCCCGTGTCTCACACGGGCGTCCTTGTATTTCGCGTTATTTTATTTCTAATGCTCATCTAAGATCCGTTCCAGTAAAAATAAATAAGCTAGATTATAATTAAACTTATTTGACATAGATGGCACCACTATTCAGCAGTTTTCTTGTGTAAACCAGGTGGCGCATTTTGATGATTAGCTATAAGTTTGCTAAGAATTCTTTGTTATAAAGCAGCCGTTTGGTGTATATATCTGTGGTAATATATCCATTTTTATTACGTAAATATAATAAAAGTAAGCAGTTAACTGCAAATTATATTACTAAGTGTTTTTGTAATTTAAAAAAAAGTTATCTGATAATGAGCGACTCTGACGATGACAATTTTGAATATGCCAATTTATCAGACAGTTTGAGTGATGAGAGTGATGATTTGATGAGAGTACCATGCTTCATGGTATATCATACTAAACTGAATTTTTAGTCAATTTTATGTATAAAAATTTGATTTAATTTGATTTTAATAACTTGAAATTCAAAATAAACATGCAATCAAATCGTTTTCACTTTGTTTGTATAATATATATCTATATTTTTAAATTAGCCTATACTTGTACCCTGTATGTTGTCTTTTCTAATACAAATTAGCGTAAAAAAAGACAACTTTAAGTGAAATTATTCCAAAATTAAAAATACGATTTTTTAAATTAAATTTTTAGTTAAAAATTACTTTTATTTGTCGATCATGTCTTAAAATGCACTAGAGAGTATGATTATGCAAGAAAAAAAATAGGTGATTTTTTGACCGAAAATTAGAAATTAATGTGTGCCTTAAGGGGTTAAGTAAACGTTTATATTGTATTTATATACTATTTCAAATCTAAGAGCCAGTATCTTAAGCTTTGCAATTTAATACAAAAGTTGTTTTTTTTATGCATTGAAAAATTATATTATTAGAAATTTACTTTATTTCGATTTTTGAATTTTATAACTTGATAAATTTAGTTTATAATATGCATAATATAATATGTACTTGTATATATATAATATTTACTTTTCTTGGTTTCTTTTATGAGTATGTAAGTCATTAAAATAATGAAAGAAAAATTAAGTCCAAGCTTGTTGCAAAATTGTAAACTTCAGTTCAGTTGTTTGAGTTCAAGTCTTTTTTGGCATGTATGCTTGTAGGGTTTTAAAATCTTTAAAAATGTAATTTTTATCAAATTAATCCTCATGTGCAAAAAATGACCATTGAGAGAAAAGAATCTAATTCTTTTCATGAATTTATTTGTAGCTATGTAAAATAACTATATAATCTTTAACTATTTATAATAAATTACAAATCTGTAATCAAAAGGTATTCAATAATTCTTAAATAATCAATTTTCAATAAATTCTCATTAATCGTCATTTTTTTCTTTTAGTATTATTTTAAATACTTCCTATGTTATTATCAAGTAAGAATTCTAAAAATCAATGTATCATATTTGCATCATATTAAATTTATTGTAAATTAAAACATTTTATGTTTATATTTGGCCAACTGATGGGAGTGTAGTTAGCAATCCTACTTTGAAGCAGTAGGTCTGAGGTTGGAATCTTATTTCAGCCATTGATTTTCCTTTCTCTATCCTTTCACTTTGGGGGCAAAGATGGCAACCCCCCCACCGTATAAGTTGTCATCACCTTTGCTGCTTGTAGTTCTGAATGGATTTATTGTTAAGATCAGCTAGGGATTGGGAAATAAGAAATGCGTATTTTCATTTTTTGTAAATTGAATTATATTAAGTTTAAACAATATGATGAATCTTTTAAATTTTGTAATTGATGTATGAATTAAAGTTTGTTTGTAATTTATTAGAAATTTCAATTATTCTAGTGTCGAGAAACTGTTTTTACAAGTGATGGATTTTTACTTGTTATTCGATGCACAGATAATATTTTGGAATTGCAAGCAGTACAAGAAATGGTCAATCATGAGATGGCTGTTTTAAGATCAAAAGATACTGGTGGAGATGATGGTAATCCTGTTTGCTTGTACTATTATTTCATAAAATTCTTGAGTCCTATATACATAATTTTAAACCTGTTTTTCAATAGTTATAAGTTAAACTACTTATGATGAAAAATATTGTTAAGAACTGAATATATTTAAAATATTTTTAATTGATTGGTGCACATATAAATTATCAAAATATGCATACAAATAAGATGTGAATTGAAAAAATCAAACATCTTCAACTTTTTAAAATAGCTTTAATAGTTGTCTTTTAAGTAAAATTTCATTATGTTTTTTTACAGATACTGAAATAAAGCAACAGCTTAGTAGTTTATCTTATGTTCGTAAAGTTGTGGAAACACAAATACGTAGATTAAGTGATGGGAGTGTTGATACAGATTCAACTGGAATGCCAACCGTATGTTTTTAATTTAATTGAGAGTGTATAATGTGTTATAATGTAATACTAGAAAAGTATATTAACTATAAGAAATTTTCAAATATATTGATATAGATTTGAAATATCTTTAAAAATTTATAGTTTTCAAAATGTCCTTTAAAAAAAAAAAAAAAAAACTTTTCTGTGGTTTTATTTCTTTAACATTAACAGCTACTTATTTGTTTTCCAAATATTTTAAAGTTTTTCATAACTTTTTTCTAGGGTATTGATTGGAAAGTTCTATCTGAGCCTGGAGTTAAACTTTTCCCTTTGCATTTTGATGTTGTTCTCACTAATAACATTGCATTACATTATTTTACTGGTAAGCAATCTAATGATTGAATATTTACAATTATTAGTTTAGTATAGTTTCTAAATTTTTGAAGATCATATTATTTATACTCCATATCAAACTTAGAATTAAAATAAAACTTTGTGACTTTTGCTATGTTCATGTAAATGAATATAATAGATATATCTAATACATATTGACTCATAGAAAATTCAATGTTATTAACAAGTTTCAATTTAATGCTTTGTCAATATTTAATGAAGTAAAAAAAATCGTTATGTAATATATTTTATGGACTCAAATTAATTTAATAAACTTAAGTAGTTTTATTTCATTTTTAAAAATTCTATAAAATCTTGAGAAAATTGTTTCATTACTTATGACTGCAAATGAAAGTTTTAGTCTTTTACTGTCCAACTGCGATCATTGCCCTTAACTTGAAATTTATTGTGAGATATTGCAGTAAACTTCTGTACAATATATTCTCACCTAAATTTTCATAATTTATATTTTGTTACTGATTAACTTAATTATTTCCACTTAATTTTGATGCATTTTTAATTAAATATGCCATTTATTAAATTTCTTGTTATCTAACATTATGTATTCAATTCTATTAAATCATGCAAAATGTTGCATTGTGCACTTTAGTTTTTTATTATATTTTTGAGCACCAGATAGAAGGTTTAGGAATTTTTTTAAATTCAGAATTGTTGAAAATATATTGTCATGTAATTTGACTGAGGTAATTGCAACAACAGATAATTGAAATTATTAATGCTAGCAGAAATTTCTGGTTATAAAAAATGTGTAAATCAATTAATTCTATGATGAATGCAAATAAAAGTTGATTTTTATACCAAATTTTTTAAATTCAGATATAAATGTTTCTACAATGATGATTAAAATATTAGCACCAGTTATTTAGGTGGGAAATTTATATTCCCATTGTTTACATAAGAAGAGATTCTAAAATAATATATATATAAAACACTATTAATAAAAAAAAAACAATACAAAAACTTGTATTTTAAGGATTCTATTTATAGCTACTCTAAAACCTAAAGAATCTATGTATTTATTCAATAAATAATGATATAATGAATGTAGTTTATAAAGTATTTTAATAAATTATTAAAATGTTAAGTGAAATAAAAAGTATGCTTTTTGGTTTAAATTAAATACATCTGTATAAAAGATAAAATGGCTTCAATGATTTATAATTACACTGAAAGGTTTATTTTTAAATTCATGTGTGAAAGAAGTAAGATGGTTTTATTTACTGTGTGTTTGAAATATTTCATCTCATGATTTTATTATTAGTATGCAAAATGTAATAAGCGTGTAATAAGTCAAGTGTCTGATATAAACTCTTAATAAATTGATTGACTTATGTTCTGTGAACTCATTGGAGTAATTGAACAAAATCCTCATTTAAGTGATACATTAATCTATAAGGTTGTTCAAAACGTTATTTCATATTTTCTCAACTTAATATTTTTCACAGCCAACTTTGCACTTCAGTCTCATAATCATATGTTTTGAGACTAATTTACTGAGGCTTGCTTAGGAAAAGTTTGATTTTATGCAGTATTTTTTTTTTGTTGGCATCCTTTCAAATATCAAAATTAAAAAGTAACACATTTTTAGCATGTCTTTTAAGCATCATTTTTGGTATACTTTTTATGTAGTAATTTTGGAAATAGGCCTTTATGATATCAAAAAGGTAATAATGTGGTTCAAGTAAGAAAATTATCTGATGTGTATGGTGAAGATATATTAACAGAGCACCAGGACCAGAATTGGTATAAGAACTTTTATCCTGCAATTTTAGTTAAAGGCCAATTAAAGCTGATGAAGAAACAATAAAGGAATTAATTGATGCAAACTAATAAATAAAAAATTGTGAAATTGTTAACAGATTAAATTTATCGAATTTCACCATTTCATTGGAGCTTTCTGTTCAAACCTAGATGATCATTGGGATCCTTTAGGTTTCATCTGAAAGCTAGACAAATTGATTCTTCATGTTTTTATGGAAAGAAATTTGTGTCATTGCATTAACATCCATGGTTTGTTTCACAAACATCAAGAAAGTGACCCATTTTTGAAATGCATCATCACTGAGAATGAAAAATGGGTTATCTACAACATTAAATTCAAGAAATCATGTAGAAAAAAAAAGTTGCTACCTTTTTAAAGATTTTCAAAAGGTAATATTTGTCCATAAAAGAAGATGACACTATCTGTTCGGTGCGATTTCAAAAGAATCAGTTTCTTAATATTCTACCAGATAACACGATGATCAATTCTGAAATGTACTATCAGCTGCTAGACTAATTGAATGATTGACATGCAAAATAGATATAAATTGATCCATAGAAAAATATAATGCTCCACCAAGATAATGCAAATATCTCATGCAAGTTTGTTAATTTCACAAAAACTTCTACAACTTGTATGAAACATTGTACTCAGTTCACCTGGATCAGTTTTTTGCAAATGAAAGCCAAATATTTTATGTCAAAAAGAAGACAATAGGCATTGGACCAGAATGAACAATGTATAATTCAATAAAGTATTTATTCATTATAAAAAGTAGTCTTTCATTTTTATAAAAAATAAAAAGAATTTTTTGAAAAACCCGACAGTTTTAAATATTTGCTATTAAGAACCATTTCAGATTTTTCAATTTTTTCTTTTCATATTTGTTAACTTTTCTTATTTAGTAATTCATTGATGATAAGATATGTAGCTCTATTTATTTTGAGAGGAAGTTTATAATATTTTTTCTTTATTTAGTTTAGTAAAAATATTCTTCCTATAATTGTGATTACAATATTTTTATGTCATACAGCCTATTAAGATCAAATTATATTTTATTAAAATGAAAGTTTTTATTTTTTTCAGTTAATATAATTGTTTGAAAATTTTTTCTAAAAGGAAAATGTACTTATGCTATTTTTATGTATTTTAATTATAAATGTAATAAAATTAGTGATGATTTTCATCTTGTCATCATAATATAAAATGTTTTATTTGTTTGTAATTTATTTATAATTTGAATAGAATATCTTAAATTATGATTGTTATTTTTGATGTATATTTTATATTTTACATTTTTTCATATAGATTTCATGAGTGCTTTATCAGCTCAAGGATATATATTCTTTTATCATTCAGTTGAGGTAAGATTATTGCAAATAACAATTGTAGAACTTACTCTTTTCGTAAAAGTTTATTTTAAGAAATGAAAATTATATTGAATTTATATAAGTTTATAACAAAACAATTAAAGATGCCAATAAAATTTTTATAAAAAATTCAGTTAGAATAGTTAAAAAATGCTAACATAAAATTGTAAAAGCATAAATATTATATTGTAATTTGCCTATCAAGAGTTTTAAAGAATATTTTAATTGCATAATTAAACTGCAATTGAAATACTGTGATTTAGAAAATGGATAATGTATTAAATAAACAATTACATTTAAATATTAAATAAAGAAATAATAATAATTCTAAAGTTAACTTTCATGTTTACTGGTTAATAAAATTTATATATTTTAAATTGCTATTATTCCTGTAAATTTTAAAATATGTAAGTAATAGTCATGAGTAAATTTTTCAAAATGTATTTTTAACCAAAGATACATTTTAATGCTCACTCAACTTAACATTTAAGAATATTAAATGTAATTAAGCAATTAATAAGTTTACATCTGTAGAAACATCTAGTTATCTTTTCTTACATTTCTAAAAATATTCATAGTTTGCATTTAAAAGAAATTTAGATTAATTAATTTATTATTGCTTACTAATGCAGTTATTTGTTTTAAAATGACTTATAATTTCCTTTTAAAAATGGTTAGAAATTACTTCACTCATCATTGATTTTTTTTTAAATCATTTGTTTGCATAAAAATTTCAGTGAATGCTAGGAATGCATATTTCTACTCTTATATATTCTTACTCTTATATATGTTCATGTTAGAGAAATATTTTTTTTTTTGTTCAGTTGGATGTAATAAAATATTCATATCATAAAAATCAATACTATTTGCACAGTACAACAGCTCATTAGTAGTACTATCCTGGTTGGTTTGGTGGGTCATCATTCTCATTAAAAGGTAATGAGTTTGAATCTTGGCATAACTGAAGATCCGTCATATTCCTTAAAAACAGCTGGGGCATATTAAATAGGTTGTGGATGCAATGTTCTTTAAGTGAAATATCTCAAGGGTGGCAGGTCAAGTATAGAAGGTATACTTCTTGATATCTGCTTCTAAATTAGGAAAACTCCTACCCAATAACTTCCATCGTACTGAGTGAGTTCAGCTCTGATCTATACGCAGGGACATACCCTGGTGCAACAACAATAGTTCATTTCAACTTCGCTTTGGTCATGAATGTTTCTTTTGTTTCTGAACTTAATTGAAACTTTTTATTAAAAAAATTACAATTAAATATTGTAGTTTTTAATGTAATCCATTCTGTTCTGTGAAAAAATATCTTTATCTATAATTATTATTATTTTATTATTATTATTATTATTATTATTATTATTATTTATAAATGAACTTCAAAAAAATTAATTTGATTATTTGTTTGAAGAACATTTAACATAGTATGTAAGAAATGCAAGTTTAAATATGTGGAATGATTTCTTATTAAATATCATTACTGTAGAGTACTTTAAAGTATTTAAGGATTATTTTTTAGAGATTTCTTATTCTTTGTTCCTAGAGTATTATCTTTTATTTTCACTAGAGAAATAGGAGGAAATTATTAAATTGCTTTAAAATGTCTGTGAAGCAACCATTTAATATTTAGGGCAACACTATTTCAACAAATATATATATATTGATATAAAATAAAATGTTTTTGGTAACCGTGGAAAATGCTAACAGGTTATATAAAAATTGAAGACTTTTTTAAAGCTTTTATTATATCTATAAATGTATTATTTTTTTTCCTACGTCAGGAATTGGCCGCTTTAGCCATTTTCCTTCTAGCAGCTCAATACAAAGTAGCCTTCATATGATAGTTGTCAAGCATAAGAGAATTAATGTTGTCCAGAGATGGGCAAATGGTCAAATGACTAAAATTCATTGCCTCTCCTGTTAAACACAGGGGATAGTCAGGGGAGTTAAAAATGCCAATATGGCAAAGATGATCTCAAAGATAGTCATGTCCACTCTAAATTCTAAAATTTGCACTAAAAATTTGTCGTGGGAGGTCCAAAGGAATAGGAGTGTGTATCAGTTTAGACCACACTTTTTCTGAAGCCTCTGCTTTCTGGCATTTTTTACAAAGGCATTTGTTTTGGTAATTTTGGATGAGATTCGGTTGTAAGAGAGAGAAAAAGAGGGCTGTGGAAGTTAGCATCCCTGTTTTGCCAGTCGATCCATGTTCTCATTGCAATGACTGGGAATCCACTAAAAGAAAACCCATCCATCATTAATAAGTTTGTCTATTTGTAATTTTGTTTGTTCTTCATGTTTTGATTGACAAGCCTGAAAGGAGCAGATGGCTGCCTGCGAATCGACAAGGACGACTGCATGATTGAGAGAAGTATTATAGGTCAAAAGATGGAAAGTAGCCTGTCTAATTACCTCGATCGAAATTTATGGCATTCATACCAACAGAGCATGAGCCCTCAAATGAATTTTCACAGTACCAGCCTGCACCAGAAGTACAATCCTCCTGGGAGGAGCCATCAATATATATAAAGTTATTTATTTTTTGGAAATCTATTCACAGTAGTTTCAAGAGCATAAACTTGAAGAGACTCAGTGATAGTGTCATTTTTTCTTTGTAGGGTGCCAATAGAGAGACTTATAATGGGGATTCTAAAATTTGAATTTCTCACCAAAACAAAAAGGTTGGTAAGGAAGATGACTTAGGCTGTATTTAGTCATAAGGTCTTCTGCTCTCTTGAAGAAAGATTGGGGAGTTTTGAGCCTATTTTCTGCTGGAGTAAGGTTTTGCCAGTGCTGGACAGGAAGTCTTCTACACATTACAAACAGTTTTAATAGCTGCCTTTCTCTATGAACCCTCAGAGGTTCAAGGCCAGTTTGAATCTAATGCAGTGATGGGTGTAGAGCAAGCAGCAGAAGTAGTAAGTCTTAGGGCTTTATTTTGGACTCTGTCAAAACAACTGGCAGAGGTAGTGGCCAGTAGTTCACCAATATAATCTAAGATTGGTCTAACATAGGTTTTATAGACAGTGGTCAGGACATCTGGTGATGAACCCCAAGTAACTCCCGATAATCATTTAAGGAGACCTAGCTTCACCTTTCCTTGCAGTCTCCTTTGCATACTTTCTCCATAGTAATTTCTTATCAAAATGAATGCCAAGATATTGAAAACGATCCTGCCTGGAAAGATCCCGATCACCATATTTGATGGGTATTTGGTACTCTTTTGTAGACAGCATAAAAAGTTGGTAGACTATTTTTTCAGAGTTTACAGTCATATTGTTATTTTTGCACTAAGCAAGAGCATAGCTCTATTAATGTTGTTATTAGCAGTATTAACGACTTTATGTTTTGAGAATATAACAATGTCATCTGCAAGGGCAAGGCAACGAATTCCAGGAAAAATCTGGAGCTTTTCAACGATTTCATTAATCATGATGTTAAACAATATATTAATCTAGTTCATGTAAAGAAAGAGGTGTTTTCTGTTACTTATATTTGAAATATTTCTTATAATATAAAGTATAAAACTTAATTTAAAAAAAGAATATTTAAAAGAATGACAGATAATCTCTTTACAAAAAATAAATTGGAACTTTTATTCTGGGAATAATTTTCTTGCTCTGTGAAAATGATACTTAGTAATTATTTACAAATATTTAACTGTGAAAATGACATGAGATGATATTATGAAAATTTCTTGTTAATGAGAGCTACAGTTAAAATTTAACTATATACATTTTTTATTTTAGGCCTGTGGCAATAAACTCTTTATTCTTGTATATAAAGCCATATTTTTATTTGACTCTAAGAGTTTATACAAATAGTGTTCAGTCCTTTCTATTGTTATTTAACAAGCTTATTTTCTTATTTATTCATTATTTTAGTTTAATTTTTTTATCAATTTTAAATTCAATTTTATGTAATAGAAAATGCATTAAAATTTTCACTATAATAACAAACATGGTTCTAATTATCTTATGAAAAATTTGTTCTCTTTCACCTTTGAAAAGTGACAGGTATGATTAAAATTTAATTTGCATATCACCATGAAATTTAGTTATGTGCATTTATAATCAAAATTAATTTATCTACATGGGTCTAGAATATAAAAGTTATATTTAGTGTTAGAAAAAGTATTCGATTTTTCAATTTTTTATTTATTACATAATCATTAATGTCAAGGAATTTTAAATTTGATTATTTAATTTATATCAACATGAATTTCAATATAATTTAATGCATTATTAGATGACAAGTGTGAGACTTTATATTTTAAAATTTTTGTATTAAATATTCGTCCTCAGTTTTTGACCCTCCCCCTCCAAAAAAATGTAAAAGGGTATGTTTATTTGTAGTACATTTAATATCTTTTTAAACTAGATTATTTGTTTATTTACATGTATGTCTTTTAATAAGAAAGTTATTGATTAGCTAGTGAAATGGTTAAAAATATGTGAAATTCTTTCAGTTTTGTATTGTGAAAGAATTAATTTTTCATAAATTGAGTTTTTAACATTTACTTAAAGATTAGAAGTTGTTGCATGTGTTTCATATCAATTTTAGAATTTAATTTGCTTTTATATGTATTGGGTATAAAACTTGAAGATAATTCAAACATTATAAATTTAAATATTTCCATCAATTTCCCACCTTTTATGTTTTTAGTAAATAATATTAATGCAACTGAAAATTTTTTCCTTAGATAAAATGCAAAACTTTCATATTTGTTATATGTTCTTAAGCTATTGTGAATATATATTTTAAGAACATAAGAACCATATATAGCTTAAGTTTATATGGTTCTTGTGATGTAAATACAAAGTAAATATTTATGTTATCTACAAATATTCTAATCAAAAATATTAGAAAATTAATGTGCTGTTCCAGATTGTTTAAATTTTGAAAGTATTAAAACATAATTTAAGTTTTATCAAAGTATAAATTTATAATTTATTTACAAATTACAAAATTATATTTAATTATATATATAAAATTATATAATATTTTAATCAATTACATAGTTTATGGATATAAAATTTAATGCATCTGGTACAAGAAGTTATCATACATATGAATGTACAAAATACTTCTCTTAGCAGTTATGAGTGAGATTTTTTCTCAAAACATAATTGTTTTTTGGATGAAAATTATGAAGTTTAATTGAACAAACATTTTGCTAAACTAAAAGTTATATATATTATAATCATTGTTTGCATATGATCTTATTTTAATTAATTAATTTTATTTATTTAATTATTTTTGTTTTAGAGCTATAAAGTTTCTGCTGAGCAGATGCTATCTCAAGTTAAACTAAATGAAATAAATCAGATACCTACCCCTCCTGATCTGGAATGTTTACGTGAAGCTGCTGTTCATATTTTTGATTTATACTTATCTGAAAAAGTTAGTATATCAAAAAGTAACTTTAAATAGATCTTGTGTATGTTTTATTTCTATAACTGTGTTTAATCCTTTGTTTAAACATGCTTAATTTTTTATTGTGGTATTCCTTTTTAAGTATATTATAATATGCTCCTCAAAATTATTAGTTCAATTTAAAATTTTTAAAATGTTTATTTTTGTTAAATGACACTTCATTATGTGCTTAATTTTAAGAATAAATTTGTCTTTTTTAGGCTACTCTAAGAGTTAGGTTAGACGAATCTCTTTTAAAAAAATTACTCAATCGAATACATACAGATATTCCCTGCAGTACCTGGTTTGATGAGGCTCAGTTAAAAGTGAGTTTATTTTCAATAATATATTGGTTATTATCAAAATAATGGTAATATTTTGGTAATCATTTATTAATAACGCATAGGACCACTTATGACCTACTACAACTTGGATCAATCTGGAAATCAAATAATGTGCAATGTTTAGACAAATATTCTACCATTTTTCAGTGGGGATATTGAAAGATTTCTGGGTAAAATACAGGTGGTGAATATTAATTTTGGATTGAACATTCTAAAATAGACCTATTTCCATTAAAAGTGAGGTTGAGGGACCATGTAGATCAAGTTAGCTGCTTCATTTTATCTTCATTTTCATCAAACTATGATGAAATTGCATAAATAGGAGTACTGGAAAATTCTGTCTCTTCGTTGAAACAAAGCTTTCATCATAAGATGGGACTGATCAACTATACCTTCTCCAGAATTCTCTAGTTATCTTTCCTTTCAGGGTTTTGATTTGGCTAACAGAAACCATAATGCTGTTGTCCGTTATGATGATACAATTTTCTGCAAGATATATGCAATTTTATTTAAGGTATATTATACTATCATGATATACTTTTTATATTAAAAAAGCTGATTCCTAGCTCTCTCTTTGCTGTCAGTTTCATTCACAGGTATTTTCATTATTTCTATTACTGGCTGTATGTGTATTGTGCAGATTTTAGATATATATTTACAAAATTGTTCCTTCTTTTAATGTTGTTGTATTTTAAAATGTTATATACTTGAAAACTATAAAACATGATTATGAGTGTTATATTAACAATCATGAGAATAATTTCATATTACTATTGATGTGGTAACTATACAATCACTGTAAGTATTTGAAAAAAATGCTTTAATAATATAGTGAATAGAGTCACATTGTGCACATTGTCACAAAAGTAATTTTATAGTAACAGTTATTATAATTGATAAGTTAAGCAATTTAAAGTATACTGTAGTTGAAGAAATTGTTTATATATTTATATTAAAATATTTAGATGTGAGTATTCATATGAAAATAAATATGATTTACAGCAGTTACTGTAAGTACATGAAATTTTTTTTAAATAGATTTTCAAGATTACTTGTAAATTAACAAGAAAATACAATAAAATTCTGCAAATTTGAATTCAATGATTTAGTGATACAAAAAATATATTGTGTGACAAGTGTTTATTTTTACATGTTTATACTTTTTTTTATTAATATTTCTTTTATAGGTTTATGAAATAATGCAGGAAGAACAATTTTTTCCTGCATTCAAAAAGAGTCAAAATTACATAAAATTACTAGCAGAATTAGATTTATTGAAAGAGGGAAATATTAAAGCAGAAGATGAAGGTAAAAAATTTTTAATTTTAACTTTCTTTATAATTTTGAATCAGATAATTTATATTTATGGTAAGAGTATTTTATAATTGTAATTTTCTCATGCATTTTTACTTATAAGAATCAACTACTTTTTCCATTTGACTTTAAAATTTTGCAACTCTTAATTCATCTGAAAACATCTTATAAGTATAAAATTGCAATAGTAAATATTAATATTTTTTTCTAATTGATTTTCGTCTTTAATATGGTTAGTCAATTTGTATCAAATTATAATGGTTTGAAACCAGTTTCTGATTTGTCTATTATATCAAGAACTCCTTTTGATGCAATTTTATATAAATTTTGAAATTATAAAGTTATGTAAATAATTGTGAGTTTTTATTAAAAGAGAACATAATTATTTTAATTATAGTAAAATTATGTATAAGCAATTATGATTAGATATTTAAATAAAAGAGAAAATTTGTTTTAAAAAAAGTTTATTGAAAACTTAATAAATTTAAATGACTGGTTTTAATTTGATTTTAAATATAATTATGTATCTACTGTATGATAAAAATTGTAAACAAATTTTAAGAATTTTTTATGATTTATTTTAAATTAAATTTCCTTCTATTTCAAAAACTCCTATTTTTTTCCTATTTTATTGATTATATGTGTAAAACAATCAGATAAATATATAACTTATATAAATGAAACATGAAACTTAGTGATTTCTTTCCATAACTTTGAATGCTTCTTTTTTTCTTTTTTGAGTTATATGTAAGAAAGTGGTTTAAATGTTTTTAAATTTCTCATAATATGTTTTTGTGTTGTTTTTCAAAAATTTATATGTAGGCTAAAAAAATCATTAATTTATTTTATTTTCACAAAAATTTTTCAATTGTGAATTGATGTGCTTAAATAGTATCTTTTGAAAGCTTAGTATTAATTTCTGAAGTACTCATAATAGGACTCTTGAGTTTTTAACCTCTTCTGCATCATATATTTGAAGTTTTTACCTTATAATTTCCTTTTTATTAGTGGAATAAATTTTCAGGCAAAATTATAACTATCATTGCTATACATATTTAGAATCATCACAGGTTATTTATGTTTGACCTGAATCTTATTATACAACTAATTTCTAAATAAATACTACATTCTTATGTTTTGGATATCTTACTAATTTTGTTTCATATTTTATGCTTCATATTTTAGGTGTCTATTTGAGTCCTAAATCTGCTAACAAAGATGTAAGTTCTTTATTATATCTATGATTAAATACAATTTATAATTGTATAAAAGATTCTTATATACTTTTTTGAATATGCTTTAATTTTTCAATGTAAACTTGCATATTTTGTATTTGACACAATTTGATTATCATGAAAATGGAATTTTGTGTTTTCAATTAATTAAATTTAAAAAGAATTTTTTTTTAAATTTTTATGCTCATTTTCAATGTACAAAGGTTGTTTAAATGAAAAGCTATGAAAAACACTGGGGAAATGAATGAAGACTTTATTTAAAGTATTTATCATTGGCCTGGGCACAACAATCCCACTGATTAATGAACTGGAGGATTCTTTGTTTCCAGAATTCCTGTGGCCATGACATATCCCAGTCTTTTAGAGGATCTTTGAGTTTGTTGTTCGAATTGAACTTCTTCCCTTTTAGATGCATTTTACAAGAGACCAAACACATAGAAATTGCAGGGGCACCTGTCTGGCTGTAGAGCAGATAGTCAAGCTGCTTCCACTTGAATTTGGCCATTTCCACATGTGCGACCCTGAAGATATATGAAATTACATTATTATGAAGCAGAATCACACTCATCATCAGCAACCCTAGTCTTTTGTGCAGGGTAAAGTGTGGTAAATTGCTATTTTAGAATTCACTCTATGACAGTTCTGTTAGTTGAAGAGAGGGGAGAATGAACTTGCTTTACAATGACCAACGAAAAGTCTGATTCATCTGCTGTTCAATTGCCATAATGTTATAGACATATGAGGAGCATTAGTTTTTTTTATTTATTTATTTATTTTTTTTTTTTTGTTGAAATATATTTGACAAATTCTTTTAAAAGAGTTGCATTCTTATATATTTTAGATCTATTAGAATGTGACTCTTTTAAAAGAATTTCGTAACCTCGTGGAGTGTAAATTATAAGAGACTTCTAAACAAAATTGTTTTGAAGTGTATTTTGAACTTTGTGCTAAATATATTATTTTAATTTACTTAAAATAGATTAAATATATATATAATTTTTGAATATGTTGTTACTAACATCATGCGATCAGTCAGCTAATATGAGAAATGAATAACTAAACATTTGACCACCATTTTGATGGCAAGGATATGAAATCATTTTTTGTTGGATCCCAAATCATGTGGGTCTTAAGGGCAAAGAAAAGGCTGATGCATCTGCCAAAGCTGCATCCATTTTATTCAAGAAATGTGAAGCTATTCGTATTAAATTTAAGGACACTAGATTAGAAAGAAACATTTCTGAGATCATATAAATTTGCTTTAAAAATCTACAACAGAGTATGATAAAGAATTTGAAAGAATAGCAAATTAACATTAATTTAGTGAAAAGGAAAATGTCATGGTGAGTTTCAGTGAAGCAAACATTGTTATTCACTGTTATTAATATGAAAGAAACAATAGATATGGATAATCCAGAATGTCGCTGTGTCCTGTTATTAACTATTTAAAAAAGAATTTGAAAATAGATTAGATCTTTTTATTAAATATAATAAAAAAATAAGAATAATCACATTTAAATCAGAAATTAATAATTTTATATATTTCTTAATTTTTGCCATTACAGTATTGTTTTAATATTCTTATTTGAATCTATACTTTTTTATACATCTTATGAATTCACATAAGATATAGGAACCGATGTTGCTAATTTTAATTATTCTATAATTAAAGTGATAATTTAAAGAAGTAGGAATATTTACATGGAATTGTTTTAATTGTGAATTGAAACACATTTAATGCTGTTAAATTATTAATTTCAATGTTATTTAAATAAAAATATATTCACATTTTTTACAACTATTTATCTTTATCATTACATAAAAATATAGTGTATTTGTAATTACGTGTATTTTGAGAATAACTGAGTAAAAAATATTTAATAATATGAATGTGTGTTGGAATCCACTAAAACATTTAATTAATTTCCTTGAATTTATTTTATGTAGATTTGTACTAAGACTGGGGGAAGAAAATTTTTGCTTATAAAGCTAATAGGTTCAAATCTTATTTATTCTGATAAATACACTTTTTTCATGATGGAAAGACATCTATATTTTGAAAATTAGTTTTAGAAATGTTTATTTGAATTTGATATTTTTTATTCTTAAGTATACATTTCAAATGCACTGTATCATGATTTTAATTACTGTTGTATTATTTTCAATTTTATTGCATATATATCAAATAATAATTATATAAAAAATTCCTTTTGTTACCATGAAATTTCCATTTCTCCTCTAGTGAGAGAAAAATCTACAGTATTAAAAATATCAAAGAAAATATAAGTTTATAAAAATTAAGTTTTATATGGAACAATTTAAGTATTGTCAAGTAGTCTGAATGCATCTGTTTGAAAGACTCCTTTCAGTAAATAGTATTGATCATAATTTACATTTTTCTTAGAAATTTATTTTATTGTTTTTATTATGAACTTAATAACAATAACACTAATAACACAGAAAATATAAAATTTTTATCACTAAAGATACTACATTTATATGCTTTTTACATAATATTTCTTTTAAGTATTTATTTTTATCTTTAGTATTTTCCAATTCTTTGAAATGGAAAATATCTATGGCATCTTTGATTATTATCAGAGGAAATGTGGAAACTTAGTTTTACTTGTCAATGTTTAACTAATTTAACTCAACAAACAGATACTGAATATCTTAATTTGTATATATTATGTGGGAAAATTAATCATTTTATTTTGTTATTTTATTATTATTTTTTTTTACAGGTTTTGAATTGTAAACTTATTTCTAAAAGTTCATTTGATATTTTCTAAATTAATCTATAGAATTTTTACTCTATAATTAGTCTAATTTTATGTTAACCAAGGAAATTGAAAATATTTTCTTTTCTTTTTAAGATATTTAATTTTAATATTGTTTATTATTTTTTTTAATATTTTAATTTTTTTTTTTAATATATTGCACTATTTATGATTCCTTGAAAACTGGCATCAGATTTTTCTTTTTATTGAGTATGATTCTTAAATGACTACAATAAAGCCAAGTTTTGAAATTATGTATAAAAATATTTCTGTTTTTTGAAAATATAAAATTTAAATTTCATGCTATGTTAATTCAATATGTTGTGTTAATTTCTTATGAAAAAATCATTAAATTGATCCTTTTAGGTTGCCTTCTACCTGAATGTTGTATAATCTGATTTTTTATTACTCTTTTACAATTTTATTGTTTTGAATAATTGATCTTGCTCACTTTAGATTTATTTTATTTTAGGGTTCTGATGATGTATCATTGTCTGATAGTATTAGTTTGAATTCTTTAGACCAAGATGATTATGGAATTGATTATCCTGTGTCTGATGCTTCACAAAGTGTCGTATCTTCATTAATTTTGTCTGAGGAAGTTAATGCTGAAGATTGTGAAATAACAGCTCAAATATATAATACAGGTACTTTGTGATAAATTTTGAAAATTCTAAAGTTTGTGCATTTGTTTTTATTTGTATCCTTATCATAGAAATATTTTATTTTAGCACAACTCTTAAGAAATGCAATCTTTATTATAATGTCTTCAATATTGTATGAATTTTTTTAAAATGATAAAACTTATTGTGCTATTTATGAAACATGTATCTTAAAATGAGTTGGATGACTGGTTTTCAGTTTTTAAACAATAGAAATTAATTTTTGATAAATATTAATTCTTATTTATATTTTTAGCTATTAAAATAAAGAGGTTCTATCCTTTTGTTTAGTAATAAGGTCTTTTATAACTTGTTTTTTCAGTTTTATAAATGATAATATAAAGAACATAGAGATTGTAATTATTTAGTAACTCATTTGAGAAACACAGAAATAAAACATATAATATGTGTATATTCAAACTGTATTTTAAATTTATATATAACAAAAGTTTACTATCTTAATTGCATTGTGTTTCTTAAATAAGTAAAATATCATAAGCAACATTTTTAATTTTATAATATGAAATATAATTTAACTTTATTCACCTTATTACCTTTTTACTTATTAAAATTCATATGTTCTTTTTTTTAACACAAAAAAAGAAAGCTAAATATAAAAGCACAACAAATAAAAACTGTTTATCTATATATCTTTACATACAATTATTTTGAAGAGGTATCAATACTGATTATAGATTATATTATTTCTTATATAAGAATTATTATGAAATAAAATATATTTAAGTTATAAAATTACTTATATTTTTTATATCATTAGTTTTCATTATGAAAAGTAAGTAAAAAATAATAAATGTTGTGCTTTTACATGTAAAAATAAAATATTTATTATGTTAAATTATTATATGTATTACTGGGGCAAAGTTTGAAATCTAGCAGTCTATAGAATGCCTTGGCATTGTATATAATACCTAAAACTAGTTAGCAACGTATGAAACAATTTAAATTTCACATAATATTCAGTTTAATATACTTCAGAAACTCATTTCATTTTTCATTCAGTTTCAAATGTTATAAAATGTCTTATTGCAATTATTTTCAGTATTTTTTGTTAGAATTGTATAACTAAAATAACAAATATTAATTCTAATGAAAATACAATTTAAAATAATGTTAACTGGGACCTCTATTTGATTTGAAATTTTATTTCTGTTCGATACAATTTCTTTAAAAAATTTAATCTTATATTTTTTTTTTCATTATATTAAATTAAGTTTAATTTTTGTAATATAAAACTATTTTTTAAAAAAAATATTAAAATAATATTTTTTTTCATAAAATAATTTACAGAACATATAAAAGCTTATTTTAAAATTTAAAAATTATTTTTTTTCATGTGCAAAATTTCTTATTGTTACATATTAGAATCAATTATAGTTTTTTTCCTTAATTAGTTAGACTTATACATTTATATAGAAGTTTTAATTTTCCTTATATTCTCAAATTTTAACTTTAAATTACATTTTTATTTATGGTAAATCGATTAATATTCTGTGTAATATGAAAAAAATTGATTAAAGAAATATCTGCTTTTTTTGCACAGTAAGCAGTAAAATGCTTAAGCATTCTTTTTTTGAATATTTTGAAATGAATCACTCTGTTCTATTATGTTCTGAAAATCTTTCAATTATGTCATTTTAAAATTTATTTTAAGAAACTAGTTTGAGTATTACAAATTTGAACCGTTTATTTTTTTCTAACTGATATTGTATTTAAAGATATAAATAATCATTTCTTGATAAACAAATATTTCCTTTGAGAAAAAGCAATTGATTTTGTTTTAATATATTATAGAATTGTTGTTAAAAATAGTTTCAAAACATTAGGATTATATATATATATATATATATATATATATATATATATATATATATATATATATATATATATATATATATATATATATTATAATTACACACAAACAGTGAGACAAAAGATTACTTGGATAATGTTTAACATTAAATATCTTTATCAACAGTTTATTTCAGACACCATTATTCAATATTTTTAATTGACAACCAAAATTAGGAAATTGTATGTTAAATAATAATTCTAAAAAGCAACCAAACAAATATGTAGAAATTAGCTATGCATTACTTCATAGCTAACAAATGCTTGAATTATTCAAAGAAAGAGGCAAAAGGAAATCATTTATCAATTGATAGTGTGTACACAGATAAATTTTTTCATTGTCAAAATGGTTATAGTTTTTTGTTTTGATGGGTTGACAAAAAAGTTATGAAAGTGTTGTGGATTCCTAAAAAACATCTGGAAATTAACAAAAAATGAATTCATTGAAATCCTACAATTTTAAATGATAAAGGTTTTAAAAATAACTTGAGAAGTCACTCATTTGAGTTCAAGGATAGAACTCAAACTTCAATCTTACAGTATGAAAGATATTCAAAGGATTCTTAGCTATAGGAGGACAAGCACCTATTTCAAAGGATTAATGAATTACTCAAACTGGTATTGGTGATTAATGTCAAAATTTGTTTTCATATTTGAGAAACTTTTCTTGGGTGAACAAGTTTATAATAGCCATAATGATAGAACATAGTAAGTAGAAGTTTTAGTCTTTCATTATTATTGATTAATAACTCCTAAGAGATAAGAAATTTGTTGCATTGTTTCACGTATTTTAATCCGAAAGGAAATATAAGATGTTTATTTCCTTGTTCGTAAATCTTTCATAATCTAAAGAATGGACATTAAAATTATTCTTACACATTAAGCTAAAGACAGTGTCAGAATAATTTTCCTCATTTTGTTACAAAGTAAGAATGTTCAATATTTATTCCAGGCTTAATGGGTTATTCTGTTTTGATATACCTTGTTTACAAAGGTATGTGCTAAACCTCATAAATCTTTATTGTCTTTTAGATATCATATTATAAGAAATGGGACTGTATCACTAGGTTAGTGGCAACCAATTTGCATTTTAACTTCTGTTCTTTTCTGGGTGTACTACCTTACTTTGAAAATTAGTTAACAATAATTTTCTCACCTTAATGTGAATGCCAGGCATTGCTATGTCTGGCTATGAATTAGTTGATGAATTCTGGACCAACAACCAATATTTTTAATTTCTAAACTTTTTTTTTTTTTTTTTTTTTTACATTTAAGGCTGTATATTATGCATGTCCAAGATATTTCTTGTCACTCTATGTGTGTATGATTGTAAATAAAATGTACATAAATATATATATATATAGTTTTGTTTTGTAAATCTTTTGAAATTTATATGTGTTTTGTGTGATACAATTTATTGACAAAATTTTATAATTTATGTAATTTTTAAATATATTTTAAGCATAAAAGTATTGCATTGATTTTTCCATTATTTATTAGAATAATTTTTTTTTTTATAAAATCTCCAGGATTAGGTATTGTATGCTTCAATATTTTTGGTTTATGTTGCATTGTTTTAGTGTAATTTTTCTTTTCTTTTTTGCATTTCATTTACTTTAATTTGTAGTGCTATTGTTTGTTTTGTTTCAAAACTCATTGCTAAATAGTGGTTATATTTTGTGCATTTGGAAACAGATTATTATTTTGCAGAGTAATATATGTATATTCATAGTAGAATGTATTATATGTATATAAATTTTTTCACGGAAGTAAATGAGTGGAAAATTATGTAATTTTTTAAAAGATTATATCCTTCAAATTTTATTAGATATGAATATACTTGCTTGTGTTGTAATATTTTGTGTGTGTATGTGAAGTGTTATGTCTGAAAATCTTTAAGTAATGATAAACAATTTATATTTAGTAAATATCTACTTTTTTTAACAAATTGCAAAATACTTAAATGGAAAACAGATAAAAGTTTACTTATTTTCTTTTTAGAGATTTTAATTTATATTAAATTTTGCATGTTATAAAATAATGTATATGATTTAAATTTGCGATGAAATGTTTGAAAATTCTATTCTCTTTAATTTCATACACATAAGAATTAGTTGCTTATTAGTTTAAATATGATATATTAAATTAATAAGTTGTCTATATATATATAAATAGTGATAATATTTATGTATAGATAATCAACTTAAGCAATTTGTTTAGTCACTTAGTTTTGTCCTTATATTTGCCTTTTAAAAGATTGCATTCTTTAATATTAATATATCTTAATGGCATTTTAAATTCAAATTTTCAAGCCATATAAAGAAGAAATGCAGTGTTTTTCATATAAAGTTATTTTGGAAGATGGAAAAAAATTTTTTGGTTGCTTTTAACTTATATTTTAAATTTTTTTTATTTAATTAATACATTTTCATAATGTTCACATTAAGATTTTTTTTTTTTTTGAATATTTATTGTAGTTGAAATTGCCTAAAAATTAATTAGTGGTGCTTGTGTGTTGCTGGTAATTTTTTTTATATCTTTTTGTATGAGGAAAATTTTACTTCCTCATTGATTCATGATGATATATACAGTATATGTGTGACATTTTAATTTTAAAGAATTTTGTATGCTGATTTCATTGGTATTTAATGACTCAAATCAGTTGTAACTTTTGTGAAAAACTTTTTTGATGTATCTTTAAAGCATAATATTATTTGTTTATTCATTTTCAAGCACAATGATTTATTTTTATTTGATTATTTATACTTTGAAACTATTATTAATAATAAAAGAAAATTTATTAGCTACCATAAATTTAGTAGGCTCTTGTTACATTTAAATATTGATTAAAAAGTTTATTGACAGCAAATTTAATTAAAATTGTTTAAATTTCATGAATGAAGAAATAATAGAAATATTGAGATGATGGAAACAAAATATAAAAATACAAGAATTTTAAAATGTTGTAAAACTAGTAATTCTGAGGATATATTAATTGTAAATAGTTGCAAATAATGAAAATCATAAAGTTAGATAAAAATATTGTGCTTCGTTGTGAAAAATTTGAAATGTTTAATTTAAAACTCGTGCACTATTCATGAGATTAATTCTGCTCCAAATTCAATTTTTTTCCTAATTATTAGTTATATTAGTTTCCTGTTCTTTATCTACTAATGAGGGATTCTCATGTTTTTGTGATGAAATTGAAGGATTTTGTTTTATTCAGAAATTAAATGATAATATATGTGTTTGTATTTTATAATTTGTTTCAAAATGCAATATTTTCTATGCAAAATACATAATAAGTAGCAACATATAACTGTTAAGTTGTTCACAGTATGTGAATTTGGAAATATGACAAAATTAGTTTTTTGAACAATCTGTGGTTTAAAAATTTTAGTAACAATTAGTTTTTGATGCTACATAAAGTAAGTGTATTTTTTGTATACTGAATAAAGAAATTTATTGAATGATGTCTAGTTTTTATACATCTAAAATATAATAGGACCATTTTCTTGCTTAATATATGTCAGGTTTTCTTGAGAAAATATTTATCTATTGCATTTCTAATTAACTCAATTCTTTTTGATTGAGTTTTGTATTTAAGTATGATTATTTAGATGTGTTTAAAAGTGAATATTTAATATTTGTATATTGTTTATGTGATCTGTTATCTCAAGTATTATTGAAAATATAATGAGTTAAAAATTTTAGTGGTCTAAAATTACTAATTTCAAATTAATCAACATTTAATTTTCATACCACTTATCTTTGAAAATGTGGAATTAATGAATACAGTCACATAACCCTGCTAATATTTTCAACTGTTACTAGTATTCCCTTTAGAAATACAGCATTCTCAATAATATTTTATTATATGTTTTTAATCGTTTAATTCAAATTGTTGAATGACTGTAGTATTACAAGTTTTTAATATGTTTTGAAAGATGAAATCAGATCTTTTTACTGTTCAAGATTTTTTTTATTTGACTATTTTTTTGTATAATGCAAAATCTCATGTACTTTAATAAAGGTTTAAATAAACCAGTTTCAAATATAGTAGGATAAAAAGGAAAAAAGATATCAGAAAAAATTTTAAATTATGTATATATTTAGAATCTGATTTTCTCAAAATTAAAATTTATTTATGTGTTAAAAGTTAAAAAACTTGACATTTTCAAAGTTTAAAATATTGTAGAAACCTGATTATTTCCATATTAATTTGTGATTATTGCCACAAAATAATTTGTTTTTACTTAATAAATTTGATTCTGATTCCATAAATATTTGTAAAATTATTCCTGTTATACAAATATTCAAACATTGTATAACTATATAAACTTTCAGTTTAGTAAACTCAACAAAATCTCTATATTTTCCATTTCTTATTTTTGGGATGAATTAATTATTGAAAATTTTAAGACCAATATATAATTTATTAAAACAAAAATTGTTTGACATTGTTTTGAAATTATTTATATTCTATACTGTATGAATTATTTTTCCTACAATTAATGGATAATAATGAGTATTAGCAAAATTTAATTTATAGATTTTTTGAAATGAAATTAATTATACACTAATGATGTCATCTAAATTTTTTATGATATTTGAAAACATACTTCCAAAAATTTGTTTTGCAGCTCATCATTAATTGTAGCATGAATAATTATTATGGTATTTTTAAATATAACTTAATTTTACTGAAGTATTTATTAAATTTAAATTGTAAGCTCCAATCTAATATGTTCTCTTGATGAAATTTGACCATTGAGCATTAAATAAACCAAACTAAACTAATTGTAAAAATATTTTTTTCATTAAATATTATCCTTTAATGTTATATTTACATTTACTTATATAAAGTCTCAATTTGCTATGTAAGTATTTATATTTTCAAATCACGTTATGAGGTTATTTTTTAAATTTAGTATTCATATTTAAGTATTTAAATTAAAGATAATGGGTATAAATTTCAAGATAATTGAAGAATAAATTATAAAAGTTTATAAATTTTTATTGTAAAATTACAGTTTTCCAAAATATTAATTTGAAAGAAAATATCAAAATTTATATCGTTGTATGTGTAATATAAATGAATAATCATAGATTATTTTGTCTTTACCTTGAGGAATGTTTTTAGGTGTATCACTTAATTATTTATTTTCTTTTATTTTTTACTAAATTTATTTTCTAAATAAAGTTAATTTAAGATGTAAATCTCTTTTAAAATATTTTATTTGCAATTTGTTTCATGTATGCTTGTAAAATTAATGGGATTTCAAATATGTGATTTATGACACATTATTTAAATATATTTAAGCTAATTTCATATAATTTTTACTTAAAATATTTGCAGATGTTTTAAGTATTCAAAATTTTGTCTTTAGCAATATTTCCTGTTTGGGTAATATCTACTAAGAATATAGGATGTAATTTTATTTAAATTTTATAGATGTTAATTCATTTTTCATTGATATTAATTTTATATTATTTAAGTCAATTAAATATGGTTAGTATAATTTTTAACTATAAAGACTGAAGATATATTTTATAATGCTTAGCTAATACATGAATTATTAACTTGTGCAAAAAGTAAGTACTTAAAAAAAATTATTGTTATAAAGTTAATTTATAGAGCTAAACATGATTTATAGAACTATAGTTATAATTTTTGAGAACTAAACTGTTATGTTTGCTATCAGATTTATTGTTTATGTTAATAATTTGTGAGAATATTCAAATAAAGATAATGATAACAATGGCAGGATTAATTTAATCAGTTAATTTAGAAAACAAATCTTTCTATTTTATGTATAAATTTTATAAAATTTCATTATATAAAACAAATTTGGAAATTATATATATATATATAATGTGAAATTCTGATTTTATATGAAGTGATTTTTATCTAAAGTAAGTTTAATTTAAAGAAATTTTGTATTACTTTATTACAATCAGTGTATTTAGGCATAATTGAAATTTTTTCTTAAATAAATATTTGAATGTTTTGATTGTAAGTCATAAAATATTATATTGTTTAAGAAAATCAATTCATAAGCAAAATTATCAGCTGTAACAATGTTAATCAAAATTTATTATTTAAAATTTTATTATTTCACAGTTGTATTTTATAGGTAAACTTTATCTTTTTATAATTTTCTAATGTTTTTCAAATGATGTTCGTATGTTTGTAAATATATTTAAAAATGTAAAATTTATTGGATTTTTTTCCTTGTTAGTCCATACAATGTTTTTAAATATCAATAAAACTCAATTATTTTGGATTCTATAATATATATTTAATAATTGGCTAATATGCAAATTTGAAATTTTCAATGATGTTATATTACAATGAAATAGGTATTACTAATGAATCTGGCTCCACATTTGCGGTGTACGCAATTGCTGTTTGCCGACGTGATCCAAGTGGTGCAGAAGATAGATGGAATGTAGTTAGAAGATATAGTGATTTTCGTGATTTTCACTTTGCTATCATTCAAAAGGTAAATTTATGTACTTATTATTTATACTATTTTATTATTTTTCAATTATTTATGCACATCTTATATGATAATATAAGATGTGCGTATTACTATAAGCAACATTTTATATGATAATTTCAAAATATTGCTTTTAAGTCAGGAGACTTTTATTCATATGAAATTTCAATTTTGAGACCTTTGTATACTGTGAGATATTTAAATCATGTATTTTTTATATGAAAACACTCAAAAACATTTTTTATAAAGCAATAAGTCAACCTAATAGTGATTTAAATTTGTTGGTGTTCTATATTAATTATATTTATATGTAAAATATTATTGGATAGAATAAATTTAAACTGTTTTTTTCTAATCATAAGTTTTAAGTCATTGTACAAATTGCATATTAGGAAAAATTTTTCATTTTATACATTAATTGAATTATTGTGAAAAAAATTTGCATTATGTATAAAATTACATTTTTATGGTAATACAACTCTTAACAAAAATATTTTTTTTGAATTGAGAATAATTTTAAGTATTGGACTTTAATATTTTTCAATTCATCTAATACATTACAAAGGACCATTGAATGTATTTTTCACTACTTGTAGTTTTTTTAACTGTGAATTTGTAATAATGCTAATAGAAGGTAATTTCTATAAATAATAATAATTTCATATAAATAGAAAAAGATAGCTTTAGTATTTTTGAATATAATATTATGTATTTGTAGCATAAATTCATTTTACCTTTGTGTCTGATTTGGTTTCAAAACTATTAAAACAAAGAAAAATGTATTAAAATTGTCTGACAAAACTCATTTAATCAATGTGTTAAATTATGAAGTAGTCACATATAATCATTTAAATTTTTGATTAAAGGAAATTAGATTTTTATGAAATAAAATATTGCTTTAATCATGTTTTAGTCTACCTTTTTTGTATAATTTTTCCCCTATTGACAAGAAAAGCAGGCTTCTAAAAATTTGAACTCATTTAGTACAATGAAATGGCAATTCCTATTTAGAAATCTAAATATTAACAAATTATAATATGGATTATTATTTAATTAATGTTTATAATTTAATTAAAGTTTTATATATATATATATATATATATATATATATATATATATATATATATATATATATATATATATATATATATATATATATATATATATAATGTTAATTATAAAAAAAAGAAACTTATTTTAAGTTGTATTGGTAAAATATGAATTTATGAAATGAGAATTGAATACTAACATATTTTATTTCAATTTAAACACTTTTATTTGCATCACAGAAGTTTGTAATTATTCATTGTAAAGTTTATAAACAAATGAGAATAATAGTTCTCAATGTCTTGTTTTAAATTTTGCCTATTTTTTTTTTAAATGAGGTAAAGTATTTTTAGAATATTCATCAAGATTAAATATAAGGGAAAATTATCAAGAAATTTTAAAGGAATATAACTCAAAATTTTAGTGATAATTCTTACTAAGTTCTTCATTATTACGATGTTCCTGTCTGTCACATTAAAAACTTATGCCATTTTCTTTAAGTAATAAACACCAATTTTTCTGCATGTTAGAATTGCATGTCTCTTAATAATATCTTTGCATCTTTTTACAAATAAATTTGTAAATATTTTCTGATTCAATTTAGGTAAATCCATTAGTTTTCATTGCTTAATGAAATTAGTTTTTTAATTGTTCTCAAACTGTCTATTAGTGCATGACTTTTGTTATGAAACATATATTACATCAAAGTAAAAAATTTCAAATATTTTTAGGTTCCCTCGCCTATCTAAAGTAGTTTTATGTAATATATTGTATTATTTTAATTATTTGGAATATATTTCTAAGTTTCTTGTATGCCCTTAAGTAAAATGAATAATGGTGTTATTTATGATAGTGATAATGTCTTTAAAAGCTCTAAAGTTGTTTTTATTTATTTATCTTCTTACTGAGAGAAAACTTATTGCTGTAATTTTTATTAATTGACAGTTATGTTGTAAAGTGTGAATTTAAAGATAATAGTTTCTTAGTATTCAAATATAGTTTAAAAATTGCTTATACTATAGTGATAGGTACCTAAAGAAGATAAACTCTTTTCTTTTTCATAAAATTCTGTACTCAACTTTTTGTATATCTTTTCATATTTAAATATTGAGGAATTTTTATGATAGCATTTATGTTTTTGTATATTAATTATAATATTAAATATTATTTATTTTCTAATTCATAAAAGAGAATTAATTAGTCTTACAATACTTTAAATAAGCTTAAAAATTAATTTATATTTTTAGTTTCCACAACTTAGTTATCTTCAATTTCCTGGTAAAAAGACATTCAATAATTTAAGTCCTCAGTTTTTGGAAAAACGCACAAGTCAGTTATGTAATTATCTTCAGTGCCTAACTAATCCTGAGACATTGCTTAATAATGTTGGACTAAAAACTATTTTACTGCAATTTTTGGAACCAAAAGTGTACGAAAAAGGAAAGAAACCATTGGCTAAAAAGGTATGCTTTTTTTCCATCTGAATATGCATATATTTTAACCAATCTATATGTTGAAAAAATATATTAAATAATTGCAATATATTTTCTGTTAATTTCATCTTGATAATCATTTAAAACTGCAATAACTTTTAATTAAAGAAGTCCTCAACTATCAATAAGAGATAAGTAACTAGATCATTCCCTGGAATAAATAGTGAGTGTTTGATCATTAAATTGAAACTATGATTTTAAGTTTTAATGCTGTGTTATTTTTTTGTACTTTATAACGGAAATAATGTTCTTATTAATTTAAAGGTTGATGCTCTTGTTAATCCTTTGTCCTCATCTATAAAGTCAGTTGGTCATATGGTGAAACAAGTACCTGATTCCTTTATGGATGGCTTAAAAGATGGAATTGTTAAAGTGCTAGGTAATCGAGGATCATCTCCTGTTAATCAGCAGTCTCCAGAAAGTATTAAAATTTCAGCAAATATTGATGAGGTATTTCTTTTCTTTCTTTTTTCTTTTTTTTTTTTTTAACAAAGAACTATTTAATTTTTATTATGTTTTAAAATTTTATTTATTTAAAATTCTTTTTTAGTATTTTGAAAATGTTTATAATGTATAAAGGTTAAAATAAGATTATTTGTATTTTAAAAACTGAAATGTGAATTAATATTTAATTATACAATGAATACTAGAAATTCTGATATTAAATGTACTGTGTGGATCCCTCATAGCTTCATGTCACTTCTCATAAGATTAGCAATCAGCAAGCTGAAGAATCGTTTGCAACAGGAATGGTTAGGAAGGATATCTTATTCTCCCTCTCTGGGTTGCTAGAGTTCTGTGGGCTGTAGACATATCCACAATAATATGTGACATCCTAAGTCTTTCTCCTGATGAGGCATGGGTAAAAAGAGGAGGGTGTGAGATCTCAGATATGAATTTGTCACCTGACTGTGGTTCAAAATGACAAGGCTGTGAGTGATAGGTTTTAAACAGGCTCCCTGTGATAGACAATTGTAAACTCTCAGTGATGGGCAAAGATAAAGTTCATTACTCTTATAAATGCTATGTATTATAAGCAATTCTTAAATGTTCCATTAGAATATTTTTATTGGATCATTTAAATCGAGATATTTAAGAATGCTATTTTTAAGATATAAAGCTGTTAATCTTATATTGTGAACAAAAGTATTGGAATACTTCTATTTTCCTAAAATTTATCAGCAATTAAATAATTAAATAATAGATTTTCAGTTATTATTCTGAATTTTATGTTTGTTATAAAAACCAATCTATATGTTGAAAAAATAAAGTGTAAGTCAAGATTTATAATTCTGTAAAAAGTATCAAAGTTTAATCTTTTGAATAATGAGCTCTTAAAATATTGTGATTAGACTTTAATAAATAATGAAGTTTATAACATGTTTGTGCGTTCTATCAAGTATTAGTATCTATGAGAGGAAATTCTTTGATATTTTTTGATATTATTTGATGATATTTGAAATTCTTTTTCTAAATAAGTATTTTTTTTATTTTTAAATAAAATTGTTAAAGTCCTTGAAAGAATAATTTCAACAAAATAATAGTGTAAAAATTAGATTTGAATTAAGTACCCAATCAGAAAAAGTGTTGCAAGAATAACTACTTTATTGTTGAGGCCCTGGCTGTTAAAAACTGACAAATCCCTCTTTACTTATGAATGATATATTTTTTAACTCCTTTTAAAAGCAAGTGACATTATTCTCAATCATGTGCATTTTAATTTATTAGAGTTACAGAGCTAAAAACACTTCCATCATTTATTAATCTTTTTGTGCATGGTGACAAATTTTTAACTGTCAGTTTTATTTGAAATTAATCCTAATGTGTAACTAAATGCTGTATGATAAGTGGTTTTATTTTAATTGGGTGTATTCATTAAGTTCATGTTTGTTTTCTTAATGCAAAATTATACATATGTTAACTTTGTTATTATTTACTTTATTTCTATATTATAATTGTACATTATAATATTGAAATAAACTAAATAATTTTCTAAACTTGTTTTTAAAACTGAGATTAAAGAGGAATCAAGTTAAATGGTGATAAAGAAAGTTTACCTGTTAAAAGTATATATAAAAAAATGTTTAAAACTAATAAATTCTAAAATAATATTTTTATGAGATCAATTATTACTGCATGTGAATATGTATTAGTTTATTTGATAATATTCTATATTGTAGATATATTGGTGTTATTAATCAATTAATTTCATTATTAATATGATGTAATAGCTCTTAAAAATATTTGTGAGTTGTTGAAAAAATATCTCTTCATATGTAATATAATTAATATATACATTTTGGTTTATGCAAATTAAAAAATTTTTGTGTACTAAGCTATATTTCTTAGGGAGAAGACAATATTCCCCTTCGTATATTAATTCTTTTAATGGATGAAGTTTTTGATTTGAAGAGTAAAGATCAGTGGTTTCGCAAAAGAATAGTTATTCTTTTGCGGCAGATCATCAATGCTACTTATGGGGATGCAATAAACAGGTATTTCTTTTATTAGAAAATTAAATCTCTAAATATAAATTTGATGGTTATGTCAGTTTTGCCCTATCTCTAAAATGTAACACAACTGGTGGTTCTTGCTTTCAGTTTGACAATTTGAAGGTTCAATTTTACATTATGAATGGGTGTCTAAAGTGTTTTTAATCAACTTGAAATTATTAATATTGGTTGAATTAGCCAGCATTTGCAAAATTTTATTTCTGAGAAGGAAAATATATTTTGTTTGCATTTATGTATAATTTAAGAATATATTTATACATAAATGCAAACAAAATTCGCAGAGTGACAGTTCAACTTTTAATTATGTGTTTATAACCACATGAATTGGATTTATTGAAACTCTCTTTTGTCTTCTGTGGATTAAAAATATAGAATATTTCACTATAAAACATTTGATTCAAACATAATAGGTATCCATTATATTAATGTTATATATGTTATCATACACACACACAATTTAGAATTTTTAAAAATTTCACAGAAAACTCATGCACAAAGTCTATTAGCTCTTAATTTGTAATCTAAATCGATCATTTTGTTAACTGAATATATTCAATAAGATTAAGATCCTTTTGATACTATTCTTTTCAGTAATTTCAGCTTAACAATGTGTGCATGAAATTTACTATTTACACTAGAATTTAGTTAAACATCTGTTTTAACATTCCAGTATTGATTTTTGCTTCTCATATTTTCCAATACCTAGTACTATTGCTAAAGATAATATTTTCACATTTATAAGAATTGCATTATAAATTAGCAATCTGCTACATTTTTTCCAGTTTATGAGTTTCTGATTTAAAATTTTAACAAATACACTCTGGTATTAATCTAAGAATTTAAATTTTCATTTGCACACTTTTAATATGGAAAATAAATTATTTTCAATTATTAAGAATTTAAGGCACAAAAAGATGATTCCTAAACATTTTAAAACAATAATACAAAATTAATGATCTAAAAATTAATCATTTTTTTTTCTTTTAAGTTAGTTTATGCTTACAAAAAAGTATTTTATGAATATCAACTACTTTCGCCAATACTGTGAAAACTATTTGATTAATTTAATAAAAATTAGTTTGATATTTTTATTTTGTAATGTTTAAATGTTTATAAAAATATTTTAAAAATTTTTTCATTAAATTTAACATTTCTAATGAATTGTATTACACTTATATATTTCATTGAAAAGGGAAGGTTACAAAATAATTAAAATGTGTAAATAAATAAAAATATTGTTTATTATTATTATTATACTATTTACAATAAATTGTTAAGATTTCCAGAGTTTTTTTTTTAATTTTTCATTTATTAGACAGGTATTTTCATGCGAAAAAACTCTCATTTTAATATTTGTTCAGCACAATTAAAATAATACTTATGGATATGTAGTTTATATATTTATATATATACCTGTGTGTCTGTTTTTAGTGAAACTTTATGTATAATTAGAAATAGAAATCAATCTATTTGAAACATTTAATACAAAACATTCATAGATTCATTATAAATGTTTTAAATCTAAACAAAAATTATGACTGTATTCTACAAGTGAGTAACCCTTAACAATTTCCTGATTAGTTAAATTAGTCTAAAAAACTAAATGAATTTAACTTTAGTAAAGCATTCCTCATTCATATGTGTTGAGGCAAAGTTTAAAAAAAGATATTTATTCTGTTTTTATAATTTTAAAATTAACATCATAATATAAAAAATATTTTGTGTTGATTTTAAGAAATGTTCCTATTAATTCAAACTAAATAATAATGAAACAAACTGTCAAATTTACTTATTATTAATATAACTATTTGAAGTCACAACTATTTTACTCATTTGGAGCATTCAAGAAAAATTATAGTTTTTTTACTTTCTTTATAAAAATGATAAACCTAACTGAATTCAATTATTAAAATAAGTATTTTATAATTTAATCATATAAATTTGCTACTTTTAAGATTATTAAAAGGAAATTATTGAGTGATCTGCAAAAAATGTGAACTGAATCTCTTTATACCACTTACCAACTTTTTGAATCAAATGCTTGCTTGAACTTAAATTAACATATTTCAATTATTTAGTATTAAACTAATAGAATTTTACAGTTTATATAAAGTAAATATACTGTGTGATAACTTTGATATAGTTAAAATAATTTTAACAAAAATATTTATTCATTTGTAAATAAATTTAAAAAATACTTTAAAACATAATTTCATCTAAAATGATATACACAACTCCTAATTTACAATAATTAGGATGCTTTTAATTCTAAAAACTAAAATTTGAATAAAAATAGTAAAATGTAACTTAAAACCTTTTATGACTCATACCTTCCCCTGAAGTAGGATTCTCATTCTAATTTTGAGTCAATTACTTATTTGAGTGTTTACTCAAACTAGTGAAGTCAAATTAGTCAACAGTGATCATTCAACCAATGAGCTTTTAAACCTTATTTCATACCAATCCATCAAATCTAAGGATGAATTTTCCCCTGAATTAACTCGAGATATTTCATATTAAACGTCTAAATTTTAAAAAATATTAAAATTTAAATCAGTAGATGCAATGAAAATATGTAAAATTCAGAGAAAAAAATCACTTTAAAAATTTATTCTGAATACAACAATTCAATTAACTCTACTACTTTTTATGAAAGTTTTTGAGAAAGGGTTGGAGAAAATTCTTAATGTTATCACTCATTTAAGATTAATGCATATATTTTGAATGAATGCATATATTATCAAGTATTATGAATTTGAACAATATAATGGGCAAGGAAGTTTGTTTTGTCATTTGAAATCTATTTAAAGTTATTTTTGAATAAATTTTACATATTGAAAAAGTAATTGTAATAATCAATTAAACCAAAAAGATTTATGCTCAATATTTAGTTAAGTTCAGAATATGATTAAATTAGGATTATTATTCAACAGTAATTTTAAAGGAAGAAAATAAACTGATAAATATTTGCTTATATTAAAAAGGGAAAAAAAACTTTTCAGTATAACACAGATATTTTATTAAAAAACACACAAATAATTTCTTAATATAAATTATTTTAAATTATTAATATTTTAAAAAAATTTATTTGTAGACAAATAGTTTATATTAAAAAAAATAGGAAATTAAAGATAAGCATCTAAGGAAGGGAATGCATTTAAAATTAAAATGGTATGGCAGCCAAATAAAATTAACGTGCATATAAACTAAGGTATGTATATATTCATATATGTAATGCAATGCCATTCAGAATTTGATGTCTGACTTGTAAATTATTTTCTATCAAACTCATTAAAATATCTTTAACATTCATATTTAAATGCGTTATGATGTCCTTGCCTGATATTTTATTTCATCATCGAAAAAGAGTTTTAGAAATATAAATACTTCTTCCATATGTATTGATGCACACAATATTTTAGTGGAAAACTTACAAGAGTTTTGAGACAGTTGCATACTAATCATACAAATTTGACTATTTTTATTTCTTGATGCTAAATATTACAAAGTTTGACATGTGTAAAAGTATATATCATATTTTCATACATCAATGTAACTGTATAACATAAGTTCTCAATGAATAAAAAATTTTCTCCTGGTAAAACTTTCTTAAGAAGTTTTTATTTTTCAGAGATAATTGTAACAAATATTTGGGGATCATTAAAATTCTTAATCATACAAAGTTTATTAAGATATGTTAAAAACAGAAGCTGCTCCTAGGTCACCATTTTTTTACACATGCAACAAGTGTACTTCAGAAAATGCATCCGCGAAACACATTTTAAACTGCCTTCAACTCTCCCATGACAACTTAATTTAAAATCCTATAATGTTTTTAACATTTTCAGGTTTAATGATATCTTGGACTTTGTCTAGCAGTTGCTAGACATGGAGGATATGAAACAACAGCAACAGATTAATCATCAAGATTAATTTGATAAATCTCAATTTTTAATGCATGGCTAATATTTATAATAGTTATTCATGTCTATTAAAATACTGCTGATTTCTTTTCTTACTTAAAATTATTGTTGATTATGGAATTTTGTATTGCCAATCACAATCATTTCAGCATGCATTTCATTCAATATAATTAATGTGTGGTATTAATATATTTTGTATATTATCTTTAGTTATTGTTAAAAATATGAGCATTTGCGACTATCGAATGCTGTTACAAAGAAATTTTGCTAAGATTTCATTATTGCAAAGAAATTTAATGATGTGCGCTGATGTTAGTTCACTGTGAAAAGTTGATAAAGTCCAGGGAAACTCACTTTTGTATTTCTATGGAAATGTGTCATTTTATAAGAAATTTTTGTTAGTAATAGAGAAATGAGCTGCTTTAAAAATTCTCAAGTAATTCCTGTACTCTAAAATGCACTTTTATTGCAGAAAGTAGTATTGAAACTTATATAGGTATATGTTATATACTGAATACAAAAATGATAGATCATAAAATAAATAAAGGGTTAGTTTAAAGGGATTTTTATTAAAATTTTAAATGGTTATTTGCATTCCCTCAAGATTATTTTTGTCACATAGTCAAACAATGCATATTATTTGTCAAATTCAGAAAAATCATTAATTTATATCTTTAAAGGTATTCAAGCTTTGTGTTTTTCATAAGTTTAAAACTGCATTTCTGATTAAAACCAACTTTTTTTCCAGGAAAATAATTGATTTTGTTCAGAAAAGCACATCTGCTGAACAAATGGCAGAATATATAAAAGCTTTTAGGTAAGTCATTTAAATCTTTAAAATATTCAGATTTGTTAATTTCATTTTATTATAAATCCTTTTTAAATTTAGGGAAACTTTATGGCCCAATGGCTCTCCAGCTATACCAACACCAGAAAGAGAACAGAAAACAAAAATGAGAACCAGAGTAGCTGCAAAGCTTTTAATGCTTTGTTCTATACCAGGTTAGCAAGTATTATGTATATATAAAGTAATTTGCTATTTATGTCTTGTGTTTCTATCTTATATAATGTAGTTTGTTTATTTTTATGAAAGAATGGGATATGTGGTGAAATTGATATTTTCATTACGAATACCATTCATACATAAACTTTTTGACTAAAATTTTGTTTTTATTTAAAAAATCCAAAATTTCTAAGAATACTCTTAAAAATAAGCACATAAATGTGTATTAAAAGTTTTAAAGTTAAATCACATTATTTTTAACTTTTAAATTAAATATTCTGTTTTGCTGTATTTTGATGAGGAATTTTAAATAAATATTTGTGTAGTTAATATGTTAGAATATTTTCAGGAAATTTCCAATCATTTTAAATGTATGTGATTTTTAAAAGTTTTTTAGCTATGTAATTTCTTTCTTAGGTTCTGTGATATTGTAAAGTATTTTGTTTTGAAACTTTTTATTTGTAGAAAAGTAAATTTAATATTAAATTTATATTCAAGCTTTTATATTTTGTTTATTATTTATTTTATGAAAATAATAGTTTAATGTTCCATTCTTACAAAAATACTATCAGTGAAAACATTGTTAGAGTTCACAAGTGTTTATCAAGGGAATAAAATTATGTAATTTATTTGCCTATATTTTAAATAAAATAGGTACTTTAATTCCAATTTATCTTTAATGTTTTCAGTTATAATAGAATTACTGCATTTATATTGAGTAGTAAAGTATTCATTTTGCAATAAAGATTTACAATTATATTAATTATATTATATTAAAAAATATCTTAAATTTTATTAAGCTTAATTTTTTGTTAGGTTTACTGTATTATTAATACAGAATATCTTACAATTTAAAATTATAAGTTATAATTTGTAAGAATCTGTATTTGAAAGTGATATCGTGACTTGATACCATTTTTTCTAGAGCATCAATATTGCTGTAGAGTAATTCTTTGAATTGATCCCTACTAGTTTTTTACTGTATCACCTACTGTTTATTAATTATGAGAGGAGTATTCGATAAAGAACCAATCTTATTTTTCTTTCACTCAGTTAGAATATATTTACAGTTCGATAAAATATTTATTTTCTAATATATAATCTTGTGATCTAAGCCAACTTTATTGTGTAAAGTTATTAAATAATAATTTAAGTATAATAGCTAAATGTTTCATCAATTTTGAATATTCTGTTAAATCATTATTATAGAAAGAAATTGTAAAAAATATAATGGTTTTTAATTCAGTAACTTTATTTAAAAAAAAATATATCAATGGAAGACATAAATTTGTTGACAGTCTAAAAATCGTAATAGAAATTGTTATTATATATTCTTAGTTTTATAGTCTTAGAGGGCCTTACTTACCCCCACCATGAAAAATTATCACATTATGATACATTAGAAAAACATTAAATGTTATGTATCCTTTTAGCAGTCAAATTGTCAACTTACTATTTTTTATTTTTAAACTGTATAATCAGTTGATTTTAGCATATTTCTAGGAAATTTAAGTTGATTTCTAAATGGAAAAATATCTCGCAAGATCATTTTTGGAAATTTTTTCATAAGGAAATTATTTTTAAATCTGAATTTTAGAGAAAATAAAGCATTTTTTACAGTATTGTTCTTACGAATTGTATGCAAAGAAAAATTTAAATAATAAAATCAAACACTTTAGAAAATTCTTTTTAAAGGATCTTAAATTTTACTGATTATTATTTATTTCTATATGTGAAGGATATAAAATGTAAAAATAGTATGCTCGTAATGCCTTTTGGAAAGTTAGGCCTTTTTTAAATTTCTGTCTACCTTCATATATTATTCATTATTTACCAAAATGTTATTAATATTCATTTCATTATTTCCAAATAAAGTAACTATATAAATTTCAATTTAAATATGTCTAGTTTATTATAATGAAATAACAGGCGTTTTTCATTGTTTGTTATCATTAAAAATTTATGTGGAAGTAGTAAATAATAAACTACAATTTATATTGCATTTTTTTTTATTATAAAATAAAATGCAATAATTAAGTACTTCTTTTTTCAGACCTTAATAAATTTATGTCTTGATTTGCCAAATCATCATAATTCATATTTTGAAAACACTAATTTATATGTGTAATAATAATTTAAAATATAAATAAAATTTCAAGTAATAATCCTGTTTATAATTCTATATAACCTGTGACATTATACATTGTTTGGAGTTGTCCTGATATTCCTGAATTTCCTGATTTTTTAAAAAACGCCCTGAAATGTCCTTATTTTTCAAAATAAGTCCTGGAATTCCTTATTTTTTATTACATTCTTTTGAAAGTTTAATTTTAATTAATAATTTTATTTTTTTCAGTAGTAAACTTTTCTTCCAGTGGAATATATTTTTTCTTTCAACTGCTTTCTATGCAAGAAGAAAGAGAAAAATTTCCCCCTTTTTTGTTCTCCTTCAAACCGGAAATAGGGTTGCCATACATTCGTCTCTGCCTTGTTTTCAGCCATTGCTCACGAATATCTGACATCAAAAAAATTTAGGTTTGGGTTTACCATTAAATTCTATTTTCTGCCTTTACAGACAAAGATTCTGGTTTTAGTTGTGCACAACTATTTACAATGATGGCGAAATTTTGAAAATTATTCGCCCATGTTAATGCACATGCGTGAAATGCTTATTGCACCATTTTGAAAGATTTTGATGGGTGTTTTGAAGAATGTTTATTAGCAAGCTCAGAATTTTATTTTTTGAAAACAATTAATTTTCTTTTAAAAATGCCAAGGAAAACGAAATTTTCCGACAAATGGTTGGAACTGCAAGATGGGAATATATGCCTAATCAAGACCTGGTGCCAAAGTGTTGACGATGTTCATTCTGCGGAGTGCTTCATATGCAAAAGCAAATTCATTGTTCCAAATATGGGTTTTAGACAAATGCTTGCTCATGCAGATGGATTAAGACACAAAAAAAACTGTGAACTGTTACAAGAATCAAACACTATTTACTATTAATTTGTCAACTTCATCTGAATCCTCGACATTGACTGTAGTAGTGAATAACAAATCATGACTTCCCAAAACAATATCAGAGAAAACCATTAAAGCTGAAACCATTTTAGTTTTGGTGGCAATAAAAAAATAATTATTCTTTTTCATCTTTGAATGATTTAACTGACATTTACGAAGAAATTTTTGACGATTCCTCCATAGCAAAAAATCTCAAATTATCTGACAAAAAAGTCAGGTATATGATCAATTTTGGATTAGGTCCGTATTTCAAAACTCTTTTGTTTCGGGATATCGGCACTTCATATTTTATTTTACTTTTCAATGAAACTACTACAAAACAAATAAACAGTTGGATATTTACATCTCATACTGGTCTGATAAACAAGGTAAAAATGTCATTTGCTACCTCGAATCACATTTTTTAGGGCATGCTGAAGCCAATAAAATTGTAAAAATTTTATTAAGTTTTTTCAAAATAATGGTTTGAATTTAGGAAATTAATGCAGTTGTCAATGGATGAACCAAAAGTTAATTTAGCTGTTTTAAAGCAAATAAATAGTGAACTGAGTAAGCAAAGTTTGCCAGTACTAATTGATTTGGGTACATGTTGCTTACATAATCCATGGAGCACTACTTAAGGGTATTAATAAAATTGATTATAATATTCATGGATTTTGCTATAGATATTCATCAATTTTTCAAACTATCTCCTACAAGAAGGGAAGATTATCATTCCTTACAGTTAGAAATACTGGAAGAAACTTTAGCTAGACATAGTTTCCTTCATCGTGTTGAGAGCCGTTGGTTAACTTTGGGCTCAGTTTGTGAGAGAATTGTTGAGCAATATGATGTTCTAAAGGAATATTTTATTGTTAAAGTACCTAAAGAGTCGAAATCTCCTCTTTCTGATAGACATCTTCGGATTATAAAACATTTGAAAGACCCTAAGACTCTGGCATATCTGCATTTTGTTTCTTTTCTTTCTTTTTTTTTTTTTTTTTTTTTTTTTTTTTTTTTGTTAAACTTTTGAACTATATTTACTTTTAATCCAAAAAGTCAAGCCTTTAGTACATGTGATATACAGTAAGTTAAATGAACTTGTTCGCAGTATTATGTTTAAATTTTTAAACCCAAAAGAAATTTGTGAAAAAAATGGAGTAAAGTTGCTACAATTTAATGTTGATTCAGGAAAAAATTTGTTAAATTTAAACAAGATTGAAATAGGTTATGGTGCAACAGCAATACTGGAAGAGCTTACTGATAAAACAACATTTCTACAAAGTGTCAGAAGCTGCTACATAGCAACTTCAAAGTATTTGCTTCAAAAACTTCCTATAACAAATCCTTTACTCAAAGATCTCCAGTGTTTGTCTCCTTATAATAGAAAAAAGAAAGAGTCTAGGAGTTCATTTAGCATATTAATTCAACATATTCCTCATGTGAATAAAACTTCTTCAGATATTGATAAGATGAATGAAGAGTGGATTCTTTACATGTGTGAAGATGTGACTTTGATTGTGAATGATTATGATAATAATCAAAATATCTGTAAATATTGGAATGCAGTTTTCAATATAAAAGATGCTGGCAGTTATATAAAATATCCTACTCTTTCTAGAGTGGTTAAAGCATGTCTGTCGTTATTGAATGTAAATTCCCAACCAGAAAGAGGTTTTTCAACTAACGATTCTGTTGTGACAAAGGAGAGAGCTTCTTTATCGGAATTAACAGTTCAAAGTTTACAGATTTACCATGATGGTATTCGAATTCATGGCAATTTTGTTTCCTCCATTCCATATACCTAAGAAATGATGCATTATATTCAAAAATCTCATACAGAATATGCATTATATATGGAAAAATCAAAAGATGTAACACAATTAGAAAAGAAAAGAAAGGATGAGAAAGATGTAGAAGCTACTTGTGAAAAAAAATTTAAACAATCACACCTATTAGAAAAAATTAATGAACTTGAGAAAGAAAAGAAAAATTTGCTTGATAATCAGTGTGTAGCTCAAAAAATTTTGGATGATGCAACTAAAAAAATATCATGTGCTCTCAATGATGATAATACGAGTGATATGAAAGTTGGACAAATGATGGTGTCTGCTGCTAATGCAGAGATTGCATCTGTGAATGATAAGTTGAAAAAGTGCAGTATTAAATTATCAGAATTAAATGCTAATGCATCCAGTTCAAAATGAACATTATTCAATTATACATAAATTAATTGTTAATTTAAAGCATTTATCATCTAATTTATTAATTTTCAAAAAATGTTCAGTATAGAAAGTTTAAATTTCTGTATCATTTCTCATATTGTTGTATTAAAAATTAAAAAACTCAGAATTTATTAAATAGTTTATTCCTTTCTAAAATGTGTTTTATGCATAAAACAGAAATTAATATGTAAAAGTAACATTAGTTTTGTTTAATTATTAAAATATGTCCTGAAAAATGTCCTATATTTCTTGAAAATAGTGTCCTGAAAAAAGAATTTCTGTACTCATACCCCTGCATTATATGTATTTGCTAATTATTTATTTTAGTTGAAATTGTCATTCATCAGACTGACTTACAAGTTTAATTATTTATATTATTTATTTTAGTTCAATTATTTTTATTTTAGTTGAAATTGTCATTCATCAGACTGACTTACAAGTTTAAAACAGCATTTGGAAAAAGAAAAAAGAATTAATTTTTACAGTTAATTTTTTGAACATCTTAATGACATCATGCATTATATTTTAGTTAATTTTCAACTATGATTATTTAATTCATTAAGTTATAGAATGAATATATGATCCATTTTGTTTCAACTGTATTTTATTACTCTGTAGATAATATTGCAAACTTTGAAAATGCTTTTTAATGAAAAAATTAAAGTAATACAAAAATATTTTAATGAATAACTAATACAAATTATCAAGATTCAAAGGAATAAATATTTATGTAGATTTTTAAAAATGTGTTATTGCATCCAGAATACATACATTTTTAATTCAAATTTTCTAAAATTGTTAGGTAAATGTAAATTTTCTTAGCCATTTTTTAAACTAGAATTCATTATTCATGTCTTATAAATATTAATTAAAGGGAGGAAGAAAAATAATTCTTATTTTAAGGCTAAAGTATCAATTTTTGGTAAAATAGCAGCCTGTAGGAATTTTTTAATTTGTGTTTGAAAAATAGATTTTTGCTTTGTTAAATCTATACTTTAAGATAAATTCCTATTTCTGTTTGAGAAATAAAAATTTCAATTTCTGTTTTTCTAAACATGTGTTTAATGATTTTCTGCTTACACTAATTCCATACAATTGTTGTTTGGCTTATATTCATTTTCTTAAAATTAAACTTTCATATTAGTCTTATAATAGCACTATTAAAATAAAATTATTTCTGAATAGTATATATCTAGCATTAAAATACTTTAAATAATAATGTTGTTCAATGAGAAATAACTGTAGTAGTAGTCATAGCCAAAAGCATGCAAAATTTTATAATAAATTCTACTAATTGCATTATCCAAATACATGATACATTTCATTAATTCATATTTCTGTATCTTTTGCTATTCAGTATCAATATGATATATAATTTTCATGTCAAAGTAAAAATGGTAAGCCAGTTGAATGTATTGCTATGAACATAATCAAATTAATGTAGGTGATGCCTGTACATATTTGAGAAAAGGATTCTTGAAAATCAGAAAATTTAATTAGTAGACTGAAGGAGACAGATGCTATTGTCATCTAAAAGTAACGATTAATGTGTCAAATTTTTATAATGCTGCTTTATAATCATCAATTATCAAATTTTTATAATGCAAATTTTTATAATGCTATTTTTATAATGCTGTATTACTTTTAGATTTATGATTTATATGCCATTTAAATACTGAACTAAAGTTTAAGGGAAAATATGATTAATTTCTTTTACCTTTTTCTTTAAAACTATTACAAAAGCATTACCATATATGTGAGAACAAAGCCAATGCCCAAACATTTCAAAATTCAATATATATGAAAAGCATCTTTGAGTATTTAAGGAATTTGTAAATTAATTTTTTTGACTTTATCCATTTATGATCTTGATATCTTTTTTTTTTTTTTCATTATTGTTATGCCAGTTTTTGTAAAATGTATCTTATTAAATAATTTACATAAACTGAATCTGCTAATGAAAATTATTAATATAGGAATTTTTAATTAAGTTCATGTTATTCTATAAATGCATTGTGTTATTATAATGTATTTGTCTTAATGATTTTTTTTTGTAAAATTTTTTTATTTAAGCTGAGAAATATCTATAAATAATAACTTTGTTTCCCATTATTTAAAATTCAAATCACTGTTTAGGCTAAAATGTCATTTTTCAATATTAATCTGTTTATTTATAATCTATTTATTTATTGTGATACATATTTCTGGTTTCATAACTGTTGATTTTCAATTCATTTTAATACTTCATTGATTAAATTTTTCCTTAGATGAATTGAAGCATGTAATTGGCAGCGAAACTACTCGTAAAGGTGTGCTGTGTGTCTTTGAAATGTTCCAGCGACCTGAACTGAATCGTAGAATATCCTATGTTCTTCTTGAAGGAATTTTGGAAATTTTATTTCCTACTTGTAATCTAAGCACTATCATTCATAGATTGCATTGTCGTTCTCCACAAAATATATTTGATCAGATGGATCGACTGCAAGTTAGTCCAGTCATTGAAAGAAAAAGTCAATTAAATAGGTGACAAAATCCTAATCAGTATTAAGAACTTTTATGTATTTCTGTACATAAAAATTGTTCATATTGTAAAAAATTATATTTAAAAGATTTTATATATTGTGTGTAAGAGAGAAAGGTTCCTGTATGTGCAATGGCTATAAAACAATGTATGAAATTTGTTACCTAAATTTTAATAATCATTAAGTAAAATTTTTTACCAATATTCATGATAATGAATTTGTCATTAAATTTACTAACAGTTCAAAATGTATAACTGAAAATACTTTAAGGTATGTTAATATTTATAAAAACTAAAAGATGTGTTGATTGTGCATAAAAAAACTGTATGCAAACAATTTTTATATAATTATTTTAAATTTGAAATCATGATACTATACTTTTCTAAGTTAACTCCGTATTCTGAAAGTCTTATCTCCATCCTTTTACTTAAATAGTGTTTGTATTTTAAACTTAAAGAAACTCATCTTAATTATTTAAATATTGCTGTAAATTGAAATTGTTCATTTTATTTCAACACAGTGAAGAAATTGTACATTTTCTTAATTTTTCAACTGTTTAACTTGTGCTTTGTTTTTCTCTGATAATCAAATGTTATAAATTAATTTTAATGTCTTATTTTTTGCTATTTCAAAATATATAGAAGTGATTTTATATAATTTAGTTTTTAATTAAGTGTATTAAAATGTGAAACAATATTTATTTTGTAAAATTATTTTAAAATAAATATTGTTTTAACTGATTATGAATTTTCTTGAATATTCCTAATTAAATTTTAATGATTTTACTTTGACAATTACAGAGATTTTGTTGAAAAAAATATGCAGATTGGTAGTTTTTTTTAACATAGTGTAAACATTCCATTATATTAATATTTATTTTGAAATAAATATTTTTTACTAAATTTTATCCATTACCATCTCAGGCATTTAAAATTATTTCACTCCAAAAGAAATTATTAGTCTCATATAAAATTTTCTCTATTTATTTTTATTTCATAACTTTATTGTGCTGCTAAATGCTAATATTGTGATTATAAAATTTTGATGCATCCAATTTTTTTCTTTTATTTATTTTTAAAATTTATTTTTTTGAATGTCCTATATATCATTCTAATATATACTGCTTTAAAGTTTATTGTTTTGAGTAATATTTTTCATTTATTAGGCTAATTTTTGGCCCTATGTATAAATATTAATATGTATATAGTTTACAAAATACAAATTATAAAAAAAATTATAATTGCTTATGATAAAATATATTTAATATTATATACAAAATGTTAATGTTAAAGTAAAAGAAAATGTGAATTTGTGTTAAGATTTATCTATTTGTTTTAAAGCCATTGCTGTAAAACTTATTTTGAAGATCTGAGTCTATGTGATTCATGATATACTTCTGTTAATAGCATCAAATGATTATTTTAATAGAACATTTATGTAATAGTTATCTTTTATTTATTTATTCTTGTTAGAGTAAAATATTTACAGGGGTCTCACCACTCATAATTCTAGTATTTTAAGATTTATTTAATTTTAATCTTTTACATTTTATGTATTTTTAAATTACCTAAATAGTTAAAAAGCCAAAGAATAGTCATTGTAAGTGACTTCAAAGAAGCAGGTGCTCAGTTGATAAATTCTTATCATTTCTCACTCATTAGATGTTCCAGTTTATGGATATTTTACATATGAAAAATTCTTTAAAACACATAGAAGAACATAAAAAGATGTTTTCCTTTTTATCCTTATGGAAGCATAAGAGCTTTAATTATTATCATAATTGATAGTCAAAGAGACCTTATTTAAGCAACATAACATTGCTTTCATCTTTAACATCAGTCTTTAAATTGCCCATAAAGGACAATCATAAAATTTATATCTCCTAGTAAGAAAGAAAATATAGGTAGCCATTCAAGAAATTGAAAATTATATGTTTTGGTTGTCTACTTATTCATCATTTATTGTCAAAAAGGAATTTGATACAGAAATATCTGAAGTACAATTACACAAATATCCCACAAAATTATGTGACAGAAATATCCATTTTTTCAGATTCAGAGATTTTCATGTGCAAATTTTTAATTCGATTGTGGACAGTAAATTGATGTTAAACATGGCTTTACTGTAACAATTTTTGATTTGTTAAAATATTTCACATCTCTAAAGCGAGAAAACTAGGTCCCAACCAATTTTTTTTTCCTTTTATATAAAAAGTAACTCGAGTGACAAACCAAACTGTTGAGTCAGAAAACGTTGAGTATCTATATTATTAAGACTCTACTCTGAAGCAAGTACAAAAAATACATTTTATTATGCTTCAAATTTTTATAATACTCACAAATTAATAAAAAAATGCATGTTGAAAATATGTATTCATGCCTAAATTCAAATATAGATATGTAGATATAAGTACATGTGATAAAAAGAGAGAACTTATATTCCTATTATCTTTCTTTATCAAATGAAAATTTACTCAAAAAGAAAAGCAAGTAAATAAAATTAGTACTTATCAAGGGAAGACAACAGTAGTTTCATTGAATCTATAAAATGACACTATAGAAGTATACTTTGTTTGATCTAAGGCAATCTACTTAGTGAAGGAGATAAAAAAAAATTAGTTTTAGTGTAATTTGGTGTCCAAAATAATTAAAAAAGCAACTTTTAAAAGTGGGGGCTAAGAAAATCTAATAACCAATATTGTGTTCCGTTATGTAACCTATTCTTGATTTCGAGATAGTCGTTGTTTTTATACATGTGTGTATATTGTATTTTATTTCTTAATTTAATTGTGTTATAGTTTACAAAATTATTTGTTAGTGTTATTCCAAGAAATTATAATTAACTTTATTGCATAAAACTCACCTTTTTTTTTAATCCTTTTTCTTTTATTTTTTGATCTTGTATTTTCAGTGTATTATTCCTTTTCAAAACTATTTTTCTGATTTGGTGAGACTCCTGCATTTGTAAAATATCTTCTTCAGATTATTTACATCACTGTTGAAATTGATTATTATTACTGTCAATTTTCACTATGACACAACCTTAGGTATTCCAGTGTATTTTTAATCTGTATTAACATTTAACATTAACTGCTGTAACATTTCTATGTTACAACAAAAGCTCAAGTAGCAATTTAGATATAGTTGCTCACTAATAGTTTGTCTAAAACTAATTCAGTGAATAAAATTTTCTACTTAAAATGATGCTTAATTCTTATTGAAAGTTTTCATTAAATAAGTAATCAAGTATGGAAATTATTTTTTTCAGTATGGAACATATTGTTTGTATTGTATATATATCACTCATATTTTGTGTCTGTTGGGCTTGAGACTTTGTAACTGAAGGTATTCAAAAGGAAAATTATTATTTGAGTTGTAATGAAAATTGACTTCATAATAATATAAACATATCCATATTTTCAATGCTTACATAGTATATCAGTGTCTACAGTTTTTAACACTTAGATATAGATTTTTACATCATGATATTTATTAAAAAATATGTCAGTCTGTTTCATTATTGATGTATGATTTCTAGTCAGTATTTTCGATGCAAATATAATTGTGATAATTTTATAATGCTGTTGTATGAAATCAGTTGACTTGTTTAAGTTTTGTGTTTATGATCAAATATATAAAACTGTTAAAAAATTTCCATTATTTAAATTTCTTTCATTTTTCAATTAGTTGTTTCACAGAAATATTTGTTGCTTTCATCTAAAATTGTTTCAGATTTCATCTCTCAAAATATTGAGCATTTATTGAACTGTTGTTACTTTGTATCAGAATACCGGTGATTCTTAGTAATTTTAAAGTACAGTTCCTGCTTCCAAGTGTTTATTATTTTATTTTGAATACAATATTTCTCAAAGAGCGAACAACAAATTTTTAGCTTATTTTGCAATTTACACATTTGTTTTAATACTTCAGTGTTTTTCACGTGCATTTGTTTTTGTGCCTCTATTTCTTTAATACTGTTCCATGCATTGAACATCACTTAATCTTTTTCTCGGTTATTAGGCATTTTGTGTTCCATTTTATATTTTCAATGAACAAATATTTTTGTTAAAATTGATTAACAAATATAATTTTTTGGGCAAATTTATCTTAGTTTGCATGAATTTACTAAAAATAAGTGTGTATTAATATTTTTACCTCTAAATACCTTTCAATATAAAATATTTTTCTAAAATTGAAATTCTCTTTATTTGTAAATTTTCAGGGAACATAATGAATGTTTAAATATGAGAAAATGAATTTTATTATTTAATAAGTTAATCTATGTTAACTTGTTTGTTTGAAACTTTTATCTCTTTATATTATTGCACAATCTCTTTTATAAAAACTATTGGATGCTTGTAATTTTATACTCAAGAGAACTGTAAAACAATCTGTGATTACATTTTTTAATATTTTAAGATTTTGAATTGGTGCTTTCTCTGTTGAACTATATTGCTGTTAAACTCTGTTAAATGTTGACTTCAATGTGAAAAATTTGTTAAGTATACAATGAATTTGTAATTTATTACCAATCTTTTGTGTTAATCATAAAAATATATTCAAATATATGAAAATATCTTTCATCCAAAGTGCTTAATAATGTATTTGTATTGAATTCGATTTATTATAGAATATTTTTGGTAAAAAATGTCTAAAATAATCATAACTTAATTTAAAAATAACTTGTCAAATAATTTTTAGTAATGAATATTTCATCTTTTTAAATATGATTATTTTGCATTACTTTCAATTCATATTTATTAATAATGTGGGTGAACTATCATTTTGAATACTTATTATATATAATATGTTTTGTAAATTGTGTGTATCTTATCATGTGATTTTTTGTTATACATCTGAAATTTTTGATAGATTAATAAATGAACTATTATTTTGATGGGAAATCGTATCAAAAAAGAATATATAATTTGGGTGAAATTGGTAATATGTGATATTTATGAAAAAAAATTGTAAAAATTAAAAATAAACCAAGATTAATAATGTGGGGGACCAAATAGAGAATAAAAATTCTGAAAGACTTTTTTATTTTATTTTTAGTGCCATATTGATATTTTTTGTGTTTAAAAATAACTAAAGATGTGCAATAAATACTATCATTATAAAAGAAGTTTCTTGCTTTTAAATGTTTTTTAGTAATGCATCTCTTAAATAATGCAAGTAAGATCTTTTTCAATCTAAAAATCTAAATCTTGTTTGATTTAAAAACTCTATTATATGATTTTATAAATAAATTTATATATTAGGGTGAAACATTAATTATTGTTTTTTTTACACATTTATTTTTATTTGTTACAAAATCTTTAATTAATGATTTTAATCACTTTTTGCTTTTAATTTTCATTTGGATTTCTTTGTTAGATATTAGCATTTTATTAGTGTTTGTGTAATTCCTTAAAAATTTGTAAGTTATAGACTTTTAATTCCAAAGAATATATATAAGCACTTCTGTTCATAACGCTAATATAATATTTTCTTTCAAACTTAAAAATGATTTTTTTTCTAATGTGAAAATATTACTTACCTTTTTGTAATATGCAAGAATGTTTTTTTTTTCTTCCTTAAAACTAAATTATTAAAAAGTGTTCTATTATTATTCTTTTAACATAAAAGTTTTCTTCCATTACAGACAATGTTCTCAAAACGAATTAATAAATATATAATATCTTGTCCTAAAAAATGATTGTTTCCATTTGTTATACTGAACAATTTTGCATATCTCCTATAAATCGTTTACTAACTTAAAAAATATACAAAATTTCAAAATGATATTTATTGATAAGTTATATAATATTTGTTGCGCAGTTTATGAAGGTTGAATGAGCATGGAGGGTTAATTGACTTTAGTTATCGTTAGCTAAAATGTAATTTTTCTCATATGATAACTTAATAATAATGTGTTTATTTCACTTACAGATGCAACTGTATTGGTATACATTTGCTTATAAAAATATTGAGGAATATTATAAGAGTGCAGAATATTTCATAATAAATTACTTTTTCATCTTGAACCATCTATGCGTAAATAATGTAGAGTTGCGCTTTTTCACCTTTTAAAACATTTTAAAATGTTCCTTATATAACAGATATATTAATTTTCAATTTCATTGATAAGGATTATGTCTGCATATTGTTTGCTACTATTAAAACAGCTAAATTATGGGTTTAAAAATTAAAAGCCAAATTAAGTAAATAATCCCAATATTACAAAATATGTCAGAAAATGGCAAAATTGGAAGAGAATAATTTACAAATTGTAAAAATATTATACATTTCAATTACTTTAAATGTAATAAAATTCATCGAAGTTGTGAATGTAAGATTTAATATATGCTTGCTTAATAGCATTGAAGATTAGATATGAGTTATTTCTGTAGGATGATAATGATTTAATTTCAAAAGGATAACCTCCAACTGCATAGTAGTACATATTTTCATATAATTTTTGAATAGATTAAAAGTAATTTTTCAGAAATTATTCATGCAAAATGTATAAATTCGTCATGAGATGAACGAATGTTATCTATTAACATGTTGAATTAATTTGAAACTTTAAAACATTTTCAAAATGACAATCTTCATTACAAATTGATTTTATTTTGGAGAAATGTTTGATAATATGTATATAACTTTTTAAAATAAAATGAAATTTAAATTCATTAATTTTGAAAATTATGCATAATTTTCTTGTAATAAGAATAACTCTTTTTTTTTTACTATTCGGATGCTCTGTTGTCAACATTTTTTTTTAAATCAACCAACTGAAGATTTTTTACCTCTAATAGAAAATGGTTATGTGTAGAGAATATCTAAACACAATTTCCATTTTTGTATATTAGCAACATATATACTAGCAAATACTTAAATATTCAAAATTTTGATATACTTCATTGTTTAGAAACAAGAGTAATAAACTCTCGACAGTATATAATGGGAGTTATGTATTTAAATAATTAACATGGAAGATGTTTGAAAGTCTTAATTAACACAGTCTACACTATAAATATATTCAAATTTGCTGATAACATTATTACCATTAATTTTGAAGTTAATTTCTTATTGTGTATGAAATTTGTGTGTAGTGAGTGCTTAGTGACAATAAGGTAACAAAAATTAATAATTGAACTCATTAATTTTAAGTTATTAAATGTATTCATTAATTATTACTCATATCCATAAATTAAGGATAATTCAGAATCACACAGAAATTGAACTCCAAAATAAAAATTTCACATGTAAAATTATCATACACATCTTGAAGAATAATATGCAAATTACAAGAGACCAGCAAATGGCGCTGGTAGTACTTAAAAATTACGAGACTGTAAGAGAAGGGTCTATAAGGAATGGTTGCAGAGAAGTAAAACTGTTCGCAAAAACTTTAGAAACCTTTTAGTGCAATAACCACATAGTTATGGCACAAAGGAAGCATTTGGATGATAATTTACGTGCTAAAATTATCGGCCTTCTGGAATGTGGACGTACCCAGTTGGAAGTATCCGAGGAACTTGGACGCTCTTGATTTCAGTTCGTGGGTTCGAATCCCACCTTGGGCTTGGTTGTTTGTTGTGGTTTGGGATCCACTTTAAACCGTAGATCTAATTAGCCTTCGTATGCCAAAAGTGACCATTGAGCGACAAACCAACCAACCGAGGAACTTGGAATCGCCCACAGTGCCCTCTCCAGGCTATGGCAACGGTTCCAAGATGATGGCAGTGTGAGTAGACAGGTTTTCCCCGAGTTACAACGTCGAATGAGGACCGGTATTTGGCAGTTACAGCCAAAAGAAACAGACCGAGCACTGCATTAAACCTGTCTCGTCAGCCACCGGTATGACAGTTTCGAGGCAGACTGTATACAGACGCTTATGACATATTGGTCCGTATGCTCATAGGCCTGTCAGATGTGTTCAGCTTACTTCAACTCACTGTCGCCTGCGGTTAGCCTGGAGTAGAGAGCATGCATTATGGACACCGCAACAGTGGTCTTGTGTAATGTTTTTTGACGAGTCCAGGTTTAGCTTTCTAATTCTCGCCGCACTTTCATATGGAGAAGGCCAGGTACCCGTTACCACATAGAGAACACCACTGAACGACACCGTTCCGGTGGTGCAGGATTGCTCATTTGTGGAGGAATTATTCTGGATTCCAGAAATAACGTGCATGGTCAGAATATAACAATGACGGGTTACATCTATCGAAATGTCATTCTGGAACATGTACGCTGGTTTCGGGGCGCCATGAGTGCAGAATTTCGGTTTATGGATGACACCGCCCGTCCTCATCATTCAAACATTGTAGACGAATGCCTTTCATAGGTGGATATTACCCGTATGAACTGGTCATCGTACTCCCTGGACTTGAATCCAATAGAGCATGTGTGAGACATGCTTGGCTAACGAATTGCAGCCCATCCTCCTCCCACATGTCTACCAGATATTCAGAGATCATTGCTTGATAACTGGTATAATATTCCTTAAGATCAGATCGATAATTTGAGACTTAGCATGCCTTGCCGAAGTACAGCCTGTAATGCATCGTCTGAGGGGCATACTAAGTATTAACCATCATACAAACCATGTTATATTGGTTTTGTAAATAGATTCCTTTTTTGAAATTTTCTCCAGGGAGTAAAATTCGCAATTTTTATTAATGATGTCAAATATATAGCAACATTTTTTGCTCTTTACATTTTACTTAATAAATAGTCTTTACAAATAAGTCACATTTAATTTGCTTCTGTCTCTTTCTTTGCCTGAACTTGCATTATCCTTAATTTATGGATACGGGTGTAGTTAACTCAAACATTTGATAATGAAAATTGACTTTGTTTTATTGATATTTTGTAGAAGAAAATATGAATTTTAACGCCACGATTGTTTAAAAATTTGCCATTGTTGATTGATGTTTTAAAAAAATTTGGCATTGATTTATGGAAATGTTTGTTTTGTGCAAGATAAGATTCATGATCTAAAAATCATTAAAAAAAATTTTTTTAAGTTTATTTTTAAAGGCTTTTAAAAATAAAATTATTATTTATTTTTAAAAGCTTTTAAATTTTTTTAAAATAAAATTATATTTTTAAATGTTTTTAAAAATAAAATTTGTTTAAATTTTTTTTAAACATTTGAAATGAATAATTTTCCATCTAATCATCATTATTTAATTACATATCAAAGAATTTTAAATAAAAAAATAAAATACCTTTATTTTTTTCTAAATATTTTCAAAATATAAGAAAACTTTAAAAAAAATGACAATGTTTATAATTTTTGCTTTCACTATTAGTCATCTTTCCTATTGACTTGTCTTCCATCAATCTGCTAATAATGATTGGATGAGAAAATAGAAACACACATACATAAATTTGTATTTTTTAATAGTGATCCTTTCCCAAATTTTGAATAAATTTTAATTTTAGATAAGTAAATTTACGGTAATTGGTGAAAATGAGAAAAGTCAATTATTGTTAATCCAGTATTCCGGTTAATGTATTGTTAATCCGAAAGAAAAAGTATTTATCAAAAGTAATTGAACAGCTGATACTAATTATTTCTTTAGTATTGGAATTTACCAGAAAGAATATTTTCTCATTTAGCATTAAATTTTGTTGAAAACTCAAATGTACTTAAATAATTGTATTAATTATCCTATTAAATTTCACACTAATATTGATAAATAATTTTTTTTTTAAAATTATGCATAAAGAATTTATGAAAAGAATTTCGTGAAAGCATTTGAATAATTTGACCAAAATTTCTCAAAATATGTTTTAAAAACTGATTTTGATTTTTTATTCTTAATTTTAATTTAAACAAATAAAATGATGAAAGATTTAAATTTATATTTAAAATTGAGTGGGAAGAAATGAAATTAGAAAAAGAATTGTAAAAACATTTTTTGTTTCATATAAATAAGCTTAATTTAAGTAGCTTATTTTTATATAAGTATTTCAGTCTATAATATGAGAAGCATATCACGCTATTTTTTCTTATAGAATTACATGTTTAAATCTGTCCTCTATGTATAGTTATTAAATATCTTGTTACTTTAAGCGTTTATATAGTTTAAGCCCTTGTTTATATATGAAACTTCTTTCGAAGATTGAAATGCAAAAATATAAACTAAACTTATTATATTTGGATGTAAATTATGCTATGCAGAATTATAAATATTGTCTTGTTATTTTGTTAAATATATTACGTTTTAGCATTTTATTAGATTTTTTTCTCTGTTTTCAATAATGCAGGCACTTGTAATATTTAATCTTGTAAAATTTACTTAATTCATTTCTGATTGTGTTTAAAAACTAGTTATGTTTTTATTTATTTATTTTTTTTTTCATCATCTTTTACAATTTATTTTTTAAAGCAATTACTTAGACTATAAATTACGCTTAAACTTTCTGTAAAAGCGGTAAGTATTTTGTTAAAAAATTCATATATAATATTAAAAAAAAGTCTTAAAAATTAAAAAATATTTTAAAAGAATATCTATTAATTTTTACACGCAAAAGTTAGGATGTTTTGCATTTAAGGGAAGTATAAATTTTCATTTCTTTCGTCATCTTTGTACAAAGTAATGTCTAAGCCTTTTTTGATAGATTTATCAAAATGTCGTTACATTTATCAAGCATGAATTAAAAAATAAACTTTGTTTCACGGATTTTTGGGGATTATATGTATATATATATATATATATATATATATATATATATATATATAATTTTATACAGTTTTTAGTATGCATAACAAATTCATATGAAATTGTAAGAAATTGTTCATAAGAAACCATTGTTTTCGCTTGATACGAGATTTAGGAATTAGGTTTTATTTATTTATTAAAAATTTTTTAATAATTTGCATGCTTTTTATTACTTAAATTTAATTACTTTTTGCAATTTAAATTTAAAAGCAAAGAAGTTCTATATATTTTGTATTATTAGAGAATTCATCTTTTATTTTTAATATTTGAAAATTCTGTACTCTTTAGCCGACGAAATGTATTAAAAGGATAAACAAAAATTGTTATGTGATTTACTGTGAAATGTTTACCTTACGTGAGGACCAAAGTTGGAGAAAACAGTTTGTTTAAAAAAATATTAACTATAACTTAGCTGATGAATTTTTTTACGTACGAATAACATACTTTTACATAGAATGAACGTTAAGCAGAAGAGAAAAAATAGAACATTACCATATTATGGTTTTAAAAAGGAATTTAATGCGAAAACATTCAGCATATACAATTAGCATATGGAAATAGAATGCCATTTCTTGCTACAATATTCCTATAGTTAACATAATTTCACAAAGATAATAATTTTCAGGTTGAAAGAAATACAGCAACCTATGTAGTAGTAACATCGGATAATGCGTTTATCATACGGAAAATGTTAATCGATAATAATCACTGTATTTTCCAAACATTTCAAAAGAGCATAATACTGTCCTCCCATTATATATAAAATCATTTATGGATAATGGCGTAAGAAAAATTAATTAACTGTGGAATTCCAAATAACTTAATTTTGCATGAAAAAAATCACCAGAATCAGTAAAGAAAGCCTTAAAAAAATGAGAGCTATAATAATTTTCATAAATCGCAACTTATGTTAAAACGAGCATCCATTTTTTCAACGTCCCAACATTACGAGGAAAAGTGGGAGTTATTAAAGATTAATTTTTCTATATATATATATATATATATATATATATATATATATATATATATATATATATATATATATATATATATATATATATATATATATATATATATATATAAATGTGTATATTATATATATATATACATAAATGTATATATATATATACATATATATATATATATATGAACTACATTGTGTTCTTTCCTTATCCTGGTGAAATTGTAATTAAAAAGCCTTAATAAAGAGGCAGATTTTTTTCAAAAGTAAATAGATGGACTTATGAAAGCCATCAAGATGGAATGAGAAAACAGTCATAATTGATACACTACAAATTATCTTCTAGAAATGATTCGCAAGATTCATGTTACTCGATTGCAATACCTATTTTCTTCAGAAAGATTTACGGTCGAATATTTTTTTTAAATGAAAGAAAATAGCACATCTTATATTTACGCCTTCTCATTCGAAAGACCAGATTGATGAAATTACAAGTACCCTTTTTTCATTGAATCTAATAAATAAATCACATGACGCATTTATTAATTAAAATTCCTCCTCAAAAGTATTCTGATGCTGCAGAAAGTTGTTTTCCACTTTTAAAATTTCGCAAATATAATTTTGGAAATCGGGTATTTCAAAGTGACTTTAGTTATAAGTATCAAAGCAGTAGAATTAGGAAAATAAAAAAACAACTTGTTAATTACATTATGAATTCAATCTTTCTGTGAATTAAGACATTCATTTATAAACGAGAATACATTCTTTTATTTAATTTGAAGACATTAGCAATGTTATGCTTAATGATTTTAAATAATTATTTCTTACATAGTATAGTACTGGGCATACTTTTAGTTAAATGAGAGGAATGAGTCCTCATATATATATATATAACATTTATTATGTATGTTTAAGATGTAGTTACATTTCATTTTAAACAGTGGTTTTTGCAGCATATTTAATCATAGACCACAAGATATCTAATGGTTTTTAAAGAAAACATTGCTGTCAGTTTTCAAGTGTTTAGCTATTCAGTAATTTTGAATCATGGGGGATTAACATATTATAAAATATTTGAATGGCGATTATTCAAATTTAATAAATACTCTATTTCTGATTTTTCTTTAAGCTGGGCAAACAGAGACAAATAGCAACAAAAAGTAATTGGTTTGTATTTCGAAATGATATGCATAATTGAGAGCAAGAACAGGGTTGAATCAGTAGGTTATAGGATCAACGTGGACGCTGATACACGAAATAACACATCTAGGTACAGAGTCAATGAGAGTACGAATGGCATCCTGAGGAATGGCTATACATTCCCTTTTAACAGTTTGCTAAAGTGCGTTTTCTGAAGTAGAAAGTAGCCAGGTCTGCAAATGACATCTAATAATATTCCAAATTGTTTGATTTGGGAGAGGTGTACAGCTGCTTTTCTGGCGAGCACGATAGCCAGAAAAGCAATTGTACACCTTGCAAAGAATGTTGGCTGATATGAGCAAATGCAGTCAGGTGTTATCCTGTGATAAAGGGTATTGGGCACTTCCTGAAAGAAAGAGTTTCACCGGTCACAGCACATGATATATGTATCGTTGGACTATCACAGTATCATTAATACTAACTAGAAGGGACCTAGAATCGTACGCAATGGTTCTCCAAACCATGATGATGGCTTGTTGTCACGTGGTGGGGCGTTCCAAAATTGCTGCCGGATTGGACCTGTCTCCACGCTGATGCCTCGCTCGTGTGCGGTGACTATCTTTGAAGAAACGGAAGCATGACTCATCTGAGAAGATGATCATGTGCCACTCCGTTGTCTACATCATTCTAGTCCGACACCACTCCAAATGTTGGCATCTATGCTGCGGAGCCAGTGGCAGTCTTCTTAACGGACGCCATGAGCTCAGGCTGTTAGCAACCAATCGCCGGCAAATGGTTCTGCTCAATATAGGATCACCTAAGGTACATGCTGCAGAATTTTGGTAGACGTGTTTTGCGGGGCTGTACCGACTCCCGTTCGACGCGTCAATCCATGCGCAGTGACTTCACTTTGGCTGCACCAGAACCCCGCAAACGTTCCACAGTTCCTTATTTCATCCATCTTCGCCATACCGGTACGTCTGGCAGATGTGATTTGCAGTAAAGACCAAACTGCCTTTCTAATTCCGATCCCATGCATACTTTGTGACAAGAATAAACTTTTAACGATTTTTTCCAAGCAGCAATAGTTTTGTAAATATTGTCCTCTCTGCCGGTTTTTTTTTTTTTTTTTTTTACCTTATATCTTATTGTACCCACGCTGGAGAACTTTGCATTTCACTTGTTGGTAAAGAGCATATTTGCATAATTTTCTTGCCTATTCTTCTTAGTGATGTATTTTCAATGTCGATCAGTGTATAATATTTTTGCCTAATTTATAAAAATGTGTAATTTATAAATGAACCATAATGATATCCCATTTAAAATATTTTTTCCAAGATTTCATTTATTGTGTTAAAGTTTATTGATGATTGTCTTAACAAAGAAAATAGTTTTTACGTTTTGTATTATTTTAACATATGTTTCTCTGTTTAGGTAAATAACATTGTTTTTCCTATAACTACACCTTGTCCACGCTATAAGATCATGCTATTGAGAATAGAAAGTGTAAATATGTGTGTGTGTGTGTGCTAATGACAAACTAGCGGATTGGAGGATTGTAATATTTAAAAGAAGACTACAACAAAAGTGACCTCAGATGCGATCAGCTTCTGCATTTGCCAGTGTTAGTGACTGCAGCAGAAGGCATTTTCATAAACAAAACCTTTATGACACAAAGCAGCAACTCCATATCTACTTGCTCTAGATGTTGATTCCAAATGTCTTCTACAGTGGAATTTTGTTTAACATCCACAAATATTGATCAATTGATAAGAAGAAAAATTACTATGGTTTGACGAACAATGTTTCAGGCTTTTCAGGGAAAAGGACAGTTTCTCATTGGCAAGATAACCAACACAAGCATATGACTGTTATTGTTTCATTCAACTATCAAGAATGGAGTACTATCAATACCATGACATGATTTTCTGCTGAACCATTCGTATCCTTGAAATGATGAATCACTAGGGAGAAATTTAGAGAAATTTTAGCTCACCGGGAATCCAGCCTATGATTCAAACTTTATTTTCTACGCATAATGCATTTGGTGCATTATCAATATAGAATTTTCCATATTGATAATGCACCAATCCCTGAAACGGAACTTGACTAATCATGATTTGCTGAACATGTGGTAGAAATTTAACACCTGTGTTGACCCAAACAGTCACTCAACCTCAATAAATTATAACTATTATGGTCTAATTTAGTGTGTTCAATATGGAAAAGACCTCTTTTACTAGCATTTATCCCAGAAATTTTTCTATATGAAGAATGATAAAATATTTTTCTGACAATAATCTGCGCTGGTGTCAATCAATTTCTAGATGAATCTAAGCTGGATTATATGCTAAAAATGCCCTATACCTTTGCCAATCTCTTATAAGGGCAAGCTTTCTCTATTAATCAAAGGTGTGCTTTTATTAATTTTATAACCACATGTTTGCATATATATGTATACAATATTTATACACTACCTAACATTGGCACGCAAAAATAAGGTGTAAACTGGAAATTGAACAAATTTAATGATAGACGCACTTTATCAAGCTCCCTATGTTATACAAATGATCTGAAATGCGCAGTACTCCAGTACATGTTGAATAAGATATAAGGAAGATTTCCAATATTTCCATGTCGTTATTTCTACTGAGGAAATCATTGCAGAAATTTTATTTTCGTCCTAGAAAATGATATAGAGGTAAACGAAAATAGTAGAGAATGCCAGGGCTTTTACAGTGGAGACAATTTGAATAGACAGATGACATTACGAAGAGTTTGGTGATTAGTTTGCAAAAAATAGATTGATCCGTATGACAAATTTCAGCTGAGTTACATATGGACTCATTTATAGCACACTAGTTGTAGTGAAAATGATTGGAATAAGGAACTGTGGCGTGTTAAAGGGACGTTGGTACAGCGAGTGTGTTGTTAGCAGGAGTTGTTTAGTTTATTTATCAATCTAAGTTTTGGCGCATGATCATGTACTGAGAAGAGTCATGCTTCTTTTTTCTGTGCTCTTTATCAAAGTCCCCACGTATAACTTTTGCGTAGTTTCAGAAACAGGTGCAATCCGGCAGTAATTGTGAATTGCTCCTCTCTCCGCGAGGCCAGACTACCTCATTAGTTACCCCTCTGTCCTACGGTTCAACAGTTCATGGGTTAGAAATGAGCCTCGGATTTGGATGTTTGTAAAAATTCGGAATAACCATCGTGTATAAAAATTGATTTTTGAGTGACAAACCAAACCATTATCCTTTATCAACAGGATAAATCCAATTACACCCTGCTCGTCTCAATTAACGTATTTTGTAAAATGTACAAATACTTCCTTGGCCCTCTCTTCTCTGATCTCTTCACAATTAAATTCATCTGAGATATGACTAGACATAATTTAAAGAGTATTTCACTGCCAAGTTCAGAAGACGAACCATGACAAATGGTTGACAAGTATGAAGATCCATTACTCAGCACACCACCCGTACTCTCAGATACTTTGAATGTAAACATGATGCTTCATGCATCGCCATCTCCATTGTTGTCCTACAAACTATTTAGCCGATGTTGTTCTTGCTCTGTATTGTGAATATCATTTCGAATAAAAGGATCATTTATTGTTCGTTGTTGTCTCTGTCAGTATATTAAGTTTTATCCCCTTATGTCACTCCTTGGTGTGGCATTTCTATATCAAATTGTCTGTATAACATCCTGACACGGAACACAATTACCATGACGGGATGAATTTAGTCTGTGATAATGTTGAGGTAATCTAGATCATTAAGGCATTTTTGTACAAGTATCAGCAGATCAAGAATATGCCAGCAGAATATATCCTAAAACATTACAATGTCCTGGACTAGAAAACTAGTGGGCCTATAATTTGGCAAAAGTTGTCCGTTATTTCACTTTGTCTCCCAATTCTGTATGAGCATCTAAATGATGCAATAAGATGTGAGATTTATTCTGCCAACGAACAACCTTCCATTTATAGTAGTATTGGTGATCATAGGCAAATATGCAGCTTTGTGTTGAGATCAAAGTTACCCGAATATCCTGTCTGCTTTTGTAATCCATCCTTTCTAGAATACTGCGTGTAGTACATTTAGAGATGTCATTTTACTCCTCAGTATTGCAGTAGAAAGTTTAGTTGATATGTCAAGACACTTTTCTTTGCAAAAACAAGCACTCCCAACTCTCAGATAATAATAATAATAATAAAATAACACAGAATTGTCTCTGGCTGTAATTTTTTTCCCTTTTTTTTCTGTTTTTCGGCCAATCCTGAATTAGTTGTTCAAGAAAATCCTAGCAGATGTATGGTTTCGGAACTACTCGATCCATTTTGATGAAATTTATGTGTAGTATATATATATGTAATTAAACATGTAAAATAGTTTAGATAACGAGAAAATCTTCTTATTTCTTACAGTTTTATATTTTAGTTTTATGAAAAAACGTTTGCTTAATAATAAAAAAATGCCCATTTTTATTTATAAAATAAGCGCTTTTTATTAATAACTGATTTTCACAACAGATTGGAACTATTCTCTAAAGAACGTGAAAGCAAATAATCCCAAAAAATATACTTTAATATTTGATAATCACGACTTTAGTTTATATATATATATATATTGCAGTCATTCTATAAAAACTAATTCCATCACAGAAATTATATAAAATTATCTTCATAGGCATATAACATTCAGGATTAACACAGTCCCCTATAAACATAACTAGAGCAGAATAGAGAGATTGCAATTCCTTAGATATTTTGGGACTTTTATGAGGCATTACCACTTTGGTATTTATTTAAATACTAGACTATTTCGGTAATCATTTTGTGCATCACATTCATAAAAAAGGAAAATGAACATAAAGTATGATTGTAATAAAAATGTTTTGCTTCGAATTGCTTTGTGATGAAATATTTAGCGTGATTTTTTTTTTTCCTATCTGGAAATTTCTCCCCCATGACCCACTTATATGATTTATAAATAGGTCAATAAGATAATACACGCAATTTTATTCAACGTTAACATTTCATGAGGTATATTTACTGAATCATGCATTATATGCATGATTCATATATATATTCATATATATGTGAATGCATTATATGCATTCATTCATTCGCAACAATATTTCTTTCATACTGTTGTAGTTAATTGTGAAAATAAGAACGAGAAGTTTCTTCTTTAATATAGTCAAATATGTCAATAAATTTCAGAAGAAATATTTCAAATGAGATTGAATATTTCTCACATTATATAAATTAAAACAAAAATGATCCAAATATTTATGTATTCCGTATTTGATTTTCATAAATAGTTTCTGTGTGAAAAATAATGTCTAAAAAATTCAGATATTGTTCTACGTATAACAAATATTTGATTTCCTTATCTTTAAAACGGATTTATTTTACACAAGAAAAATAAATTGCTAAATTATTTTGAAAATGTCGAGAAAAAAAAATTTTTTTTGAAAGATGTAGAATTTCGTTTATGTGAAAGAAACTTTTAATGCGCTATTATTCTTTTTCGAATATGTTTCAAATTTATTTGATAATCGTTTTCCACAAAGATTCTCTCTGAAACTCTACTTTTTCAAGCAAGTTATTAGAAGCTAAATTTTCATATAAACCATTGTCATTTTATAAGAATCTCGTAAAAATATGACAAGCTGTATTATTTGAAGGATTTATCTTTTTATACTGCATAAAGCATCTTCTACAACGACTTTATTAATTTATCCACTGTAATTTTCACCTAAGTGAGATAAATATTATGATTTCTCATGTCTTTTAAATGTTTGCACTGGATTGATATCTATCAGATATTGTTAAGATTTCAAATACTTTTTATTTACTTAAGCAAATTCTATTAGTTTTATTTGCTCTGATATAAAATGTTCTTTTATTGGATATATTAAGAAAAAGTTATGTTTTATGAACAAACAGTTGGATTTTGTACCAGTTAGATTATTTCTCGGACCTTATTAAAAAAAATTAATTGCACGTCAATTTCATTATAAATTCAGAAATACTTGCTCCTTTTTAAAAGTTTCTTTATAGTCCACAATATCTTTATTTTTACTAAATAAAAGTAGCATTTTGAGAGGGATATTTTTATGGAAATATAATTTTCCATTGAAGGTTATTCAATATTATTAGCATACAGAAAAATTTGTATACATTGTTATTATTGTTCAAGAAAATGAGCTGAAATTTCAAAAACTGTGAATTAACCCATTTCAAGAATTTCCAGCATTACTGATAATGATAGAATAGAAAATAAAACAAACATAGTTTTGGTATTTTTAATAATTATCATAAGAAATGAGATAGAATTATATATAATATAGAATTCTTCGTTAACAAAATAGTTAGATCACATTTACTGCAGTAGAAAAATTATAAGATCAGATCTAGATGTTATTAAATAACAGGAGATAAGTGTTGTTTCCGGCTTTTTCTGTCAAAGTAATTGTTCAGTAGTATTCTGGAATTAAAATAGTAATAAACAAATTCGGCTTATAAAGACTTATCTGTGAAACTTTTTCTCATTAGCAATACGTAACAGATGGCTTTAGCAGAACTTTTAATTTCAGACAGAACATTCGTAACAGAACTTTTAATTTCATGCTTATCCACTACAACTTTTTAATATGGATTAAAATCCATGTGTTTCTAATAGATTTTATCCCCTCTCAAATAGATATTGTATGGCATGGCAGTTTGAGATATCACTGAATAAAACTGTCTAAAATGCTTTAGAACATGAAAGGCAAACTGTGTTTGTTCAAATCCCAATTGCTGTAAAATTATTTAAGGAATTATAAAATTGTATCTATGAGACATAAGTGAATTTTTTTCATGCTGAATTATATATATAAAAAAAACATCACAATGTTGATATTAATACTTTATCGAATAGATGAAAGAAAAAAATTTAAAAATTGTTATATCCTTTTAAAACTTGTAAAATTCCATGCAATAGATAAAGTATAACTATATAATAACCATAATAATACCCATAAAAATATAAAACCCTACAAAAGACAAAAATATGCTCATGCAAATATCTACTGTTAAAGTATTCATGTTAACCTTATTTTAAGTTTTATTTGTATAACTGATACCCAGTGTGACTATATTTAGGGGCCTTTGCTAAAATCAATTATACTTAAGACAATATTTTTAAGCAGCTACCTGGCCTTTGCAAAAGATAAATTAATGTTGCTATTTACGTTGAATTTGTATCTTTTTGCACTCCTAGGCTAGTTAATGTCTAAGGTAATATTTGGTAAGTTTACATGGTAAACTAACCAAAACGTAAAATTTTTACAAGGATATAAATTAGTCTTTAAGTATAGAAGTAATGTGTAAAACTGATCTTTCCAATCTAGTTGTAAGGAGTTAAGTTTTTCTAATCTGCATAAAGATTACAGCAATTATTTTTAGTTGGCCTGAATTTAAATGTTAAAGAATTGGATGTCCATTTTCTCCATTACATTCAATTATCACTGAAAAATATATTTTCAGGTATAATTTAAATCGGTTTTCAAGTATTGACAAAATAAAGGTGACATAAAAACTTTACGTTTACAGGAAATAACCTATTACAATAATTCCAATTGACTGAAAATATTTGAGAAATGTTATTCTATTTTACTCTGAAGATCACTTAAATTTTAACACCATAAAGGTAAAGAAATGAAAAAGATATTTGTATAATACAAATAATTTAAGAAGACAAAATGATTACATTTTCAAGTAGCTTGAGGCCTTACAGGAGTGGAAAATTGACAGAAACATTTATCAACCCTGACAGCTAAAACAGCCCTTACCTGGTTAAACATTAAGTCAAAATGAGTTTAATTGATAAAAACTTGCTACTGTTCCAAACCATTCCCAGTCTGTACTACATTCCATCAATCGTAATAGATTATCGTGTATATAATCCACTATATAAAAAAAGTCCCCCCGAAAAGAAATTTAAGTGGTGGTCTGTAAAATACCTTAGAATGATCTTCAGTTCCTTAGAAGTTTTTAGGTGGTCAATTACGCGTCATCCAAACTTCATCATCTAATACATCTTTTGGGATTTGTGTACGGAAGTTTTTAAGTTTTCTTTCCCACTTGTGAGTGGAACCCAATATATAGAAAAATCTTTTCGAAAGGCAGTTTGAGGAGTAGGCTGAAAAATGCCTTAGAATGATTTCCAGTTCTCCAATAATGACTATAAAACGGTGGTCAACCACGCGTCATCCAAACGTCATCGTCTAATACTAGAAGTGCTACAAACAAGATAATTTCTTTCTAATTATCCAATTACTAACTAATTATCCTTGAATTACTAACTAATTACCCTAATAATTACCTTACTAATTATTCAATTACTAACTAATTACCCTTGACTAATTATCCTTCATGTGGTAGTCCAATTCCACAAGATTGATCTCACAACATATTTTCCCTCACGGGGATATTTTACTTCAATATAATATTTTTACTCATGGTAATATTTTACTTCAATATAAGGTATCATTTTACAAAAAATTTGACTTTTCCTTTCCATTTATATGAGATGTAAATTACTAAAATTTATACTTCATAAACAAATTGAAGCAACAATATAGAGCGCTGTAAATTTATCATAATGATTCTCGGTTCTAGTTCATGAAGTGTTGCTCAGATTGACTTCAGTTCTTTAACTCTGAATTTTCCAAATATCAATCTCATAACAAAAACATGTGAAAATTAAATTTTATCTTGTAAATCTAAAATATAAAAATATTAATGGACTTAAAAATAGACTCTCTTCACGAATATTTTTAATTGTCCAATGAATAATTTAGAATAGCCTACATATGTCTACAAAATTTTATCTTCAATAATGACTATAAAGATATTCCATTACTTGGTAAAGATTTGTAAATAGATTTATATACATAACATCTCAATATAACTAACGTTGTGTAACAGAAGTAGATTCTTTCTTCAACAAGAACTAATTTTGTAATAAAAACTGTAATATCCTATATAATGTATCAAAAATTTACCCTTCAAAACACAAGACAAATTTTCATGCTGCAATGAAATTTTGCAGCTCATTTATTCAATTTAAATGCGCGATACAAAATAATGTAAAATAATACCAGTGTGTAAAATATAAAAATAATACTAGTATACTATAAAAATAATACTCTCTTATATAACTTGGACAAATTCTAATAAAATTGAATCAACTAGATTTACATTTTCTGGAGTAAGAAATTTTATCCCGACCCAAGAAAAAGTAAATGAGATTTTGAAGAGATTAAAAGATTCTAAAGCATATTTTAAATTTGCATGATAACATATTTTTAGTTTTGATGCATGGAGTTCTTCTAATTTCTTTTCTGATATTAAACAGATTCCGTAAGTTTTTCATGAAAACCCTTTTATAAGAATGTTAAAAGCTATTTTAATAATTAGTATTCTGGAATTTATCATTGTACAGTCATAATGCAGTGCATGAAAAATTATATTTTATTTTCTCTTAACTTTTCTTACTTTATTTGTAATTTATCTTTGGTATTTAAATTACTATTATAAACAACTTGGAATATATATATGAATTGATTCTAAATTGTATACAAACATGAAGGAGTAGAAATGAATATTTTGAATTGGTTTTCAAAATTTGCCATTACTGTCACTGTGAAAATAAGCACAGAAAATTGAGTAACTATATCATGAGAACAAACAATTTTACATTCAAATTCTTCTCAACTATTAACGCAATTACTAGTTACATTATACTAATGGTATCATTTCGCCTGTCGTGTCTCGAGAATTGATTCCTGTTACTAGACAGTTTCTGTGACAATGAGATAAGGAATTTGAGGTAGCCAATTTGATTGAATGATTTAAATGTATGAGGTCGGTCGAAGTTTGATATCAGTTTTGCATCTGTTAACAGTACTCCCTTGCACTATGCGTTTGAGAGTATCAGGTTATACACAATGAAATTGGAAATAATGTGCTGACTTGCTGACTCCAAAAAGAAGATACTCTTAAAACTATATATATATATATATATATATATATATATATATATATATATATATATATATATATATAGTTTTTATAAATATGTTTTGAGAAAAATAGTTTGTAATCAGTTGTTAAAATCAAGTATTAATGTATCGTTAGTAAAATTACAGGTTTAATTTTTATTAACTTATCAGTCAAACATAATTGTTTAAATCGAGTTGCAATTCGTGACTATCGTTCTCTCTCTTTTATGTACGCAGGGCAGAAAAAAAAAATTCTTCCTAATTATAATTCTCTATTTATAAATATTTTCAGAAATACATTTAGTTGAGGCACGTAATCAAATAGCACTCACTTCCTAATACATTTTAAGCATAAAATTATTCATAAAATAATAGATAACAATTAAATATATATATAAGAATGATCTAGTATGTATATGTAGATGTTTAGTTTTAAAAATGTAATTTAAAATTTTCAATGAGAGACTAATGGATAGAATATTACAAGTATTAGGACGTTATTTTTACTTGTTGAAAGTTTTTTTCTACCCAAAACATTAAAAATGCACAAAATATGAATAATAAGCATTTAAATGCTTGAATATGATAACTGAATAACAGTAAGGGTCCTAATGCAAATAGTCAAATCGTTACTCTTAGATTTTTATAATATATTCGAAGTGTACATTATTTACCAGAAATACATAAAATGAAATTTTTGTCACTATGTAATGGATAGCCTGACAGTAGGAAGTAGGTTTAAGACAAGAATGTAATTTCTTCAGATTATTCCTCCCGAAAAAAATATGCAGTGCGATTTATTCACATGTCATGAGGGAAAGCACTCGAAAAATTCTGACATACTTACAACATCACTTACTTCCCTGAGTTCTATTTAAAATAAAGTTACTGTTTATGAAGGTTAATGAATACGTGTGTTTAGTGTGTAACGACAAAACTGCCTAAAATGTAACTCGCAAAGACGCTCATGGAGAAAACAAAAGTGCAATATCAATATATCATTGTTTTACTGGATTCATATCATGGGCTTAAAATTGCAATAATATTGTTTATAACCATTGTCTCAGCATCACTTTAATTCTTTAATTGCATATAATGGGCAGATTCTATTGGTTTTACATCGAAAAGTGATATGCGGTTTAAACACAATGATTTATAGTACCTTATTTTCCCAAAGTACAATAAGTTCTGAAAATCTTAATATTTTTAAATAACTCATAATGGGCGGACCTTATTAGTCTTACTTTAAAAAGTGATATGTAATTTAATTCCACTGAGTTAAAATCTGATTTACACATAGTAGTCTGATTAATTTTGAAAATCAAATATCCCACACGAGATTTGTATTTTATTAGCTTTGCTTGACTTCTCACCTTTATATCTGTATGTACTATCGAAATTTTTAATAAAAAACATAAAACGTATGCGCACAGGCAGTTTAGAAATAATATGAGATCTTTAAAAGAAAATTGTTGTTACAGCATATCGAACAAAGGCAATATTAAGTGGTTTTCCGAATTCCTGCTGTGTGTAGCATCATACTTTTAAAATCAACTTGCATAAAGCTTGTAAATTGGCCCTACAGTATGAGTCTTTTCCTTTTAGTTTCAAAAAATTAATGTACAAAATTATTATGTAATCAACCAATTGGGAAATACCAACTCTTATTTCTTTATCACTTTAAGTGAAGAGCAGGTGTACGTCACATCTAGTTACATCCTGCTCCATACTTAAAATCATTTCATTTTTTATTTTATGTAAACTTTATGAGAGTTGATGTGGTGATATTCGGAAATTTTAGAAAAATTCCGAGATATTCCAGATTCGTTTTTTTAAATAATTGAAATACAGAGATAAATTCAAAACAAAAATACAATAAAACTTAATAATTTATTTTCCTAACTTAATTACAAGAGGAATTTAAATTCACCATTAAAACATTCCCGATTAAATAATTGAAATTCTAACATTATTATTTGTTTTTTGACAATTACACATTAATATATCATAACTGAGTGTGACCAGACGGACAAGGAACGAAAAATCAGACTCACCCTTTTTAGAAGTAGCAGTATGGTGTCTCCTGAATGGCATTACCGGCTCAGTATCTCACTTGGCCTGCTCATTTCTCATGAGCTGCCGCCAAACTTGTCTAGTGGTCAGCATGCCTAACTACGGATAGAAAGGTCCTGGGTTCGAATCCCGGTTCAGGCATTTTTTTTAATTACGTCCTTATATTGACTCTTTCGAGCATAATAAGTCTTGCAGTTCAATAAAGAAAAGAAAAGAAATATCTCCAGGAGTGGAGAGCGTCTTGAAATGTGAAGAAGAGCGGGCTTCCTGGAGGGCAGAACATTTCCAAAGATGCTCGCCATCCATGTCAACATGTTCCCTACATAAAATGCAGTTTGGTGAATCCACAAGCCCTATGTGATATAGATGTTTCTGGAGAAAATCATGCCCAGTAAGTAACCTGAAGTAGGAGACCCCTATAGATCTAGGTAGATCTCTAGAGATACATGAGGTCAGCAGGGTCCTCCAAGAGGCATCAACTACTTTCTCTTTGTAAAGAATTTTTCGCTGGTGATTCATGACCCGTTTTAGAAGGATTTTGACATTTCTCAGGCCAGTAGGAGTATCTGGAGGGTTTAAAAAAGAGGCCTCTTTCGCGAGATTGTCCGCTTTTTCATTACCAGGCAAGCCGCAATGGCTAGGAATCTATTGTAAAGTAATTTCCTTTCCCCCAGACAGAAAAGTGTTAATGATGGTCTTACAGTTAAATTCGATAGATGTAGGTAGGAGAGTATAATTTGCCACTGTATGAATGGCAGCCTGACAGTCAACAAGAAGGACAAATTTCATTTCCGAGAAATCTAAAATTTTTTGGAGAGCCATGTAAATTGCATACATTTCTCCATCAAAATTGTCAGTTTTTTCCCAAAGGCTCTTTGAGTTGGAAAAAAGTTGAAGATGCCTTCATAAAGAGAAGACTGCAAGAGAAAGACGAAGGCTGTAACAGATTTAGCGTTACCCAGAGTGCACCACGAGGAGACCTGCTACACTACACTCCAGGTACTACAGGGTTCAGGCATGGATGTACATTCTCTCTCTCTATCCTGTCTTTGTCCTTTCCTTGTGTGTGTGAATGAAGTATGAATGATGCTTACCCTATAAAATATGCCTACCCCCTCACACATGCCATAGGATCCCTATGACATGTGTGAGGGTGCGATGGTGGCCAACTCCCTGTGGCGCACACGGGGCAACGCCTCGGTGGCTAAGAGGTCGCTGTTTCTGGCCGGTTCCTTGAGTATCAGGGAACAATAGATTAATAGATTATGTTGCAGTTGTAACCGTCTACAATCAGCCATTGGAAAAAAGTTTCTCATGAGCTTCCCCCCTTTTCTCTGCTATCTCTCCTCAAACTTTATCGTCTCTTCTTATACTCATCTATTAGTCGGACATCTTCAGCTCCAATTCAGGAAGTCTATGCAGGGCTCCTACTGGACAGGGCAGTTATACTTCGCTTACAACTAACATATTTTTAGCTTCTTATTATACTCAATGAGGATCCATTACTCAATTGTAGACTTCTTTTCTATGTTGGGCTTCTCTGGGGCTTCTGTGTGTCTTTTGTGTGTCTTCTCCATTTTTAGATGCAATTTTTAATTCTCGTCTTTGCTCCTCTTCTTTACACCATTTGTTTTCCAAATTTCTATACTACCTCTTACACTTCAATGGGATAGGTCAGAAATCTCTCCCCCTGAATCCCGACAGGTCAGATTTACAAATAAAACATATCCTTGCAATTTTCTCTCACGATCATCCATCCATTCCGAAAGGAAGAATTTATTCCTTTATTTCACTTGTCTAATTGTGCCAATTTTTATTACATCCTTTCCTTTATATTATTACAGCTTAGTTTGAAAGAAAAAGAGGAAACTCTTAAATTTAAAGTACAATAAAACTATACATATCTATTTTCTCAGGGTTTAGTTATGTCGTTTTACACTACGACAAAAACCCATGTTGAAAATTAATATAAAATTTGTATATCCTACTTAATAAAAACTAATAACATATTTATTTGATAAATTTTATAACTCTACATATTTTGCTATTATTTCTATATTTTTGTTTATTATTTTTATTTGTCTCAACTATACCTTGAACACAAGTGTGTAAGTTGTATTTCCCTTAAGGAGAAGATGCTCATTCATGTAGAAGGACGTGTCCACTGGACTGTTTATTTTTATTGATAAATGTTGTGTTTCCAAAATATGTTATTCATGTCTTTTTACAAATATTCGCTTCACTGTTTACAAATATTCCATTTAATTTTAGAGTGCAGATTTCTTTCTCTCATATAACAGATAATTTTAAGTCACGTTTTAGAAAGTCTAATTACATTACCTATAAAATTATTTGTTTATAAAAATTTTAATGATTTGTTTTGTGTGAGAATTTATTTATATTAAATTATATCGATTTTAAAGATTATATATATATATATATTATATAGAGATATATATATATATTATATAGATATATATATCTATATAATATATATATATATATAATATATATATATATATATATATATATATATATATATATATATATATATATATATATATATATATATATATATATATATATATATATATATATATATATATATATATATATATATATATATATAATATATAATATATATATATATACATACATATGTGTGTGTGTATGTATGTTAAAATATATTAAAAGTTTCTATTAAAGTGAGAATAAATTTAATAAACCATTCAAGATCATTTTTATTGTATAAACTAAATCATAATGTTGTTGAAATTTTCTCATTTGTTCATATTTTATTTTCAATTTGTGTTTTCATTATTCTTCTGATAATGAAAGAAATAATATTTCAGAGAAATAGAAACAAATCTCATACAAATGACTTTCATATGTAAAATTACGAAAACTCTTTTACCTTTTGTGAAAACAATTTTAATGTCCCATTATTGGTATTTGTTGAATTAAATGTGCTTCTCATGTGTGAAATAGGAAATTGTAAGCAAATATTCCTGTATACTATATCTGCTAATTATATCTTATTGAGAAATTTTATTCTCTTTCATACAAAGTATAATATTATACAAGCATTTTAACATTTTGAGATTAATTTCAAAACTAATGTGGTTTCAATGTAAAGATAAGTAATCATAAGGAAAATTTATAAAATTATTAAAATTGGTACATTATCTTGATATGTATACGATTTTCAAATTTTTAAGCACTTGTAGAATGAAACTTTTACACATTTTAATATTAAATTGAAAATACTTCTTGTGAGGTCTAATGAATTTACTTCTTTACAATATAATACTTTGGCAAGTTTCCTCCAGAAAATGTGCCAAATAGTGCATTTTAATAAAGGTGGATAGTTTGTTGAATGATATATTAATTTCATTTAAGTATTCAGAAAATATTTTTTATTTTATTTGAATTGATTTCAAATTGTATATAATCTTCTTGAAGGATAAATTTCGAATTATTTTGTCACTGTTTCTGTGACATTAAATTTTTTTTTTACATTTTAAATTTTATTTTTTTTTAAAATTAAACAAATTGTGTTAGAATTACAGAATTATGATACTTTTTATGAATTATTTTCTTTTTATGTACAAAGTATAACTTACTCGTAATTCCTATAATTAAAAATATATAATTTTATTAAATTTATTCATACAAACACAGTTTTACATACTTAGATTTGTGACATTTACTTAGTTATTTTTTGGTGTTATAAATTCAATTGTGAATTCAAATTTTTATTGTCTGATTAAAATTTTTTTTAAAAAAAATATTTTATTAAAAATATTTTTTTGTTTTAAAGTTATTTATATTTTTTATAGGCACCAAATTTTTTATAGAAAAGATTTTTTACTGCTCCGCATCAAATTACAATTAAGTTTTAACTGAAATACATAAATGTTTCACAACGTTTCTCTTGAAGTATTGTGCTTGTGGACGACCTTGCGAAAGTTTCTTGCGATAATCATTTCTCAACATTTGCATATCTAATTTATTTCTAGCATTTTTAAACGTTGTGGAGTCTTTTTTATAACTATACAATGACTACATATAATATTTCTGAGAGCGTATTAAAATTTTGGCACAGATGACGCATAATCCTCGATGCCAATTTCTGAGTTAGCTGATTTTTTGGCGGATTTTCTTTTGTATCTGGCAACCTGGTTTTATTATGTCATAGATTTGGAGTCCTACAAAAATTATGCAGGAAATTCTAATTTGGCAACCCTAATATTTACATCATTGCGCACGTCAAAATACTTCATATTGGCTAATTACTCCATCGCCAAAAAAATTCAAATTCGGAATCCTGTATTATGCGGCATTTGTACCAAAATTTCTTCTGATATTCTCCTGCAGCAAAATATTTTCTGACTTCAAGAATTCAGTGGATAATTAATATTTAGGCATTTTTTTCCCAAGATTTCATGGAATTTAAATGTATATCAATTTTTCCAAGATTTGCATTTATATCGACTTCTTAGAATAAAAACGTTTATAAATGTATTTGAAGAAATGAAAATTTATTAAAACTAGAAGTATTCTACTTTTTATTACAGTTATTCTTACAAAAATCACTTTATCTAGAGAGCTCTTTTTAATGAGAGTAAAAAATATTTATTGGTATTGAAGGTTATAAAATAAGTATAAAATCAAATAATATCACAATAAAAAGTAATCACACCTAGTGATAATTAACTGTTTTATCTAGTAAAATCTAGATAAAATTCAATTAACATAAAATTGTGAACATTTGCTGTTATAGCAACATTGAAACCTTATAATAAATTTTTTGAAGACTGTTAGTCTTTCAAGTCCGCTGTGTATTCTTATTATATGTTGCTTTTATTCAAATACACTGCTTGATTTATCTTCAGATTGCTTAAAATTCCTTGAATATCCGTACTCAAAATATTTTAATCAGAAAACGGCAATTTTTTTATGATAAAAGTAATTTAAGCACATATTTACATTTACATTTATTTATAAAAATGCTTTTCCTTAATTAATGTTTTAAAATATAATCACTTCAACTCGCATGACATCATAAGAAACATTTGTTGATTTTCTTCTATTGACATGATAGATCTAAATGAGCCAAGACCTTCCCATGAACTTTCATTTACTTTGATCCATTTCTTGCACAATTGATCTCCAATATGTAGTTACTCTCTTCGTATTTTAAAATCCCTCTCTACACAGTTTGTCCATCTTAACTTGAGTCTATCCCTTTTTCTAATTCTCAAAGACTTATGATTGGAAATTTTAAATATTAATGGAAAGGGGTTCATTCTGCACATATGGGCCACAAATTTCATATGACTTATCTTAAGGAATTTGATGATATCTATATCCTTGAACACAACTTGTACTATTCAAAATTATGTAAACGTTCCCAGAATTCATTTTAATTTACATCAACAAAGAATTTTTATCAGAGCTTTTTGTTTAAAGATAACTAGGTGTTCTGTCTGGGATTTAGTATGCGAACAAACCTCAGATTCTTAGGTGAGCACAGAACTGATAAATACTTTATATAATGTGATTTAAGTATTTTTTCTCATGAATTTATATTTAAAAACATTACATAAGCAATAACGGCATCAATTAGTTGCCTCAAGTCATCTTTTAATCTCAATGTCTACATCGTTTTGAGCATTGATACTTGAGCCCAAATATAAAAAAATTATTAAACACTTCAAATTTATAATCTTCAGCCTTTAAAAACTTAAAAGTCAACAGATCTTTATTAATTATATGCACTTACTTTTGTCTTTATTAATTGTTCTTTGCTGTTCTCAATGCTTTTTAGAAGAATTCTTTTTCAGTACAATTTGTTATGAAAACTCATGAAAATTCTATTTGGCATTGTGTTTTACATCTGTTGGATATGATCTCGTAAGAATTTACCTTTGTTTTGTCTTATACACCTAATTTGTACCTCTGTACAAGCAAATGTGTTTCATCACTGAAAATCATCGTTTTCCATTCCATGATTGAATTTTCTTTGTCAGCGCCAGTATATTTTCTGATTCAGCAATTTGCTTTTTCCTTGCCGTATAGTCAATTTCAAGAAAAGTCATATATGTCTGTATACTTGAAGTACTCCTTTCAACGTCATGATATAATAAATCCTATATGATATCTGTGCTTGTCTTTCTTAGATTTATTTTGCTATTTATTTTTAGATTTTATCACTTCTTCATGTATTTAGTTCACTTTTTGCTCTCATTTTCCTTTCCTTTTGGTAAATGATGATCCAGAATATTGAAATGTTCTTAAAATTCTTAACACTTGTTTTTACATTTCATTTAATTTAACTTTTGGAACTTAATATTAAAAGTTATTTACAACAAACTTCAGTGGCTTTCTCTCCTAATCATATAAGTGTGTTCATTTTGAGCGATTATGTGACTGCATTTCTTCGGAATAATATACCAGCTTTCTAATATACTACAATCAAATTTTCACAATTGAGCTAAATTGACAGAAGAAAATTAATAAAATGAGTAAGGAGTGATAGTCAAGCTTGATTGGTGGGGTTTTAGGTGGTTAGGAATAACACTTGATAACCACAAACCTTCTTATGCAAATCTTTTTTATTTGTTTCCAATTAATTCGAACAAAAATATAGGGGAAGCTTTAAATTAACCTCATTTCTACATTATTCACTCTGATAAATAAAATGAATAGACAGAGATGTAATATATATATATATATATATATATATATATATATATATATATATATATATATATATATATATATATATATATATATATATATATGTGTGTGTGTGTGTGTGTGTGTGTGTGTGTGTGTGTGCGTAACACCAAATAATACAGAATTTCATATTAACAATTATTTAATCCAAATAAAAACTTAATATTTTTATTTTCTGAGATATGTTTACAAACAATATTAATTTTGCATATTTATGCGCTTGTTATAAATTTACTCACGGGAGTCGAGCCATTTTGTTTGAAAATTAATTTGTATACTGTAAGTTTGAGCATTAACTTGTAAAAAGTCTCATTGAATTGCCCGATTAAAATTTTTTGATACTGATATCTGTATTGCATAGAGTGGTCTATCTTTCAAAAAAGTTTTTAAAAATTAAGATATTTAAATACTTTTATTACATTAAATTTGAATAGTTGGCTTTATTCCGATTCTTTTATTTATAATTTTTATAATGATTTTAACGTTTAGTTTCTGAATTCAAGCTATATAAAATGTAAATTTAATTAGTAGACATTTCTGATCTTTATATCTGATATTTATTTATCTGATGTTAAATTTGAATAAATACCATAGAAATCAATATTTATTCAAATTTAACATCAGATAAATACTCAATTTCTCAAAGAATCCTATATTACACTAGAACTTATTTTCGAATGCATTTAGCCCAACCAATAAACATTGATTTTATTCAATCTTTAACTGTAAAGATCGAAGTTTTATATTGTTAAATGTCCCTATTCTGAGCCTGGAGCAAAATCCGAATAATTAGTAAGGAATCTCTCCTGAGGTTTGCTCCAAGCAATTCAATGTGAGGGCAAACATTTTGAACTTGATTTTAAATTCGATATTCACAAATATCAGGGCCAAGATAAAGTTAACTGTAACTGGAATTACACTTTTACAGTTTGATTCATACATTTAGTTTTCTATTTCCAATTAGTCTAGTAAATGAAACTTATTTCTTCCTGAATGTTAAATTTCCAATCTTGAAATTAAGAAAAATATTCATGTTTTACTGATTCGTGTTCAATTAATAATATCTTTGATCTAGAAAAATTAATAAATTTATTCATAATTTATTATTTTTAATATATATTTTAATATAGGATATAACTGGAATACACACACTCTTCTATCAAAAACTAAGTATTTTTACTAAACAAAAATTTACGATATTTTATTTTTATAAAGAGTGACAAAACATTGCTAAAATTTGACGAAAAGTTTTCAATCTATGTAAATGAATGTAGAAAAGCAAGATAAATTAAACTAAGAAAAGTATTCTAATTAAAAAATTAAGTAAAATAGAAATGAAACTTAATTTAAAGTATGATATATTTATAAGAATATATTTATAATTTAGATTGGATTCCGTTAATTTAAGAAATAATAAGTACTGAGCAGTGTGCAATAACTTAGAGTATATAATTTTATGTAAACGTAGAGTATTTTAGAGAATAAAAGAGTTCTACTTTATTTTTATTCATATTTTTCAAACAATTCAAATTTACGTATATTACATACTACCTTAAGAAATAGTAAGTGCTATGCAGTATATTCTAATACATACAGTATAATTATAGAACAATTTTACTTCAATAATTATTATTTTTTATTAAAAATTAAATAGTATTTAATACCATGATTCATTTTCGATAAATAATATTTTTTAAGAGGATATTCATTTATCATCCTAATCAAAATATTGCATTAAATAGTTTATAATCATACAGTTTTTCCAAATCTAATATATTCCTTTCTTAAAAAGCATGAAATATAAATTTTGTGTTATATTTTTGGAGTTATTCTCAAACTACAAATTAAGTAAATACTTTTAAGAATATTTTGTTAGAATAAATTAAAGATGTTTATGTATAAAAATTTATTAATTTTTTAAGGCAGCTGTTAAGGGTATCGAAAATATTTTTTTTATAAAATGTTAATTTTGGACTATTTACTTACTCACTAATGTATACAATCGAAAAACGTAAAAATTATTATTATCTGTAAACTTATAATCTTATACATGACATAATAAATTTTAATTTAAAAAAGAAAAGCAAAGTTTACAATGACGAAAATAATAGATATATTGATACATGACTGCTGTTTTTCATATATTTGTAAAGATTCATTATTTCAGCAAAAATGACCGGCAAATTATTTTATATTCATTAGCTGATATCAACTCCACGTCATATCATTCAAAGCGCTTATCAGGGAAAAAATGATATAAGATAATGACAAAAAATTAGAATAATAAAAATTAATAATTTTTATAGATAACATAGGAATTAAAAAAAAAAGCGTATGACAATATCAACAACATATATTTTACTGATGATAATACTACTTACAATGAGTACAATACTACAGTAAAACTCCATTTATAAAAATCAATTGGGATCATTTGAATAATTGAACTTTATTTTAAAAAAGGACATATTTTAATTAATTACTGTATGTTGAAAATGGGAGGAAAAACTGTATATTTTTAAATATTAAGAACTTTTAATCATATAAATGAAAATACAACACTTTTACATGTTAAGGTACTTACAAGTGCAGTAAGTTAATACAGCATGTAGTATGTACAGAGATATAAATAAAAGTCATTGCTCGCCGAATCTCTCGGTCACAGTAAACTGTGTTACTGTCTCCATCCGCTTTCGGGCAGTAAAGCAGGGCATATCCACTTGACAGGGAAAATTTGCATGTGGTCGTACTGGAGCTGATCCTCTATATACTTCAAAGCAGTTTCAAAGCCAGCAAATTATTCACTAGTATCGGGCATATTTTAACTTGGGCATTATTCTCATTGTCTTACAAACACTTTAAATAAGTTTACCATCAACTGCAATTTGAAATTTAGGTTCTCACTCAATCTGCTCTCTTAAGTCTTCAACTCTAACTTCAACTTCTGAATATCCAAGAATTTTCAAAGGAGTGTTTTCGTATTCCTCAAGTTACACGCCATTCTTATCCTCTCCCATATTTTACCCTTCTTTTTCTTGAGGTTTTTTTTTCTCTCATTTTCCTTCTCTTCTTCAGTCTAGTTTATTTATTTGAAATTCTGAAAGCAATTCGGATATTTGGATTTATACTGTACTCACAATAGTAAACTAATTGATGTAGATTGTATAGTTTCGAATCAAATTAGCATTTCTGGGAGAAATAAACGGCACGCGTTTTTCTGCCTCTTTAAGGTTTCTGATAAATATTTTTTTTAAAAAAATTTAAATTAAAATTTGTAAAAAACTATCTATTAGAAACTTTAAGTTGGACGAAAAATACCTGTCTTTAAATCTTACAGAAATGTTTATTTTGATTCGCAGTGAAGAATGAGAGCGTCACAGTTTGAGATACTGGTAATTAAAATATTTATATTAACTCAATGCCATTACAGTAAAAAAAGGAATTAAATGTTTTCACAAGGATATGAATAAAAATAAATTGGAATAATAATAAAGATAACAAATATTTTAACTTTACAAAACTGATTATTTTGATTAGTTCATAAATCAAAGGAATTTTTAAAATTTATATCGATTTTTTCAGTGATTGATTGAAACGAAATTTTTTTCTTATTATTCTTCTCTGTTTATTGGCCATCTAAAATTTATAATAAATTCTTGAGTTAAATATGATTGTATATTTACGCATTTTGAACTATACATATTTAAATTAACAAAAATATAAAACAGCTATGGAGTATTAAAGAAATAATAAAATAAATGTATTTTGTAGACAAATTATACAATGATTTTAAGTTATTGGTCTACCATATATTTTCATTAACGGCAAAAAGAGAGTTTCAGTTGAAGAATGACATTTTGAAGCAAAATATTTCAAGCAATTCCCACGTCTTTGTATAGTACCACTTAAGAATTTTTTTTGATTATTTACTCTGTAACCATAGGAATGAATCTATTGTTTAAATGAAGCGCTTTATTTTTTTGTAATCAGCTTCTGTTCTTGTGAAGTATTCTTGAAGCAAGTTTAATCTTTTTTTCCTATTTCATAATAAAGAAAAATGTTCACGTTTTTAATGGTTAAGGGCGTACTCATATCTTTTTGAAACATTCAATACAATGTCATTAGATCATCAAAGGATTTTAAAGTTTAATAATTTGAATGTGTCTAGAATTTTTCCTACTTATATAATGAAGTTTAAGTTAAAAAAATTATTTAATTGTCTCTGTTCATCCATTGTTTTCATTTTTTTAGAATCAGTTAAAATTTTTTTCCCCATTTCTGTCTAATGCTGTAATTTATAATTAAAAATTTCCAATTAAAGCACTATGCTAATCGAGCCTTACACATCTTTAAATATTTTCATATTTATAGAATTAATAATGAATAAGAAATATAATTTAGTTTAAAAGGGATGTTTAAATGATTAAAAAGTAGTCACTTGAATATACACATTTATTGAGAAATGTCGCAATGTCGGAAAAAAGGTTTCCATAAATATCAAGCAGGCAGAAAAAGCAAACTAAAATAAAAAAAATTAAACATAAAATTTTAATAAATTATTAATAGATGTTTAAATCATAAAATCGCAAATAAGTTAACAAATTTAAAACATGAAATTTCCTATTGTAGAAGTTAATATAATCTTTTTGGAAATTTCGTTGAACAAATTTAAACAAAAACAATATTGATTCATAAAAATGAAAACAAAAATATGAATCTGAAAAATATTTTTTAAAACTACATTTTTTCTTTCAATATTTACAATACAAGAAAAATTTATATCATAAATCTTAATTTTGAAGCAAAATATTTATAAAAATAAGAATTTAAATCATAAGCATTAAAAATAAGCATCTCAAAAGATCAATTTTCATGAATTGATGACATTTTTCTTTTATTTTAAAATATTTTGGATACTAAAAAGTGAGATTTCCCTTTACATATTTTTAATTTTTAAATACATTTTTCAGAAAAATCTATTACATTATTTTAAATTTTAAGTTGAATCAATTTTTATAATTTTCTGGATGTGGACTTGAGTCTTAAACGGAAGCTGGCTAATCACATATAAGTATCATTCTATGTTTGCTAGTGGTTCATTGGTAATTGCCAGTAATTTATAAATATAGATTTGAAGATAATTAATCTTTTTGAATTATGGTAATTGATAGAAACTATTACTTGTCATCTAATTCTTACCACTTTCAAGAAACTAAGGCTAAAATTTTACATCAGAGCTCTCATTTTAGAAACCATCTAGTTTCACAGCCAAGTAATCTAGTTCTACGTAACATTTATTGAACAATGTAACAAGCATCAACCTATATATTATTAGAAGGAATTTACAATATAAATTAATTTCAAGTGTATTTTCACGTCAGATGATAATTAACTGCAAATGTCATCATCTTAATATAAAGAAGGCAATTTTTTGGTGAAAAAGAAATCACTTAACAAGTCTGTGTAATACCACATATGCATAATGACATCCTTATTATATGATTTTAAAATAAAAAATGAGAATATTCTTAGGTATGTTTCAATGTGATCAATTTCATATATGATCATGAAATTGCTTAGGATTTTATAATGTAAATTATTACATATCACAAATAATATTTATCAAAACTCTACAATTTATAACTACGATTATACTGTATATTTAACATGAAGTGCTTAGAAGTCAAGATTATCAAACACATAATTTTATGGTAACATTGATTTTTTATAATTTTTGCTAACTAAAAATTATTCAGTCGTATGTGAAATAGAATTTTTGTGAAGCTCATTATTTCAGAAGCACCTCTTCCTTGCAGTTGCTAACTATTTTGTACAGGTTGAAGTCATTTCAGCAATTTATTACCTCAACTTCAGTAAGAATTAGAACTTGATAACTAAGAATTTGTAGCTTCTCAACTAAACATTTCTGTCTTGACAATTAAAGTTTAATAATCTTGCTTTAAGGTTGCTAAGACATGATTATGAATGTCAGATGAACTAAGATCTGGACAGGAAATTTCAAGTTAATCAGGATAGATTTTAACACACTGCTTGTCATCCAAAATGCAATGCTTTGAAACACCAGAGATATCACAGCATAATTAATTCGGTAAGTAACTCATTTTACAATGATTAAATGAATAAAATTATAGCGTTTTGTAAATTGTGAATGATGACAAAATCAGTAGTTAATGTTGCTGCTATTTTTGTCTATAGCCGTTGCCCATATCTCGGCACAGATTCAAAGAGTCTTTGGAAATAGCCTTAGTATCCAGTAGTCAATGTGGTTTCTCCTATTGAAAAAGTTGGTTTGTTGAAGAAGTAGGTGTTATATTTCAAGCCAGTTAATGTGAAATCATGGTTTTGAATAGCGATATGTCGGGAGAAAAAGCACGTAAGGAAATAATTAAAGTTTATGGGTTAAGAAAAACTCTCATCATTGTGTACTAAATAACGTGATCCATGGAGATGATGGTGAATGCTAAAAATAAGGGAGAACCACGGCATCCAGCACTTCAAAAATGTAGAGCTGGCAATTTGCACAAAGGCGGATTTAATAAAGAAGGCCAATACCATCCCAAACCATACCACCGATTGCAGGATCAGTTTTACGATAGACGCATAACGTTACAGTTCAGCAGTTTCTCATCATGGTGTCTCAGACTCAAATCCAGTCGTTGTGGTAATGGAGGCAGAAACGGGATTTGTCAGTAAAATATGACGTTCTATTTTATTGTCCGTGATTGTCGTTCACTCCACCAAAGGTAAAATGAAAGAATAATTATTTTAAGAAAATTCCACAATGCTGTAAAGGACGTTGAGTCGAATATTGAGGATTGACACTGATGGCATAACAAACTGAATCTCTTATTCCATGATTCATGACAAAAATAAGATATCACTACAGACGTCTGAGGTGAACATGGGCATTGCAATGGTAATGATGTGCACATATCATAACTGCAAACATTACCAGAGTGTTATATTTTGGGTAGTCAACAGTGTAAGGGTATAGCTTCATGTCGTTTCATTTAATCAATTTGGTTATTTTTAAATATACTTCTGAAGATGCAGAGAAGTTGCAATTGTATTTAAACTAAAAAAAAAAAAAGTAGAAATATTTTTAGAAGGAAAATCAATTTTTAAAAGTCATGGCTACATTTTCACAATATGCGAAATATTTTATTATATGGCCCAATAAGAAGAAATCATACAACAAAAACAATCACAAAAACAAAATCAAATTACACAAAAAGTTAATCGAGAATACTAGCAATAGATAATTAAAAAAAAGTTTTTAAAAATAAAAGATACTGCTGAAAAAGCAGAATATAAAATTATAAACATTGCCTATGTGCTTATAATTTTATTAAAATTAAGTTTAGATGGCATTTTAATCAAATACATGGGAAAAAATAATTTTTAGATTGTAAATATAAATTGAATGAATTCAGCCTTTTTTATTAATAGCTTATTGAAGTCAGAATTCTTTGTTTTCAGAGTCAAAAACACAGTTTCATATACATATAATACACTGCAATGAAGTTAAAAATCTTAATTATTTAAATAAACATATTTACTTATTTGTGTATGATTATGGTAGGAATTTATAGTTGAAAATCATTTTTTTTAATTGTCACAGTCATAAGGCTTTGATTTTATCTTAAAAAATTATTGGGCCTATACTATAGTCAAAAATATTTAATGTTTGCTTATAGTTTAAAATAGTTTTTATGCCACCAATATTTCTTATAATAGTTCAAATCCTGCCATTCTAAAAGTACTCTTTAATTATATCATTAACGAATATTATTGTTTTTAAAATGTTTCTGATTTGTGTGACAAGAAAAAAATGTACTTCGGAAAGATATAAGGAATTTTGAAAGAATATATAAATTTATATATCTATATATATATATATATATATATATATATATATATATATAGTAACTTTTACTTATATACTACTGGCCATTAAATGCCCAGGCGTATAACTGCTGTTTTTACTGCCAGAGGTGGTTGTTCAGTACCCAGAACAACCACCTCTGGCAGTAATAACAGCAGTTACACGCCTGGGCATTGAGTCAAAAAGAGATTGGATTGCATGTACAGGTACAGATGCTTATGCAGCTTCAACACGATGACACGGTTCATCAACCGTAGTGATTGGCGTTTGGTGACGAGCCAGTTGCTCGGCAACCATTGACCAGACGTTTTCTATTGGTGAAAGATCTGGAGAACGTGCTGCCCAGGGCAACAGCCGAACATGTTATGTATCAAGGAAGGTTCGTATAATACCGGCAACATGCTGTCGGGCATTATTCTGCTGAAACGTAGGGTTTCGCAGGGCTCGAATAAAGGGTAGAGCCACGGGTCGTAACACACCAGAAATGTAACGTGCACTGTTCAAAACACCGTCAATGCGATCAAGAGGTGACTGAGACGTTTATTCAATGGCACCCCATACCATAACGTCAGGTGATGTGCCAGTATGGCGATGACGGATGCACGCTGCCAGTGTGCGTTCACCACGATGCCGCCAAACACGGATGCGACCATCATGATGCTGTACACAGAACCTGGATTCATCTGAAAAGATGAATTCTCGCCATTCGTGCGCCCAGGTTCGTCGTTGATCACACCATTGAAGGCGCTATTGTCTATGACGCAGCGTCAAGGGAAGCCGCAGGCATGGTCTCCGAGCTGAGAGTCCATGCTGCTGCAAACGTCGTCGAACTCTTCGTGCAGACACTTGTTGTCTTCCAAACGTCCCCTTTTTCTTGACTCACGGCTCGTGACGTGGTTGCACGACCCCTTACGGCAATGCGGATAATATGCCTGTCTTCTCGGCTGCTAGTGATAGGTGGCCGTTGAGATCTCGCATGGCGTTCCGTATTACCGTCCTGAACCCATTGATTCCATATTCTGCTAACAGTCATTGGATCTCGACCGACGCGAGTAGCAATACTGCGATAAGATAAACCGCAATCCCGGTACGCTACAATTAGACCTTTATCAAAGTCAGAAATGTGCTGGTACGCATTTCTTCTTACACGAGGCATCACAACAACTTTTCACCAAGCAACAACGTTCAAATGCAATTTGTGTATGAGGAACCGGCTGAACAATTTCCTCATTTAAACACAATGTTGGTGTCGCGACTGCGCCTACTTTGTCTGAATGAACTGAAAAGCTAATCATTTGCATATCACAGCACCTTCTTCCTTTCATATAAACTTCACGTCTGTAGCATATCACTTCTTGGTGTAGCAATTGTAATGGCCAGTAGTTCATTTCAGTTTAAATTCTTCTTTTTATATGCAGATAATACGTAATAAACGCATCTAATTTTATACTTTTATTAGTTCTTGTCATTAATTATAAAAAATTCTCTTATTTTGTCAAGGATATATAGATATTTTATTAAATACAAATCTTTTAGGAGATAGAGAAATAGTTATAATAAATATATAAATTTTAAATGACATAAATGTTTTAATTTAGAGAAATAGAATAGCTTTAAAAGGTAATGTAAAAAGTTTCAATGCAATGTTCACTTTCCCTTTGATGCAAATTTATATTTCTTTGACGTTGAAAACAAATGTAATATCTATTTAAGGGCAGTAATGTATTTCTAATTCATTCAAAGATGAAATAAATTTATTCCTTTGAAAAGAAATTATAATAAGTTAATTAAAACTGCATTTTAATATTTAGAATATAAATACGAGCCACGATGAAAAACAGTATACATTAATATAAAATTAAATAACATCAAAATCTTAAATTCATTTTGAGTGAATATCTTACTCTTATTATATATAGTTGAATTTATGCAAATTTTTTAATTTAATTTTATAAGTAAATGTTGCAAGGACTTGTTAGATAATATGTTTATGTAAAACTCAAATATTGCTATGAAACACTAATAATTCAGCTGTTTCTAATAATTAAATTAAATCAAATAAATGCTTAAAAGATTAATTTTTATCTACAAATTTTAATTTATACTATTTCAAATAAAAGTTCTAATTAATTTGTTTTAAAAATTTCAAAAATCATTTGCATGATATGCAAATTATTTATGAGCTATAGGGAATCTTTTTAATGAAATAACTCAGAACAATTAAATGTTTCTCTAACGACAATGAAAATTTAATGTTCAAGGAATAATTCATTTCTTATAATTCTTAGATTAATCAAATTGAATATCTCATTGGTAAAGTAATTGTTAAGGTAAACAAACGCAAGCATTTTGCCAATCCATAATCATTTAAATTTCTCCTTTGTTTCTTTTATAACATTAATTACAGTATCTAACTAGACCAACAATTTTTTGTTTGCTTTCTTAACTTCTTCAGAGGAGATAGCATATCAGTAAGAAGAAAAAAAAAAACTTAATTAAAATCTTCTTCATTCAAAAAATTAATTAAGTTTTAGGCTGCCTGTAGGGCTCCAATTCTTTGCACGCACTTCTGTCTTTTCTTCTATCGGCTACATTTTATTCTTGAAAATTACAAAGTTTTCTTTTTTGTTTTTTGAAAAAATATTGAAAGACGGGAAATGTATTTTTGCTGAGTATTTGTTGATGCATTGAAAATAGTTAAAGGTGATAGCGAAAGTATCAATACGATGATTACAAAGGAGTAGTATTGACATTTTTCACTTTAATGTTTTTAGATCTGAAACGATGACTATGAAAAGAAAAAAATATTTTGAACGTAAATAGAAAAGTGAATGAGTATACAAAACTAATGGCTTTACATTGAGGTGAGGATGTAAGAGTTGCAAACTGCATTGTAAAAACAATGTCTTCAAATAAAACTTTGGTATGAAGTAAATACCCATTATTAAATAATGTGAAAGTCTTTTGTGGTTTATAGTTCTTGAGAAAACTCCTAGAGTGTCCATCATTTAATATTTGTAATCTTTTAAAAATTTTGAAATAAGAAATCAAGTTTGGTTTTTAGTCTTACATCCCAGCTCTGTAGTGGTGTAAGAGTTTTATAAGCCTTTTATTGAAAATTTTCTGTTAAAATGTCAGTGAATTTAAATGATTACATAATTAATTGGATGAATTTTTTATATGTCTAGATAAATTTTCTTGCTTTACATGCATGCTAGTAAATTTAAAAATTATTTTCTTAGATTAGTACTTTACGAAACAATATTATCAAAATAATCAAAATTAAAATTGAAACAAAATTATATTTACATACACATGACAAACGGACTTTGTCCCTATTTTTTATTCTCTTACTACCTTTGGAAAATATTTCTTCTTTAAAATGTTTCTTAGCTCACTTTTGGAACTCAAATTATCTATAAATATGTGTGTTCAAAATTATTAATGTCTATATTATTTATGAAATAATCATCTGAATCATATATACTTAAAATTTATTGATTTGTATGTAAAATAAATAAAATTTTAAATATAATGTAATAGTATTTTTAAGAAATAAATTTTTATAAATTTAATATTTATCTACTTTGTCATTTTATAATTTTCATTAATATTTCATAACATTTTTTATCTTTGTTTTTTTACACACTTTTTATTAATACTTATCAATTCTTAATAAATCTTAATTTCCAAAGCAAAAATAAATGTATGCTGAGCAAAAAATTATCCTACACAATAGGGAAATAATAACAATAAATTTTCTTCCTTTTTTAAAATAAAATTTTATAAATTTCATAAATTGCTGTTGATAATAAGAACTAAGAAACTCCAAAACACTACAGTCACTGAAACAATTGTTGAATATTTACTAAGAGCTTCCACACGTAATGGACAATTTGTTCCAAACTATATACAAATAAGATTTTTAAGAAATTTTTAAACAACAGTACACTACAAATATTTGAGTAAGTAACATATACTTAGTAAAATACTGCATATAGTACAAATTTATGTAAAATAAATTTCTGGATACTATGATGATATAATTTCTTCAGTTAAGGCTCTTTTAAAATTGGAATACATCTGTCCTATGAACCATCAAAGCTTATGATATGAGTGCTAAAATATTATCTAAAAGCATTTAAAAACAAATACTTGAAAGGAAAACTGGTATTCCAATATAGGAATAATGAAATTTAATAAAAGATTTTATGAATAACACCTTCAATCTTTAGTCAATTATGTTCTTGGACATCCTACACTCTTTCTCATGACAGCATCTCCTTTTAGACTTGATCTAAATGTCTCCATGGGTCAAATGGGATAGGAAACAACGTATTGTTTTGAATTTATTTTTTACTTATTTATTTTTGCACATTAAGCGTAAAACCATGTATTTAAAAATTATATTACTCATACATTATTTGGTTAAAAGGGTGATATATTGGAATGTTTACTTTAAAGTACTAGAATAAAATCAATATAACCAATCTGTATCATCAGAAATAAAGAAAATTTAAATTTGTCCTTTTGTATAAACATTTCCTTTCGTCTAATTTACACATCTAATGTGATTCGCTTCTAGAAGACTGATATTTAGCTCAATAATTTGCATTATAAATGCTGTTGTGGATACTATTCGATATTTATGCTTTATTCATAAAAAAACTCAGATAGTCTTAAAGATTTGAGGTTAAAGATTCTCTAGGATCAAATAAATGAAGTCCTATGGTAAAATGTTTTATACATTTATCATGGTTAGATGTTTTCTAAAAATAATTTGCTTAACAAAAATGTATTTCTAAAGGAACTTAAAAATTTCTGTTAACTTTATTGTGTGTGTGTGTGTATTTAAAGTCAATATTTTATAAAGCTTATTTTCTATCCAATTAAATATTTGAGAATAATTGATTTGGAAATTCTTAGAGAGAAAATTATACTTGGCAATAAATGAAATTTGCAGCACAAGGATTAAAAATATTTCTTTGATTACAGTTAAGGAATTTTGTAAACTGAAATTATTGAATTTTTTCCTTATATTTATCAAACAAGTTTGGTATTTCTGGAAATTTCCCATTTAGTGAGGAATATAAATTCATGGGAAACTCAACAAACAGAAAAGGTTTGAAATTAAAACATGAAATTATTCATTTATATGTACAGGCAAATTTTAATGTATTATCCACAAATAAATAGTTACAATATTATTTTTAGAAATGTGACAGTTTTGCAATACTTTTAATATAATAGGTGCTATTGACACAAAAGCCTGATTAATGTACAGAAAATAATGATAATTAATTTTTGAATATCACTGAATAGGTAGTAGTAGTGATATGTTCTATTTTTAACTAATTGTTTCATCTAACAAATATTTGTTGTTATTGAATTTAATTATTGAAATGAATCAACTTCAATAACAGATAAATGAGCTTTCTATTTATAAACTAAATGCATAAAAATAAGGTAGTAGTGATTTAAAATTCTCTTATTTATTTAATTTTTTATAATTAAATAAGAATTGGTTTTTATTTGTGGATAAACAATAATTTATTGGTCATTTCTCCCGAATAATTTGCTTATTGATCAATTTAGATATTTTTTTTATAATTTTGCAAACTTCTATTTTATTTTAAGTTAGTAAAATAGATTCACAATTTCGGAATAATGTTTTACCCTTATACAGCTGAAGGGATTGTCAAAGACTATATTATTAATATTATAAATTAAAATCTGTTTACATAAAATTCAGAAATGGAGTTTAACGTTTAATTTTGATTTAACTATTATTTTAATGATAAAGTGACTAATATTTTAGTTCTATAAAAATTTAGTGAAATTTTTAAGTTAAGGTTTTCAAAAAATTAAAAACGTATGAGTTTTATTAATTTTTATTTGTAAAATGAAAATTCTACTATTATAAATAAATTGATGTCAAGAACAAAAAACTATTGAGTAAACCTAAATAATATAAAATTCTGAATAGAGAATGAATAATGATATCAACAAAGATATCACTGGTGAATCCTATTAATTAAAACGGAAAATTATGGCACCCTGAATTACAGAAATTTAATGAATTTAAAAAGGATGAATTAGATATGTTTGATCATAAAATTCTCGATATATTGCTTGATATGTACATTAAACAAAATTTTGCTAAGAGAATAAAAATGTTAACATTTGTAAAAAGAAAAAAAAATTAAATACGTATGTTATTTATACTCATCTATAAACAGAAAAAGGCAAAAGTTCAATAATGATAATACTATAAAATTTTAAAAGTTTGGGTTCATTTTTGAAAAACAAAATTTTTTTAATTTTCCTACTACCACTGTGATCAGATACACAATTTTATATATATATATATATATATATATATATATATATATATATATATATATATATATATAAATTTCTGTAAATTATGCATAACTTTTACGGAACATTTTCTGTAAATAAAGTTTGCAGTGTTTCCGTCCCAAATATGATTTCTATTTGTAGAATTTCTTGATTAACAGTATATCTCTGTTATTGTGTACAGAAAAATGTTGCTAAGCAAAACATTATTTTTATATGAAACTTTAGAATTTATCAGATTTTAAAACATTAGTAACTTTTGAACGAAAATAAAATAAAAAACATCACACATAACGATAAAAATGTTATTAACAAAATTTCGGATCAGGTAATTACATTCAGAAAAGAAAAATCTTATATTCATTGAGTAACAACTGATAAATTAATCTCTACATTCCTCATTCCTCTTGAGTGTAGATACATTATAGATAAATCATGAAGTTATATATCATATCACTTAACCCTGTTAAAATCGATGATGCAATTTCGATTTTATGTTATATAGCAGATCTGCCACAAATTGTTATGACGCTGATTTAAATTGTGCTACGAATTTTAAATACATAATTTTAACAACAAATCATTTATTATCTTTTAGATCAACTATTTATTATCTTCTAGATTGCACCAAACACAAAGTTATACGAAATTGCATGAACGCATGCACACATCCAGCATTTTAAACAGTCCCACCATTCTTTTTTTCTAGAATCCAGCAGAACAGCATCCTCTTCTATCATTGTTTTCTTAAAACTAGTTTCACAGCTTCTGTAGCGCCATCTCTTGGTCTTCTGAGACATTACAATATTGTCAAAATTGAATGTCATTCAGAATTTAGTCATAAATTTAATGCTCTCCAATTTAATGGACTAATTTCATTTGATTAATTATTTTTATTCTTCTATATTCGGGATATTTGTCTTCTTTTTAATGATTGTATGTTTTTAGCACGTGTATAAGCATTCACTTTTTTAGTGTTACAATATGAGTGAAATTGGAAAGTTGTGCCAAATAATACATACTACTATCACAGCTTCTGTAGCGCCATCTTTCGGTCTTGCTTTAAAAATGCTTAATTTTATTGCATCTTTCTTTTTATTTAGTGCTTCCGATTTTTATCTACAAATTACTCAAAAAATAAGTTTAAATTCCTTACAAACACTCATTTATTAACGAGAAATAACATTGAGAGGAAGTCAGATTTTAATTTTGATTTTATTTCAAATATTTATCACAAACAACTGTTAAGTTCATCTATCAAATCCTCATATTTATTTGATGCTTTTTTTATACATTTTAAAATATATTCTCCATTTTTTTTATTATCTTTAACTGCATTCGTTCATTTCGAATGATGAAACAACATTCATATTTACATTTCTGAAGTCAAGCGTGTGTTTCTTGATAAACTTTGAAATTAAGTTATACTGAATATTTTGCATTGTATGTTTGAAACATAAAAAATTTGTTAATTTCAAAATCTTTGAAATTTGGATAAAATTTACGATATCCACATAAAATTACATTAAATGAAAGCATAGAATTGATAAAAGTGAAAGTACTCTTCCTTCTCTGCTGTATTATGAAATATTAATACTTAATTATTTGCAAAAATATGTGTGTATATATTAATGCATACATTTACATTCCCTTGATGCGCGATGAATTTATATATATAAAAAGTAATAATAGTAGCTATCTGATAGTATCTCATCCAAACACAAAAGCTTGTACCAGCCACACATGCTATAAATGTTTCTTCTTACTTAGCACTGTCACGTGAGGTAGAATGGTCCGGATGTCATTAAAATTGTGTGCACGTACATTTGTCACGCGGCAATGATTCAGCAATTTGTTCATTGTACAGCTTGAGATGCACTTCTTACGCACAAATGAGGAATGTCGTATCTTTATATGAAAGAGAAGTACCTTGGAAATGATGGAATTTATTAATAGCAAATTTCAGAAAGCTTTATTTCCATGGGTCACACGCACAGTTAGGTACTTCAATATATTCATGTAGATTAGCTCTTATTTAAAAAAAAAACGAAAACTGTTATAAATAGTAAGGTAAGTTATTTTGGTCTGTTATGTGTTGGAAATTCTACATGATTCAAAGTGCGTGTGTAAAATGCTGATTTTTCACTTGGGATATTTAAATGTGATAAATGAGGGTTTTATATGTTTTTACATTCACAATATTTTTCAATTAAATGCAAATTGAAATGAATTGAAGTTGATTTACAGATTTTTTCTTATTAGATAATTTGGACAGCTCGTTTTAATAAAATACATAAATACATTTGTTTAAACAGAATTCCTTAACTACATTCATGTTTTGTCAAAAATTTGTTTATAGGGGAGAAGTAAACTCAAAGTAAGTAAGTTCATGGAAAATATAGTATAGTATACAAAAAGAGATTTCTTACTCTAAAAGCAGGAAACTATTTTTGTTTAGTATAATCTCTATGAGAAATATCCTAAAAATATCATGAAAAACTATTCTTAATTTTATTTTATCTTCAGTATTAAAATCATAAGCAAAATTTATTTTTAATTTAACTTTGCATTCAATTTACATTTCATTTTATCAATCTTATCAGCATGGGTATGCTCATAAATATTGTGAGTCACTGTCAATAAAATTCGAATAGCTTACATTTCTCGTAAGACAAATAATTGTTAAATTTTGCTAATAAATTTACAATAATGTGTGAATTGGAATTCTAAGATTAAATGAAATAAAATCTTAACAATTTCCTGTTTATTATTTTTTTCAATATCCAATCAAAAGGATTATTTTTATTTGTAAAAACGGATTAAGCCAAATACATCAATAAATTTAACAATAAATTAAACACAATTTAGTGTATATGAAATAACATCAATGTAGAATGTTACATTATTCTGTTAATATTTTTGATTCTATCGCATTCAGCATTAATTCATGATAGTTTAATTTGAAATATTGAGCTAATTTCTCAAAAATGATCAGGTATTTCTCATTTCTTTTTATAGGCTTAAAATAATGACAAAAAGATTTACGAAATAATTTTGAAGTAAAAAGTGCCAGAAAAAACAAAATATTTTAGTGGATTTGAAGGAATGATTACAAGTCGAATTTTTATGTTTTAAAAAAAATTAAAGAGTGGATTTTATTGAGAGCAAATATCATCATTTCGTTAAATATTTGTCAAAAAATTGGGAAAATCCTTTATAATATTTAAATTATTAGAATATTTTAGTGATATCTTTTATTAGTTGATGAATTACAAATCATGATGCAGTATCCTAACTACATTCAACATAGCAGATTTCAATAATGACTTCAATCCTGACTTTATCTTATGTTTTATTTCTGTGGTAGATGTTTCCAGTTACCTTTCTTTTGTAAGGTAATAAGTGTTTTGAGCTGATAATTTCTAAGGAATCACATCACATATTTTGTTTCATTGATGAAAGTATGAGAATCATAATAATTAATTTCCATTTGTTGATGATCATTTTTGTGGCTATTTCAAAATTAAATTTAATATAAAATTCTTTTAAAACAGAAAAATGTTTTCATATCCATTTGGATGTTTCCCATCATAGTTACAGATTTTGAGTCTTATACTGGTTTCTTTCAAAAGTGATGCAATTTATTTTGCATTAGGTTATTAGTAGCTTCACTAAGTAATTGCCAATTTACAATGCTTATTTCATTTGACTTCTTTTGATAAATCATATTATTTATGTTGCTCTGATTTTGAGACATGTTTTTGGGATTTTATTTAATGTCATAATGATCTTAGCCATTAAAAATTTTTTATTTATTCCTCAAGCCTGTCTTTATTCTTAGCAAAAACTTGAAATTAGACTATTCTTATAGTTAAAATATATCTGAATAAGCGTTGTTGTTATTAGTTAACTGTCTTAGCTATTTAGATATTAAGTCTTATTTTTAATAAGTATTTATCTTTATTAATCTATGAAGGTAAATTAAAAAAATAGTTCTAAGTTAGCATCTATAAATTAAAAAAAATTATAAGTGTATAATTAATAATTTTTAAAATGAAGGATTTTATTAACATTTTTTTATCTAAAGAGAAATTATAAGTATATGATATTTTAAAGTATCAGCAAATTCTATTTAAAATTAAAGTCAATTTTTCATTTGATTCATATGCAGTTAAAAAATATAATAAGTACATAAAGTGAAACTTAAGCGCAAAACATACTCAAAAATTTCTTTAATTTCATTTACACTCTAGCATTAAGTTCATGCAAATGGTAACGAACATGTACTTTCTAAAATATAAGAAAAATATAATATACACTGTATTTAATTTCTTTTCATCAATTTCTTGCTTCTTGTATCAATTGGTTTTGTCATTAATTCATAGTTTCGCTTATGGATTATGTATTTTTCCATATTTTTCTAATAAGAAAAAATGTTTTTTTATCTTACTTTTAAAATAAGAGAGAAACCCTCTTATAATTATTTGTGAAATGAAGTAAAATTATTTTACTTTTCCCTCATTCTTTAATAAAAGAAATGAACTTATTCTGATTTTTGAGAAAGTTGAAATGAGTAAGTTCTGATTTTTGAGAAAAGTTTTGTATTTATGCAATTAACTTTCTCCATTTAAATAAAATTTAAAAATTACACCAGAATCCAAAAATCCATGCATTAGTTTATTAAAAGTAAAATCTATAAAAACTAAACTGATAATTATATAAAATTATTTCTTATGCTGTTTGAGCTATTAAATGCTGCTTTCTCAAGAAAATTTCCAGAAAAGCATGTATTTCTTAAGAAATCAAGAAAACACTGGTTTTAAGTAATATTTTGTAATTTCATCTGCATATAAGTCTACCATGAAATAATACAACAAGATTGAATCAAATTACTGCATTTTTTTACATTAAAATTAAAAAATATTAAAATGAATGTTTGTGCAGTTTTATTTAGGATTTTCATGTCTTGAAAATTTTGAATGGCGTTTATTAAATTTTGAAATTGTCAATTTCAAATTCTTCAATTAAAACAGAGCTTCAACTTAATCATAGGCTTAAAAAATTGCTTGTAGTATATTAAAGTAAAATGAAAATATTTCTTTCTAGAATAATTTTTTGCTTATTTTTAGTGCATGGTAAATTTTAACTTTATTAAGAAATCAATGAAATTTCCATCAATATCTTTTTGCTCGCTTTTTTTAAGTTGTCCTTCAGATGAGAAGAAAACGGAAAAAGTACTCTGCATAATTCAGTCTTCTTGTGTGTGGTGAGTATTTCAAAACAATATTGTGAATTCACGGAAAGGAAGGAAAGTTTTCCCTTTTTCGTAACCAGCGTGCAATCTTCTATTCATTGGAGCTCTTTTCATCCAGGTGAAGACAGATTATGTAAAAAAGAACACTAGAAGGCTCTTAAGAAAATTCCCTGCTGAAATGAATGCGCATGAAAAACAAACATGGTAAAAATAATAAACTCGAATATTTGATAAAGAATTAAAGAATAATTTTTCCCCTGTGCCCCATGCTATGTAAACCTCAAAATGTGTTATTCTAAGTAATTTAGTAAAAGTAATCATTATCTAGTCACGAGATAGAGAAATACTGATTTCGAAAATAATTTTCATAAAGTTAACGTTTTCAATAGAATAATTACAGCATAAAAGAAGAAAAATATATAATCAAATTTTAGATGGATAAATTATTTACATGCCAATCTCACGTATATTTTATTTTATAACAAATTTGTTTTCAAAATCAGATATGATTTCAGTGTAATGATAAAATAAAAATTATGAAAACGTTTCATAATTTTTAAAATGTATCACTCATTTAATTCATGCAAAGATAAATTGATAATATCTACAGTTTTGTATCGTTAATTTTACGTAATCAAACCATAAAGATGATAAATTGTGAATAAGATAAATGTCTTTATGGTTTGATTTGAAATAATTTAAAACCAAAAGAGTAAATTAAGTAAACAATTTTATATAAAATAATAAATTTTGATAATTTTTAAATTTAAAATTATTTAATGGCATTTTTTAAGATTAGTATCGTAAAAATACTAAAAATATTGTTTTCAGCTTTTTGAAAATAAATACAAAAATGCAAAATTTTTTTTGTTTTATGTATCATGGATTTCTAATTGTATTTAATCTAGAAATACATACAAATTTTGATCTAAAGTGCTTTTGTGAGAAATTTCAAAAGTCATGGAAGACATTTTAGATTGTTGCTTAAAATCATGTATATTCATACATGATTACACACATTTCTATAAATTTAGAATAATACTGGAATCGACAGCTAAAGGTTGAGAAATAAATTTTATTTATTCATAAAGAATGTGTAAAATAAGAAAGAACAAAGAAGATAATGTATATTTGATATCAAAAATGCAAGCTACTATTTTATAGCTTTTTGGAGCACTTTCATCACATATCGCTCGTACAACAACTGAACGGTACATTCCTATCATAATGGTTAGTACATCGTATGCCTTTCAACCAATAAAATATAGTCCGTTCTACGGCGAGACAAGCTGACTATCATTTTATCGAGCTGCACTTGAGTAGAGAACTCCACTTAAGAAACAATGATTTTCAAAGGATCGGTCTAGATGTTGGGGGTGATTGATGGATTAAGATTCGTGGGCCAACAATGCCCCACACATGCAATATCAAACTGAATTTCGGTGAGAATGCTGGCCATTTCATACAGGTGATGTCTCCAGATTGAAGGCAATCGTTGACGATATTCAAATCTCTATTCCAGGCTAATCGCAGGTGAAAGTGATTTGCCGTGATCGGAACACATTTTATAGACAGGCGAATATATAGCTCGAAAAGACCCAAGCGTTTTTACCTATTTGCTTTAAAATGGTGTTCCTCTGGTTGATGATAGCTGATGTGACAGATCCGCTGTTATTCTGTCTGTTTCTTTTTGCGGTTAAGCCAAATACTGATCAGCTTTCATTGCTGTCACTCAAGGGTGACCTGTTTTGAAACGTCTACTGACATCTCCATCATCTTGGAATTGTCACCACAACTTAAATGTTACACTTTAGATATTCATGAGTTCCTCGGCTATCGATATCTGCGTTTGTCCACATTTTAAATGGCGGATAATTTTACCAGTTGAAACTTTATCTACTGTCATACCTATGTAGTCAAAGCACTTAGCACCATGCCGATTGACTGCGAACGCATTTCTTTCTTTGCCACAGGTCCATGTATACCCTCTTTCTTTTGCCAAGTGGTCCATATATAGCCTCTCCTACCAAGATTTATTGTGACGTACGCTCGGCATCACACCTGATGCCTTCCTGTAAATTGCATATAACTCTACACTATGTGTTTCTATTCTAGATTATCCTTACTTTATGGAATGTGTTGTACATTATTTTTTTGTACATTCTTTGTACATCATTTCTTCTATGCTCTGGTTTCTCTTCATTGAACGTGCTAATCTTTCGCCTTTTACAACATCATTTCTTCATGTTTGTACATTATTTCTTTTTATAGAGATATTTTATAGGATTAAAAGTAGTAAAAAAAACTATCGAATATCTTGTGAATCAGTAAGAAGAAATTTTAATAGTTTGTTTGTCCTTATAAAATACTTTTTCGTATGAATGATAAAATTTTCCTTATTTATATAACACTTTTTAGAATTTTAAAATTAACAATTAATCATAAAATGACTGTTACTCCCTACTGAATGTTTAACAACGTCCTTACAGAATTTAAACCCGCTTTCCTTCTAAATATGCTCAGAGCTTTAATATTAAAACAAATTAATGTGAAATAATCTGCAAATAAATTTAAGAGTTTGCTTTAGTTGCACTGACGCGTTATTTAAGCATCACTTTTTAATAATTTGGTGGTTACATTAACACGATCTGACTACTTTTTACGAAACAATTCTAATAATTCTGTATATTTAATTTATTACAAATAGCTCTCCGATTTCATATGTAAATGATATTATACATTTATATAAATTCTGCGTCTAATGTAAAACAGTGTGATTTATCTGTATAATATTATATTATATATAATATTATACAGATACATATCAATTTCCTTCATCTAAAGTTGATTCTGGTAAAAATATTATTTTTTAGTGAAAAAGATATATTTTAGAAAACAATTTATCTTTAAGTATATATTATAAAATGATAAAATGTATATATTGTAAAGTAATTTTAAAATCGTAGTTTATTTAGTTTAAATTCATAACTACTTTTTCTTTTCATGGCATTTAGTATACGAGTCAAATTATTAGAATTATATTGGCCCTGCAGATTTTTACTATTTTTTAAGAATTTTATTGCTTCATAAAAATCAAATAAATATTTTTTTACACATTTTTCAATTATATTAAAGGCATGACAAAATAATTATTCTTTTATGCTCTACTTATTTCAATCAAAAACTATCATTATCAATACAGATAATTTTTGTTTAGAAACTTCTATATGATTCGTATATTGGGTAGATGACTACAATCCCTAAAATCTATGATTTCTAATGCAGTTAAATGCATAAAAATAATTTAATATTGTTTGTACTAGAATGTTTTTAGCCTTAAAATACATAATTTAAAATGTATATGAACATACATTTAATATATGGTTTAGAATATGTGTGTAATAGTTAAAGTGTGTCATATGTATTTTAAAATATCAATTTGTCAAGATAATATACATCATAAATATATTTGATTAAGATTTTGTAGATTTGACAGAATAAAAATTAATTCATAATAAAATTATATACTAATAGGAATTCATTAAAATTTATGGAAATCTTGCTAAAAATTAGAATGCATCATTTGGGAAATGACTAGCAAGTCTATGTATACATTTTTACGATATATTAATTTGCTATACGATTTTAATATATTCAAAACAATTGATTATAAAATATGTTCACAATATCTTAATTTCATATCAAATTTATTATGACTACAGTTGCGTATAAAAGTTAAATAAAAGCTTAAAATAAAAGCGAGAACTAAAAATATACTTTATCAACAAAAACATAATCCAAAACAGGGAAAAATACCTTCCTTATAGTAAATATTTTATTTATGAAATATCAAAATATCTATTGAAAATTTTAAAACGGAAAATATATAAATGCATCTCTGATTACAATTTGCTAACTTAAAATTACAAGTAGTATTTATCAATAAGTAATATTGTAATAAATTAAATGGGAAAGTTACAGCAATAATTTTCTTACAGGACTATATAATTTATTAAAAATTATTAACGAAGTGGATATATCTGTCTATCAAAAAGTATATAAGAATAACTATATTGTTATTTTGTAATAAAATTACGGTATGGAATATCTTATTCTGATTTCTGACAGATTAATTTGTGACAAAATAATCAGTAATTGTTTGAAAATAACTTATTAAAATAACTAAATTAGGAAGAGCTAAATTTTATTATTTATGTGAAATAAAGCTTGGGGAAATTTTTTTAAATAAATAAGAGAAAATCTAACTCTCAAAAGATTCAAAAGTTTTAAAGGAATATAAGATAATAAATTTTAAGAATGTGAATATTCCTAACTGAAACTGTATCACAATCAAAAATAAAATAATGATAGAAACATTTTTTTTAATTATTTTCTCAAAATAATCGTTAATATATTTTTATACACTGAGTTTGAGCATAATAGTGCATGAATATTTTATAATTAAATTCAAATTTAAGATGTTTGAAACAAATGTTATAATTTATTTCAAAACAAATACTTCTTAAAAAGTTTAAATTTTATTAAAATTATTGCAAAATTTCATTTAAATGTTCTGATTACTGTTAAGTGCTAGAAGTGGCAAACCTTTTATCTACAACAGAATGCTATTTAAATAATTTGAATCAAGTTAATATTTTAATGTAAGCAATATGGGCAAAATGAACCATTTAAAGTTATTGTTTTTAGTATTAACTAGTTGATAACTCAATGACTATGTATTGATAAATCATGCTTGATAGGTTTATGCAATGATGCCAATTGTATTTAGTTGATGCATATTAAGTAATCGTAAAAAATATTAACTGTAGAAGTAATTAAGGGAATTTAGATTTGGTAACAGATAATTTTTATCTGAAGAGTACTGAAGGAAGAGAAAAAGCCAAGCTAGGGCCACTAAAGTATTTTATTTTATAAATAAACACAAAATAAAAAAAAAATCTATTCAAATCCGGAAAATAAATGAATTAACTAAGAAACCAACGCTAACTCTTCAGCTTTTGCAAATTATGCATGAAAATATTTATATACCATATTTTTATATAAATGTATACTATAACCAGTCTTTCATTTATAAAGTATTTTTCATAAAAAAGTTTTAAAAAAAAAAAAACTTCAATTTGAAATAAATTTGTATACTGGTTTTCTAAAATATGAATGAGTGAAATTTTGTTTTAAATTATTTTTTATAGACAAATTTATAAATTAAACATATATAAGGAACACAAAATAATAAATAAAATTACTTGCAAATGATTTAAATTTTACTATTTTTTAATAATTTACAAATAATTATTGGTTAATCCACAATAATTATTGACATGTTTAAAATTATTGGTTAAATGTTTATGAAGGTTTGAGAAATGAGATGTAGTAAAGCAAATTATACAATATAAAGTTATACATTTCAATGATATTTTTTCCCTTTTATGTAAATTATATACTCCTTATCACGCTAAACGTTTTTTTCTCATTTCTAAGCAATTTTTTGGATGCTACTCTTCTCATATCAGTTAACTGGGGTTTCTTTTTTCATTTTAAATATGCATATTTGTCATGATTCATAACCTATTTGAAACTTGAAGTGCCTGCTGAAACTAACCATGTTGTGCTAAATCATTTAAGTAAATAATGAAAACAAATTAGTCAAGCTATATAATATGTCGATATGCATATATATTAAGTTTTGAAAACATTAAAATATAAATTTTTATATCGAATTAATTTTCGTTTTAATCATACAAAGAAAATTTGTTTCTATAGTTTATGTGGTGAAATTAACAGTATCGTATATCCCCTAAAACGCAATTGGTATCTTGCTATGTGTGCAATCAAAAGAATTATCTAAATGATATCAGCACAAATGATTTAATACTGTATTATTCAGTTTATATTTAATTAAATTGTTCTAAAATATGCAATCCTGGTTATAAGGTATGAATTGGAAAACTTTAATGGCATGGTTTTGACAGTTAAATATTCATCATAGCAAAGATAATAATGAATATTTACGATAAATGCAAGAACTAAATGTTACAAATTAAATCTATGCAAATATATAACTTAATAAAAATATGCTGTTTTCAATAATTAGAGGAGATTTTAAATTGAATTTGTAAGATTCTCTTCTAAAATAAAATGAGTTTGATGTATTTTAACAAAATTGTAGTACCAGATGAAATATCATTTATAATTTTAAGAACCTATTTGTGTAATTTATTCACCGCTTGGGAAATACTGCTTTAATTGATATAACGTTACCCGTTAAATCGAATGAATAAATTGAAGAAATCATGTGCCTCTTATATGCATTCTATCTTTGTTTTAAACAAAATAATATTTGTTTATTAGTTGAAACACCTATTAATTTTATTCCCATTTGGATACTATGCAATTTAAACCATTATTGAATATTTTTCTATAAAGTAATGGAAACGTTTTAAGAAACAAAATTGCTTTAAAATATAAAATTAGCAGGGGAATTTAGTTTACGTTTATGTTTCTCTAAGAAACTTTTTAGAAAAAATATTTATTAAACAACTGAGTAGTTTCAGGAAATAAATGTGTGCTGGTATAATATACATCCTTGTAAACATTTTAGCCCTGTTAATATTTATTATTTTATTTTTTAATTACTTTTAAATAAATTTTTAAGTTGAATGAATGAATAACAAAAGTGGGTGTTATGGTTATTATTGTGTAATTTAAGTTGTTTAGAAATGTTTTGCGAAGTTTCATTGGTTTAAATTTCCGGATTCTTTATAACATTAAAATAGAATACTGTACATTAATTTCTCAAGGAATTTCATTTTAAAATTTAAACAAAAACAATTAAAATCTATGAATGAGAAGTTATCTCATTGAAAAATTATATTTGTGCATAGCTATACTATTTAATGTTTACGTTATTTTAACCACACTATTTTATCATTTTTCACTCTTACCAGTAAATACAGTATTGGTTTTTTATTTGATTGTAAAAATTAACCATGCGTAAATTCAATCATGTTTTATTGTTTATTTTATTTCATTTTTACCTGTGAATGTGTAAAGGAACTATATGTATATCCTATTAAGATCTTTCAGGATTTCGTAGCCTACCAAATGTGACATATTTTTTCTTTAATAATGTCAAATGATGATGAGGAAGAAGAACCTATCAACATATTAAGAACGCCTGGAGCTCCTTTATATCGTTATGTTATTTTATGGTTTCTTTATCTGCTATTTGTCAATATAAGCAATTTTCTTTGACTATTTCTGCCAAAGGGCAATACGAAATTCATATATAAAGAAGTATATACTTCACATAGTACCTATAGTACTTTTTTTCCTCAGGCAATTCACTACTTCAATTTATATATCAATATACGAAATTGAGTATTCATTGTTTTTTTGATTAAAATCATAAATTAAAATTGCATCTTTCTCTAATATCTGCTCGCATATTTAAAAAAATATATTTTTAGCTTACAATTTATTTTTAATTTATTTTGAGCAAGTCTATCACATGCCTCCACAAGATGTTATTTATTGCCATGGAATATGTCAAATGAGGTAAGTAAAAAGAAGAAAATGTGAAATCGATCACAATTGAAATTTTTCATTTTTAAATAATATTTGCTATGAAGAACTTAAAGGATCTTTATCGGCAACAAATCAATCAAAAATTTACAAATTAAGTAAACATTTTCTTTTAAGATTGCTAAAATTGAACTTTGTTACAATTCTTGAAAAATAATTAGTATCTCTGATTGGAAGCAAAATTGGTATATGCAAATATTTTATAAAAAAAAAATAAGCTCATAAAATTTATGAATATTTCTCTTTAATTTTAGAGAATGTTTCATTTCAAATTATAAATAAATAAAATATTTATCTCCTTTTGCCTTAGAAATACCATATGGATTCATAAATGATTACTAAAATTCTCTTACAATGGAAACACTTTTGCCAAATTAATTTTAACTACCAAAGAATTCCATGATGTTTACAAGCGCTTTTTCATAACATTCTAAATACGTCTGTAATACGTAGACAATGATTTGAAGACCATGGATGAAAAGAATTTGTTATCGAACGAATATTGGGCAAGTTTGGAAGAAGTATCAAGCAATAGTAGCCATGTATAGTTGGACATTATATTACTGAAAATAAAGGGGAAAGATAAGTTAGATAGCAATATAAATTATTCATATATACATACATACATATATATATATATATATATATATATATATATATATATATATATATATATATATATATATATATATATATATATATATATATATATATATATATATATATATATATATATATATTATATATAGATATATTTATATATATATATATATATATATATATATATATATATATATATATATATATATATATATATATATATACATATATATATATATATATATATATATATATATATATATATATACATGTATATATATATACATACATATATATATATATATATATATATATATATATATATATATATATATATATATATATATATATATATACATACATATATATATATATATATATATATATATATATATATATATATATATATATATATATATATATATATATATATATATATATATATATATATATATATATATATATATACACCTATATATATATATATATATATATATATATATATATATATATATATATATATATATATATATATATATACATATATATATATATATACATGTATATATATATATATATATATATATATATATATACATATATATATATATATATATATATATATATATATATATATATATATATATATATATATATATATATATATATATATATATATATATATATATATATATATATATATATATATATATATATATATATATATATATATATATATATATATATATATATATATATATATGTATGTATGTATATATATTGAATTGTAAATGAACCAGAAATTTCTGCCAAAAGTTTTGAATGCCCGAAAAATATGATATTGTTATTAAGCAATATTGAGAAAATACTTTTGTTGGTTGACTTAGCATTCTAAGTAACGAAGAAATAGCCTTAAGCTGTTTTAATGACTTCAAACCTACTCACAACTTTTCAAGGGACAGTTAAAAGCAGGTTTCTTCTGTGGATAACTACAGTTATGTTAATCAATAACGAATAATTTCATGTACTAACACCCGTCCTTAAAATCACTGTACTTTCTTGTCCTTTTGCATACCCTAGATAACCTGATCAATGTGTGTCTTCAAATCACTGCATACCTATTTTTGAATGATTGGTGAAGAGCATGATCAATTTAAAACCTTCATATATAATTTCGTAATGTGCAGTAAACTTTTAGGGAATTATTTTGCAATTATATAAGCATATACATTAAAAATGAAAAAAACAATTTATAATTAGACTGAAAATCGTTTTTTTTTTATCTCTATTAAGAATATATTGGAATAGAAATTTCCGATGTATTCTTCTATGTATTCATGGAAAATCAAATTTTAGGCTTTTGCACCTTGTTTTGCTGCATACAAAATACAATTAAAACCAAATAATATATGCATTTGTTTTATATAATTGAGTGTCTATTAAAAAGAGTAAATGTTTATAATTGTATTTAAATTGCATATAAGTTTATCATATAATTTTGTATTTCTTTAACTTTTATAAGTTAGGGAGATTTATCACTTTGATATACATAAAGTAAATAAAGAAGTTATTTATATAACTGTATCATTATAATTTTTAAAATTTTATCAGCTTTATATAACGAAGTATTGGTTCATGTTCTCATAAATGAATATTATAATTTGTTATATGAAATGGTTTGATGATAGAATAATTTATTTATAAATTGCGAAATAAATGAATTATCGCAATATTTGTTTCTTTAATATAAAGCACATCAATATGTTTTAGTTTGATAGATTAAAAGCGATAGTATAAAGAAAGTGCTTTAATGATTTAATGGATATTTATAAATTATATAATCTTATAAAAATTAAATAAAAGTAATAAAACTGCTATTATTAGAAAAGAAGACATGCGATTTGGGAATATACTTAAAAAAATTGTATTGACTTTTTAAGCAAATGCTTAGATTGCATATATATAATGTTGTAATCTTGCAATCTTTATTTTGATTAAAATATTTCATAACAATAATTAAGTTTTATATTTCAGTTATATCTGCATTAATTTAGTATCAATATTCATACCGTAAATTATATGGTAGAAATTATCTTACAAAATAAATTTTACTATTACTATTTACTGCCTAATAAATAGTAAGTATTAGTCATAAAAGTATTAATTATATTCAGTAGAGAAAACAACACTTTACATATGCACTGCATTAAAGATTTTATTTTCAACTTGGTGTTTCTACAGTTAACAATATTCTAGTATTATTTTTATATAAAATCTCTCATTTCTTAAAGGTCATCCAATAATATTATAAAACGTATTCAATGAACATACAAAAGAAAAATGATTTTCTTAAAACCATCAGGCTTTGAGAGAACGGAAGAATGTCCCCAAATAATGTTAAAATGTTTTTGATCAGTTGCTTTTTCTTCCCAAATGAGTGCCACTTCCTTAACAAAATATTTTAAAGTGTAAATGCTTGAGATTTTTGAAGCGAGAAAATTTTGCATTCTTGAATATACTTTACGTGAATACTTAAAATATTTGTTTCAGATACTTGTTATAACAATGCTGAAAGCCGCATCCCAAATAACAAAATTAACAGTAAAGTAAATCTGAAAAAATTTGTAAAACTAAGCATAAACCAGATGAGTTTTAGACACATTCCGGTTAAGTGCTTTCTATTTTATGAAATGAAATTTGCATTTGGAGCAACAAAACATTTGATTTGCATGACAAAGTCTGAAATCAGATATCAAAGATTGATTTTTATGGTGTTTTATTTATTTTAACTTTTAGTATGAGATAGCCCAGCGTATTTATATTGATTGAATTTTTTATTTTCATTTTTAAGTATGGGAGACTAGTTGATATAAAAGTAAGATGAAAATAAAATTTAATATCAATTTGCATTACTCTTTTCAATCAAATATTTCTTTTCTATGTATATTATTTGAATAAATATTAGAGTGTTTTATTTTTAAAGGCATAAAGGCATTTTACGATATCAATATTTATATTTGCATTTTTCGTAAACATATACAACTTTTCCACATATTTTCCTAATCTGTATAAAAATAACTCATCTTATTAATTTTATTGTTTAACTTTTATTTATCGTTGCTAAGGTATGCATCCTCAAATATGTTTAGAATTGTTATTAAATATTATACTTGAAAATAGATTTATTTGATAAATTTATTGAGGAAACAAATTACGCTGATTACATTTTATCTAAGATAAATAATTTCAAAACATATTTATCCCTTAAAATTTCTTCAGTTATGTTATTTAGTATTTCTTAATAAAATGTGAAATAAATTTTTTTTTATATTTAAAGAATATGAACATACGGATAGTATTAATAAAGAATTATTTTTATAACTAAATATAAATAAATATTTAGATAGAAAGCTATGTGTATGAATTAATTATTTTTCTTAATTTAAATTGAGAAATATATAAGGTATTACTTTTCAAAATCAAATAAATATGGAATAAATTTAAGAATATTCAATTGCTTACTCCGCAGTTATATAGCTTACTATATTGAAAAAAATTAACTAAATTTATTTTATGAGTAATTGGTATCTGACTGTTTCTTATTAAAATTATTAGTTTGTAGTTTATTAGTGGTACTAAGGATATGTACTAAAGGAAAATGATAAGAGAAATCTCAAATTCCAGTTACTCATATGAAATTATAAGTGTTTAAAAGCCGTCATTTTGATTATTAAGTTTGATTTTGATTTCGTGATATAAAATTTATATAGACTTACAAATTAAATTAAAACATTTTATAATCTCCCTCAAAAATGTTATAAAAACAGTTATAAAAGTCTTGCGAAAAATTAATGCAAATATCAATTATATAACCTACATTTGTAATCTTTGATACATATTACTGACACTGACTACAATATTAGAATATTAAAATCAGAATACTAATATGAATAAGTGAGTTAGGTTATTTTCTTCACAAGAAATGTTTTTTTAAATTACCCCCGCCAACGTCCTCTCAGACATAAGGCGTCTTGCATACCAGTACAACACTGAAGCATATTTACAAGGCGAAAGGGCCCGATAGTCATCACTAGAACGAACAGCCAGAAGAAAGGAGCAACTAAAGAGATGCTCCCCACTCATAGGTGAGGTGTCACAGAGGACGTAAATAGGTGAACTGGTCAGGTTAATCTTACACAAATGTGCTTGCAAATAGTCATGACCAGAAATAATCCTAAAACAAGTAACTCCCTCCACCCTGGGAAGGAGAGAAAGGGGTTAGCGCCGCTGGTCATCAAGAAGGCAAGCCCAAGTACAGGGCAGCAAGAAAATGGCGAAGGCTGTAGTAGATTTAGCGTTACCCAGGATGCACCACGAGGAGGCCTGCCACACTACACCCCTCAAAGGAAATTTGTAATATAATATTTCGTATAGAAAAAAACAGCATTCATTTTTTGTGTTTTTAAATAGCTTCAAAGATATATAGTTTTCTTTCTAGTTATGTTACATCTTCAATTTTAATAAAGTTCTTGTTAATGTTGGAGGATTTATGACTTATAGCTAGCACTGATAAATAGAGTAAACTATAACCTAATATGAGTTTTTTCACAATGTTAAATAGTAAAATATTGATTTTATATGTCCAATATAAATTTTGTCAAAGAGAATTAATAAATAATTATTAGAATTAGATGAAGCAGATACTTAGATTTTAATTTAATCATTAAATTCTATCTATTATTTGTACAAACAAATAATTTAGACAAAATGTTTAAAAATTTGATTTTTAATTATTAGCTTGCTCTACAATTTCTCTTAAAGTAAATAATTTCTATGATATTTGTTATAGAGAAAAACAATGAAAATCTGTAAAATTCTGAGTGATAAAAAGATTTATTGAAATAGATCACTGAAATTTCCTTTTCAGCTATCAGAAATTTTAATAATTTTATAAGGTAAAATTTGTCTTTACATCCCCAATTCTGTGAAAAAGAAAAAACATGAGGAAAAAAGAAATAATGAACCTGGAGACATTGGGCTTAATTTGGAGAAAAAATCACATTGATATGGTTCTAAAAAGTTTTATTTGATTTCTCTTGAATGTAGTCTACGAAATTTAACAAATTTTGATTTCCAATATTTTTTAACTATATTAATTATATATACCCTACTTTGTCATAGAATTCTTCCCATTCTCTTATTGAAGTTAAATGAGTTAAAAAAGAAATATAATGATGGTTTACAATTTTATTCCTGTCCAGAATAAATCGAATTAAATTGAAATTTTAAATATCTTAATAACTAAGGTAAGAAAACTGTAGATATGTTTTCCTTATCAAAAATATTCAATATAGTTTTAAGAAACAGTTTTTAATTTTAACATATTCATTATATTTTATAATTAATAGTTTAATATAAAGATTCTTAGGATATTAAATTAATAAAGTTTATCTGAAAAAATTATTTTATTCAATTTTCAATTAGTATTATGATTATTATACCAAAGAAAATACATAATAATTTAATAATACTGAACTTGAAAGAAAGGAATTTTTACTGTTCGTCACACAAACAAAAGAATTAGCGAGAATATGTTGTTTTTTTAAATAAATGTTCGGTTTTTTATGATCAATATTAAATAAAAATAAAGAAGCATAAATTTATAATCTTTTAATTGAATTCGTATTTTTATTTGAAATGTTATTTAACATAAAATAAATACTAGCAGATATATTGTAATTTTTTTACTGCATGAAAACAATATAATATACTTTCACTTTTTAATTTTTTTAAATGATCAAAATGCTTTTACGTTTACAAAAAATTTTGTTCCATTGTTATGTTAAGAATAGTAATTTTAAAATATTTTTTTAACAAGCATAGCTTTTTATTTTAATTTTTATGTACTCCATTCTTAATTCCAGTAAGATAGGTTTTAAAGCAAATAATATTTTAATATGTCTCCGTAATTTGGTTATTACTCTAATAGAGACTTACTTTGATTTGATAACTGAACAGACATCATATAAAATGACTTCAGTTAATTAAGTTTCAGTAGAAATTTTTACTAATCATTTTTTTCATATGTAAAATTAATTAGTTTTTCACTCAAATAGTTCTTTCAAATCCAAAAATTAATTTTTTTTATTAAATGGAGTACTTAGAACAAAAATGTTGCAGCTTAATTTTATTAATCATCATTTTAATCTTCCAAATGGGAAGTTTTTATATGATTGGGGCTTTTGCTGATGTTTACCATAATAAAATAATATTGGATAAGTATAAGCTGTGTATATTCATGCGTATATTAAGCTGTTTCTTATACAAAAATGTTTATTCCTCAAATAAAAAAACAAATCCTGCTTATATCCTATTTAATAAAGAAATTATTTGAAGCATTTTTAAAAATAAAAGAAATAAAAGCGACTTTAAAGATATTTAAATTAAATAAAAATAGAATGACCACTTCATATGCAGTTACGAATTTAAGACATGCCAGTAATAAATAAAAGAACATGCCAAATGAAAATTTCTACTTAAAGAGGGACATTTTAATTGATATTTTTTAATCCGAAAGTAGTGAAATATAAAGGCATTTTATTATAAGGATATAATAATAACCTGATTATCGTCTTAAGTTATTTACTCCTTGTTTATAGTTTTTACTTTAATATTAAGCTGATTGCTGTAAAAGTATATTAGAGATTATAATTTTAAAGCTGTTTAATTAAGTGATATTTTTCAATTTCATAGGCTAAAATAAGTAATGGAATAAAAATATTAAAATATTATAGTTCTAATTAACATATTTATTCATATAATAACAAGAAATAAAGATAATGCGTAGTGTTTGTATTTAAATTAGGAAGATCATGTAATGTTAATTAAGAGTATACTTAAATAAAAAATAAAAAAGTTGGTGATAAATAATTACTAATAAAATTTGCTTTCTTTTCTCAGTATTAAACTACAAAAATATGATTTAGGTAAAGTATATATATATATATATATATATATATATATATATATATTTATATATATATATATATATATATATATATATATATATATATATATATATATATATATATATATATATATATATTTATATATATATATATATATATATATATATATATAAACACATATACTCACTTTCAAAAGTTAAGCACGAAGATGTAAAGATGTAAAATGCAAAAAAATCAAGAAATACTGCCTTTGTTGACACAAACTTTGTCAGGAAAGTAGCATATATATTTATGCATAAAATAAAATCAATAATTATGTACAGAAATGGAAACAATATTAAATTTTTGTAAGTTATCAAATAATGGTATACTAGAGATTTAAGCAGAATTATGTATGAAGTGAAAATAAACAGCATAAAATAAAAAATAGGACATTAATAGGGTATGTGATGCCCCTCATCTGTATACAAACTTATCACCTCGTGACCAAGCTTTTAATTAGGTGGTCAACCATCGCAGAATCAAGCAATATCCATTCTTCTTGTAGAGCAGTTTCCAGCTCATTAAGAGTGGCTAGAGGTGGGAAACGTGAAGATACAGCAGGGCCGAGAGCATCCGAAAGATTTTCAGTGGTCTGTATTATGGTTTGGGGAATATGCTGACCACGCCATACGCGCAATCCTTTCACTTTCCAGGTAGTCATCGATGATATCAACTCTATGGGGACGTGCGTTATCATACATTAAAACAAAAGTAGGGCCAACTGCTGCAGCGTACAATCTCACAATGGGTTCTAGGACTTCATCTCGATACCGGACAGCCTTCGCAGAACCCCATTTAAAGATGTTCAGGTTTGTGCGGTATCTTTATGAAATCCCTGACCACACCTTAATGCTTCCGCCTAGGAATGCGTGATTTTCGGTGATGTTTTGGGGCTGATTCCTTGTTCACGCCATATCCTTATACGTTTGTCCTCTGGCTCTTGAGCAAATCTTGACTCATCAGTAAACATGACATTGCCCTAGTCAGACAGAGTCCAAATAACATTTTCCTATCACCACTTTAATCATGTCCCTTTTGATAGGACGAATAGACATGCACAAACTCGAGGTAGCCGGGCGTACAGTCCAGTCATATGTAATTTTCGGATTACAGTAGCTGCAGATATCACCTTACCAATGGATGCTGTAACCATAGATGGCACACGTGTGGAGGTAGCTCTGCTATTCCGCTTGGCTAAAATTGTAAGATATCGATCTTACAATTACCGCGAAGGTGTGTAACCCTTGGGAAACCAACTGCCTGCCTTCGGACAACAGCCTCTGTGATTTGGAATTGTTTTCGTAAGCGCAAAATTACTGAATGATGAACTTCGAAGAAAAGAGCAACATTTGAGATCGAGTGTCCTGCTTCAATGCGCCCCACAGCTCATTAGCGACAGAATCTTCCATTCGTCTTCTGAAAATCATAGAAACATGTATGTCTTGGGAACAAATTATCCGAAAGTTTTAAATGTACCTACTATCAGCACTTAGAATCAACTTCTGTAATCCTTCATAAAACTGGTATCATATAAGACTTGCTTTTTTGCATTTTTCTTGACTGAAAGCGCGATTGGCTATTTCCTAACATATTTGCATAGTTCCATCTACCTCAGCAGCAATTTGCATCCTTTTCAATTCTAATTGGCTTCTGGAAATTAACAATTTCTTCTCCGTGTTTAAATTTTGGAAGTGAGTGTATATATATATATATATATACATATGTGTGTGTGTGTTTGTGAGTAATTCTTGCATAATTGTTGTAAACTCTCATGAATGAAATTTTTTTATTTAAAAAATTGATTCTCTTATTTTTAAATTAACAATACGAGTGGTATCCAAATTGTTATTAAAGATTCGTCCATCTTGTTCAAATCATGTGACAGCGCTGATTGGCTCTTCAATATTTGGATCTCGATGACAAGTGGCTTTTCAAGGATATTTCAAAAATGAGTTGTTGATTCATACTTGATTACATTAACAAATAAAATGGAATTCAACAGAAAAGGAATAAAAATACATAGTTAATAAGCAATAGCAAAGTACTGAAATGTTTCGAGCATCTGAAAATGAGATAGATAATTTTATATGTAAATATAACAGAAAATTAACAATTGATGCATAAAAAGTATGAGATTCAATTAAAAATATGTAAATTAATAACATAGAATATTTGAAATTGCCAGTTATTTCTTCAATTAGGTATATATTGCTCTAGTAAAATAATGAAATAATAAATAATTAAGATTCATTAAATATTCACAAAACATATATATATCATTTGAACAATAATATGTTTTTGGTAAATTCATTATTACGAAAAATATTGTAGTTTCTTTTTATCTGTGAACAACAAATGACAAAATGATAAAATAACATGATTTAACATAAATACAAAGTATTCACAATGCATTTCAAAAATCCTTAATTATTACAAAACAAAAAGTTCATTTTCCCATTATATTGAACATTTTTTGAAATTCATATCTTTAAATTGAGTTATTTTCCTTGAATTCGTCAGCATCACCTCACTCCATGTTAAGAGAGATATTTTAATTTGCTTTTTCATTTCAAAAGTAAAATTAAATAAAAATAATATAAACAAAACCCTTTTACATAATTGGAAATAGTTGGAAAGGACTGTAATAGCGTTAGCGCAAACATAAAAGAAATATTTAGAAGTTTCTGCTAGAAAGTCTATGAAATCATGTAAAAATGCTTTACTCTAACAACAAATTAATTTTACTTGATCTTTAAGTTACTCTTAAAATTCATTTTGCCACTAATTCTAAAAAATATAGCTCGCATCATTTTTCACTTTATTTCTTAACTTATTCACCAGTGCTGTTGAGTAGTTAGTAATTTAATCAATACTATTAGCCAATTTGCGTATAAACATTTCTATTGTCTACTAAGGTATATAAGCTATTTCAGTCAAAATGCATCTTCGAGAAATATTTGGAAGGCAACTGTACACAAATTGTATATTTAACTGTTGATTATACACAAATATATAACCAAAAGCTATGAATTCTAAAAAAACAAAAATTTTGTATTCACATCAATTCTAATATTTTCTTTTAAAAATGAAATTGTTTTAATTGAGGTTTTTATATATAAATACGCATAAGATACGAATAATTTGTTTCATTATTTATTTGGTACCATAAATAGTTGAATCCTGAGAATTATGTTAGTTAAAATTAACAAATAAAATTTTATTTTAAAATTAGTTAGTTACGCTCTATTTTTTATTGACTGAAAAAGGATTCTTAGTCTTTGAGCAAATACTTTCAAATGTTAAAAATTTAACTACTTTAGTTTTTTTAAATAAACTCATCAAATTGAACATAGGGAATTTAGCATGTAAATAATGACACAAGAATTTTCACCATTAAGATATACTTTCGTTTCAGTACTTCAGTGACAACATATATCCATATATGATGAAATATTTCATCAACTTAAATATCATTGAATATTTTTTGCTTGTTTATTACTATGTATAATTATTACTGTTATTAATTTATGCTTATCTTGCATTATATTTTTTTATTTCATTGCCAATTAATAAAGCTAAAAAATATGGCATTTTTAAAATTTCCTTAAATGTTTTACTTAATAAAAAGGTAGAAAATTTTTGTATAGAAGGAAATATTTATAGGAAAAGAAATTAATTTCCAGTAAATTGAAAAAAAATTCATGCTAAAATTCTATAAACTTATTTTTAGTAAAATTATTGCTTAAACCTTCTATGAGTAAATTCTCCAATAGCTTGTATTTTTTTCAATATTTTATAGTGCTTAAATTTGACCATGATAATGTGCTTTTGTCTTCAAATTTAAGATTATTTGTGATTATTGTTATTTGTGATTATTATTATTTGCGATTATTTACGATTATTTGTGATTATTTAAGATTATTTGTGATTATTATTGTGTCTTATTATTTGTGATAAAAATTCATCTACAACAATATTTTTTCTAAACTTTCCATGATTTTCAGTTGAAAAGTCACACACGTTTTGACAAAAATTAAAATGTATTTTAATATCCAATTTAGTTTTAATTTCATATTCACCAAAAACATGCAAGGTTTTTATAAATTATTTTCTGAAATAAAAATAAAATTCTACAGATCCCCCTTTCTTTCGATGGAAGTTTCTGTTTTCGAAGTGAATATCTTTATAATTAACATTGATAAGAAGTGTTTTCTTAAATGTATAATTTATCTTGAAGTGCTTAAAAATAAATGATTGGCTTGTTAATTCCTTAAAAAAATTAATTTTTACATATTGAATTCCATAAACATAAAAAATTGTAATTTTGGACAAAATGTCCATTAATTTTACTTGTTTAATATTATTTCTTATAAATTTATATATTTAATATAAAGATATTTAATAAAATAAGGAAACTTTCATGAGTTCTTATTAAAATTAAAACTAAGTATTTTATCATATTAATGAAAAATAAAACATACATTATTTATTAAGTAACCTACGGATATCTAGCAAATAAATTGATGGGAATTGTTATACAAATACTTATCAATATAGATATTTTATTTATAAAATACTATTAATATTAAAACATTAAAAATTAAGAAACTTTTCTTAACAATTTTTCATATGGTTTTTGTAAATTAAAACAATGTTATCACAAAATATTGACTGCTTGTTATAATAATAGAAATTTAAAGAAATATGATAGATTATTTTTAATTTAGCATTTCGTTTTTTCGCTACAATTTATGTAGCTAAAAAGGTAAAACTATTATGAAAACTCTTTTCAATTAAAGGCTTATAAAAGTTTTTACATAAAAAATAAATTTATTTTAAATGCCAACATTGAAAACGTTAATAGCCAATTTATAAATGTTGCTTTTTATTATAATTACCAGCAAATCATCAACACTGGAGACTTGTATACTTGTAATATATTAGTGTAGTAGTTTAAAGAAAGTTATTATTATTGGGTTAATTTCTTGATATTTTTAATAAGTATATCATAATACAATTGTTAATAGTTTCTGAATATTGTAAATCTCTTGAAATTTGTCAAATTTACTGATTGCATCTTTTTTACGTGATATTATATATTAATTTCAAAGTAAAAAAAAATTGTTTAAGATGCAGCTCTTATCAGATAATTAAATCAGTATATATTACAAAAATTTCAAGTTATAACATTCTAACGGATTTTGCAACAAAAATAAGATAAAATTTAATGATTTAGAAAGTAATATTTTGTAATTTTTCACTGTCAATTAAATGATATTTTGTTGATTCTTGCATAAAAAATTTATTTACCTAAAAATACTATGCCGAAACGTACACTAATTAGCAAGTATGAGTATGTATTAAATAAGACTTAACTAATGCTTTATAAATTAAGAATCTAAAGTTGAAAACTTTAACTAAGTTATTCATGTTATTTTGCGCTTGAAATTTAATTATAATTTGTAGGTTCTGGAATTAAATATTAGTGATACGATATAATCTTTTTTCTTCTGGAATAAATGCCAAACGCTGATTGAATTCAATGTCGTCATTTTTTTGTCAGCAAAGTGTTAAGCGAATACTGTAAGATACTTCTTAGCGCGAATCAATACTATGAGCTTTTAAGACAATTTCTTTCCTGAAAGGATGATAGAAAGCTTGCTGATTTAAATTCAGAAGACAGTTGCATTCCAAGGTTTACTTTTGTCACGAGAAGCGGATGAAAAAAATCCCGGAAAAGTGCTTTCTGTAAGAAACTTTATGTCTAAAATACTTTCCGTAAATACCTAGAATTTTGATTGGATTTTCTTTTTTATTCCTATAATTTGCTTACAGTATTATTGATTACACATTAAATTTCAGCTAAGGGGCCCTTTGAAGTATTCAGTGCTTTACGCAAAATAAATTTGACCTGTTCTTGACATATTGCTCAATGGGTTAATGTTTTTTATATATTGTATAGAACAAGCAACTAACATTATCACCAATTATTTATTTTAAGTAGAAGTAATTTTAGAGGAATGCAATATTGATATTTTTGTTTCATTGAAGTATTTAAAAGTTTTAAATAAAAGTTTTGATTGGAAGTATTGTGATTTAAACCTATCACTAGTGAAAAAATATACTTCAGTCTTAGGATGTTTAAATAATAAGCTTCCTCTGAAAAAAATAAAGAAAAATATAATAATAAAAATAACTGGTGTAAAAGTTAAAAAATGAAAAAGTTAAAAGTTGAAAACTTTGGAAGATAAAAGAAAAAAATGAAATCTAATAATTTATAATTTATTGATATATTATTTACAAAAAAATCATATTATATTTAACAGGAATAAAGTCTGAAATTCATTCAAAGCAAGATAACAGAAAATAGATGAGAATAGAAAGACATTTTAATACGGTGGTTTCTCATTTTTTGTGTGGATATTATGAGCTGTTTATAAGTGATATACTGTTAATACATGATAAATAAAAACATTTGATATATGATTTTTTATATATTGTTATAGCATATTTACATATAATTAAAAATATAATTTGAATATAATAATATTTTGCATTTAAATTTTATTTATTTATTGATTAATATCAATAAATAAATAATATTAATCTAAAGCATTAATATGCTTTAGATTTTAAAATTCAAGAATCAGGGATAAATTTTTCTGAATTACTAAAACTTTAGAGTGAGAGTTTAGCTTCTAAAATAAATTCAAAAGTTTTTTAATTTAAGATATTTTTCTAAACATAAAAAGTTTATGATGTAAGAGCTGCAAAAACCCAGACTAGACGGTTAAAAGTTAAAAATTTTTAAAATATATTTCGGCAATGCAATTTTTTGTCAAAAGATAAAAATCCTTAATTACAGATTTTAAATTTTAATCATAATATAAGAAAGAATAAGTAAGCAAAACATTTAGAAATAATTACGAAAAATCATTTCAGAGAAAAACATTTCAGCTTTTTCTTATTAATTTTCTGCATGAAATATCCCGCAATGCATAAAAATGCTTAAACTATTTTTATTCATAGTTCAAAACATGACACACTTAAAAGTTTTTTCTAATGCATTCAAATATTTGCTTTTACATTCTATTGAATTGATTTCAAAATTTTAGCAATTCAATGTCAGAAGTGTTAAAAAGCATTTTGCAGAGATTTAATAATCTCTTACAACTAACAGAAAATTTTACGAACATTAATATAGTAAATATTAATATTAGATTAGCTTTATTAAATTTTAATATTTATAAAATTATAATACATTAATTGACATATAATTTTATTGATTACAATTTCTAGAATGTTAAAAATATTTGTTATAATTTTATTCTATATTTCACTATTATTTAAGAGATAATTTATATTATTTTTGTATAAAAAATGAGAAATGTATTTTGAATGTAAAGAATATAAGGATTTAATATGAACTTGGTGTCTTTTTAGGAATGGATATAATCAATATGCCTGCTTTTTTTCCATATGTTGATACCATTTCCTTTTATCTCTAATTTATTAGAATGTGTTTCTAGATGAAAAGTTTTGGCACTTTCAAAAGTTAATTTATACTGGCATTCTCTCTGATATTACCATTAATTACGTTGGCCCGTTTTAATTTTTTTCCCGATTGCGCATTAAAGTAATTGAATACTCAGTAAAGTGCAATTTTTTTACGTAAAATTCAGTTATAAATTTTATTTTTCATCACTATATTCTAAAATAATTTCGAACTAACATATGATAAGAGTTGATTCATTTTAAATCTGCATAAATAATTAAAAAGTTCTTTTTATAAAATTTTACTTTTTTTACATCTTTAACCATGTTTAAAAGTAAACAGTTCAAAATATATAACGATTCGTTATTTTTAAAGAAATAACCTGAAATAAATTTAACTGATTATTTGGCATTATTGAGGTATTAAAAATTTTATGTTTAAAAATAATATTTAGTATACCAATAGAAACTATGAAGCACTTTAAAGTGAACATATTAAATATTCTTTCGATATAATTGGTAATATTAATAGAATCCTATTTTATGCTATTTTTAGTCCAATGTTTTATCAGAAGAGTCTTAAGTAACCGTTATATGGATTCATTAATTAGTAATTGAATAAAAAAATAATGCTACTTGATCTCTTAGGAAATTTTCATATATGAAATCAAATTACTATCACCGTTCTGATTCTAATGATTGATTAGAATAACGAGTAAAATATTTTTAATTTGTAAAAGTCTTTTGCTGCATTATTCTAAGCTGTTTTTTTAATATTTCTGATTGCATCATTTGGTTTTAGTGAAATATTGAAACTCAAATTTGGCACGTAAGTTTCTTTTATCATATGTTAGAACAGAGTATAAGTGATGTTTTATATATAATTCTGCTTATAAATTATTCTTTTATATAATAGGAATTTTTTCAACAAATAAATGCACTTATGACCCAGTAATATGCTTATTCATCTTAGAAATATTTATAGTATATGAAGAAAAATATTTTGCAAAATTAATATCTGTTAATTTAACTGATACTAACAACTTATTTAATAATAGCAACTTAAATCTTTGGAGCAAAATTTTATGCTGTTATTTGATTTATTATATTTCAGGATAAGAGAATATTATGTAGTAATTATATTGATAAAATAATTATACCAAATTTATATCTATTCAAGTATTAATTTTTACATGTCTCTTATTACTAATTGATACAATACTGTTATAAAAGGAAAATTGGCGGATTAATGTTAAGACAAAATATTACTTTATCGCTTTCACTTTCAAATATAGATAAAAATTAATACACGTTTATTTACATTTCAAACTAACAGTACATAATTTCATTTTTAATTTATCAAAAATGCTTTTTGAATTTTTAGAAGATTTAAAATATAAAACAATTTGCTGAAAAATATTATAAATATAAAGAACCAAATATTAAAATAATAATTTTAAATGTGCTTAAGTATATCTCTTCAAAATCAGCAACATATAACTTTATGCATTTAAAATGAAAATTTCCATAAATGAAAACATTTTGTTGACGACATAATCTAATAATATATTTAATATGATTACAACTAATTAAATTCTTTTTTTTGTAAATTATTTGCGTTATAATTATCTAAATTTTTGAAATGTATACACATTTCATCCAAATGTATTTCCCGAATATAGTCAAAAAGTTCTTTATATTATTTAAAATGAAATTACATGAAAAATTTAATACAATTATTCCGATTAATTCTCAAATTTATTCTGAAAGCGATCATTTTGTATACATTAATTGTTTGAATATTTGTATTGAAATTAATGTATTATTGAGTGTAGGCTAATTTGATTTAAGTAATACAAATAGTTTCCGAGGTAAACTAGGATAATATTTGGTTTTATTAGTTTATTATTTTTTTTGTAAATTATAATTTTCTCTGATGAAACTTATTAAAATCTTATTTAGAAAATTATAAATTAAAATTTTTTTAATAGTGAGAGAGAATTTTTTGTTAATATATATCTATCTTGACAGTAGATTATGGGCAAATATTTTCTTAAATTTACAACAATCATAAATTAAGAGACTAGCTATTTTTTGAAAAAAAGATTCCTTATTTATTTTCTGGTATTTAGTTTGTTCACTTAATTGTTTTAAATATTTAAAAATTTCAATTATAATTATTATTTATTAATGATACCATTTTTTATGCATTAAACTTATAGATCGCAATTAATTATCATAGTTATTTTCATGAGGAAAGTTTCCTTCACTTGTTCAATATTTAGATGAAGTTATAGAAAGCTTCAAAAATTTTAATTATGTGTATTTGAAATTAACAACTCTTCAAATCAGTGAAGAAAGGCTTAATTTCATTTATTATAATGCATGTGTCTTTTTTACAGCCTTAAATTTCCAGACTTAGAATAAAATAGAATCATGTATTCAATGTACTTCCTGTTAGTCAAGAAATTTTAAAAACTTTCTAAGAAATTTTAGAATTAGTAAATTTTAAAAGAATAACTGAAATAATTTGTCTCTATTTTGGGATGTAAATCGAAAATATATATTTTTATTGCTCAATTAGTATTATGGATATAGATATATTACAATAAATATTTAATTTTTCAGCATCTATATAACTACTAAATTCTTTCCTTATATACTTTTATGATATTTTTCTTTATATATATATATATATATATATATAAATATAAATATAAATATATATGTATTATATATATATATATATATATATATATATATATATATATATATATATATATCTTGTCGATCTTGTCAATAAAGCTTATATAATGATTGGAATAGTTCAGATGCTAAATATTTTTTATCTTTTAAGATGTATAAATGTGTTCTATCAATAATTTATTAATGAAAAATTCCGCATATATCAAAAAAATTCCACCTTAGAATTTTTATTAAATAACTTTCTGTCGTATTGAAATATAAAAGCAAAAAATTAGAAAATAAATAACCTCTTACACTTAATTAATTACTCAGATCATATTTCGAAAAGAAATTGGGTATGTAAAATGATTTGAACCTAATGAAGAACAAATAATGAACATAAACCTTTGGTCTTTGATCTTTTTTTTTACAATTATGACATGGAAATTTCATATACGACAAAAATCTTGAGTTTAAGTAAAAGTAATTAATTCATTCTAGTCAACAGTTTTATTGTTTACCACTTTTTTATTTATTAAAACCAAAACTTCATTTAAATAAGGAGAGGAAAATATTTTTTAATACAGCCATCATCTTGAATATTTTGCTGAGTTATGTCAAAGTATTTGTAATTTTCTTTTAAAGTTTAACAGTTGTATTTTTACGAATTTCAAGCATCAAATAATAGTGTATATCTTAAATTAAAATTATATTTCTTCAATTATAATTCATAGAAGATTAATCCACTACTTCCAGATGTAAGTGAAAAATGATCTAAAAATAAGGAATAAATTATTCCTTGTTTTGTTTACATTTAATGATGCGTATGTTATTTATTTTTGTTATAGGTTATTTTTTATGTTGCTGTAAAATTGCTCAAAATATTGAAGTTTGTCATAATGTAAAACTACCACTTTATTTTATTAAATCTGCTCAAAGTGTTCAAGCATCAAATTTGCACACTTAAATTTGTAAAAATTAATTTTTGATGAAAAATAAATTAATATAGATTAAGAATCATTAATAGTATTTACATTTTCCCTAAATGTATCTAAAATTATTGCACAGTTTGTTATCTCTTTTATAATTATGTATTTATTAAGAAATATTTTCTGCTCAGCATCCTGTAAAATAGACACTTTAATTAAAGAATATTATGCTGCATTAAAAAAATAACTTTTAATTAAAACAGATATAGAAAACAGTATATTATGTATTATAATTCATGTAAAATATTTGGTATATGAAAAATTTTAACATATAAAAAACATTTTTAAACTTTGTAATGTATATTTACAATTACAATTTCTCTTGTTATCAAAGACTGAATTAAAATTCAAATGTCAAAACCATATTTGGGTCAGAACAAATGTGATGCAAGGTTGATAAAATAAAAATTTTTACTTTAATGATGAACACATGAATACATATTTATGTGATCTTCTTTTAATCCTAAACTAATCACAAAATTGTGCTACTTATTATTTCAAATTAATTTTCATTTTCGTTTATAAATTTAAGAATTAAGTAAGGCAAAATAAAATATACAATATGCAAAGAAATTATATAAAATTTAATTTTAGCAAGTGCTTCTAAACCAGATCATAAGAATCATTAATTTAGCATTATGTATATTTCTCTATAGATGTATCGTAAAGTAAATTGAAAATTATTAAAAGTGTTTTTTGATTTATTACATGAACAATTTTTGAAAATAAAAAAAATCCTACCCATTAGAGTATACATTAATTTCAATAAAACAGACATAAATAACAAAAGATTTGGATAATAGATATTATGAATATATTGCCTGCATACATTTCTTTCTATTAACATATTTTTTAAAAAATTTGTTACAAGTGCTTTCAATTATTATTGAAGAAAGGATTTAAAATTTATTATAATTACTAACTTTGTTTCTTTGAATTAAAGTATCAACCAATGGAAATATTTTTACTTTCTTCTTAATTTTAAAATACTTAATTTTGCCTTTTAAGATATATAAGAAATAAGATATAAGAGAATTTTTTATTTTAAGATATAAGAGAATAAGCAATTTTCAAAATTATTTTCTGTATTATAGTGATGTGACTGTAAAAGATTTGGAAAAGTTAATTTTTGAAAAAAAAAAAAAGAAACAAAACTCATGCATTGTAAAAATAATAAATAAAAAAGTTAATTTGAAATCTTGAATCTCTCCATAAAAGTTTAGTATACTATATTGTTTTCTTTTACACAAAATTACGAAAAATAATATGAAAGTTATAATTATACATTTTTGTAACTTTTATAAATATTTTTGTTGTTATTTGGTGTAATCAAATTAACATCATTTGTAATATTAATAATTTGCATTATTAATACTGAAATAAATATTATAATTAAAATTCTTAATAATGCTTTTTAATATAATAAGAGATAGAGAGGTATATTTAAATTAAAAATTTCTTTTGCGTTGCAATTGCAAATGGAAATAATTTGCATTAAAATCAATATTTATTTTTTTATCCATAGAGTAACTGAAAACGTTGTAAAATTTTCAAACGTTATATTCTTTTAAATTATTCCTTTACATATATTGAATTATTGGTATATATTAGTTAATAATCTAATATCTGTAAACGGCATTTATCTTAACATATGCTTGTAAAAATGAGAAACGTTTTGTTAAATAAATATAATAAGCATTTAAAAATGATCTTTAAATAAGAAATTTAATGAAACTTTATGTATATTAATCCAAAAACTTAGGTTTGAAAATCTGTCAGTAGTTTAACATACTTTTTAAGGCTTATGCATATAGTATAGTTTAAAATATACCAACAACTTTCTGAAACTTCTGAGCTCTTTAGTTTGTATATTCTAACTCCAAATTAAGATAATGAAATTCAAAGTTTTAGAAATGTTTATTCGTCAGAAACAGTCTGGTATGCATAAATTAATATATTGAAATTCACTTCATAAACATTTATGTGTGGAACAATCTGCATAATTCGAGGTACTCTTGTAAATTCAAAATCAATAATATGTAGTAAAAAGGTCTTAAGTACAGGAAATTTGAATTGATAAATATGCGAAAGGTAAATTAATCAAAATAATTTTCTGCTGCTTCAAACAGAAATTAATTACCATTTATAATATAAATATTTTATAATGAAACTTGTTTCATTAAATGATTATTAAAATAATCCAGTGAAAGGGAAATAATTAAAGTATTTGAATGGTCTTCGAAGAGAGAGAGAGAGAGATTTTCTGTAATCATGTTTCTTTTGTTTCTATTAAGAAATACCTAAAATATTCCTAAATTAATGAAACTAGCACTGTAAATATTATTAATTAACAAATCAGCACAAAGGTATAAATATAGAGAAACTATTTATTTTTATAATAATGGAATTATAGAAAAATTCCAAATGTGAACTAATTAACTGAAATAAAATTTCTAATGAATTTCTTTTTTTTTCCAGCACGAGGTGTATTAAGCATCTGACTATTTTTTACGGTTGCCTAACATTTCCGTCTGATTAATTGGGAAGCTTCTAACATTTAGGTTTAGGAAGTAGTATGTTTCGTTAGAAAAAATATTGCTACCGAAACTCAGTAGTAAAATAATTATTGCATTTTACCTATTTCTATTCTTTGTAATTCTCAAGAGCCATTAAATTTGTAAGATAATACATACAGATACTATGAAGATTATAATTACAAAATAATAGATATACACAACTTATATATTTTACTTGCTGTAAGTTCGTTATAAAATTAACAATAGTAAATATTCTGTTGGAAATTATTTGATAAATAGGTTTAATGGTAGAAAAACATTTTTTAGAAATATATTTTCAAAAATAATTAAATTGAATTTTTGCCAGAAATCTTTTTTCACTTTATGTTATAATGACATTAAATATAGGATATTTAACCAATAGTTATCATATGATGTTTTTAATGCTTGGAATCAATGCTGTAATGAAAATGGCGATAATCCCATGCAAAAGTTTCATTATTGGGAGACAAAATATTCCATTGATAGGCAATCATAAAAATATTTATAACTTCAAATGAATTTTCTTTTCCCTGTCATATAATTAACTTGAATTACGAAGGCATTATCTTGCTTTCTGAAAAGTACAAAAGTACTGTCTTTTTTGGGGGGTACAAAACTGATGTCGAATCACCATATGTCTATTTCATTAAATTAAATCTCTTTCATTTAGCGCGACTTATAAAGGGATTATTTTCATTTACTTTGGTAGATATTTATTTTGTTTGTTTGTGTGATCTATTTCTTGTTCCTGTAATTTTAAGTGAATGCTCTTTAGTAAGTTTTTTACTTTCTTAATACTTTAATGAATCCGAAAAAAGTAGAGCACATTAGTTTCCAATATTTCAGGGGTAAGTTTTAAATTTAATAAAGCACTGTAAGTTATGTATCTATTAAGTGATCCGCAATAAGTTTGATGGATTGATTATTTCTTGCTGAGCATAAACAAAATATTCATTTATACACGTATAAAGTGAAAGAAATGTAGTGTAAATATTTATTTAGCTCTGCATCTCAACTAAAAATAGTTTTCATTGAATACACTAATTATTCATACTATTTTTTATCATAATTTTAAATCAATCGTTAAAGAACTAACCAAACTAAAATATCATTTTACCTGTTTTAAACTACGACACTTAAATATAATTTTTAAAAATCAGAAGACATGTTTCCCGAGATTAATAAATATCAAAAACGGAGATAAATGAGCAACATGGCTTATTAAATTTCCCATAATGCTTTGCGTTAAATTCTGTTAAAAATATCATGAAAGATTTAAATTAGTGATTATATTAAAACATGCTGAACTTCTCTTTATAAGTACGTACCAAACATGCAATATTTGGAATAAGATAGAGATGTATTAAGATTGACTTGCGAATTGAATTTGAGTAATAAGTAATGGTGTTGAAAGTAAAAATTGTGATAAAAACCTGTTCCATTACTAATGACGGAACAGGTGGCTCACAAACGTTATGTGCAAGAGCATAAAGAAAATGCTACAAATGATGTTAGTTTTTAAGAGATTGAATCAAGACTTTCAGGGAAGTTGTTTTATGAAATGAAGCAAAATAGTTTATTATGAATTTGTTTTGAATATTAGAAATAAATATCGTTTTTATTAATTTTTGTTGACTTTCCTCAGTGATTTAATTTTTCATTAATATTCTCATTATTAATTTCAAAATTTGGGTGAGACTGAATGAAATTCCAAATCATTTCAAATAAAGTGAAATGATTTTGTTTCCCATCTAAATAACTATTGATTTTCTCAGTCGCAAATTTGACAAAGTTATAGTCTATTTTCTTTTTATATTATAGGCTTTTTTCTGATTATAATCCAGAAAGAATGATGTCAAAAATAAGCAAAAGTATTGCATATTTCTAAGTATGTAATTTTTCTTAAAAATATCTTACATGGTTTTGTGTACTCCCACACACGTATACACACATGTATACATACATATATATATCATATTATATATGTATATGTATATATATGTATGTATATATATATATGTATATACGTATATATATATATATATATTATATATATATATATTTATATATATATATATATATATATATATATATATATATATATATATATATATATATATATATATATATATATATATATATATATATATATATACTGCAATAGATAGGTCTACCTTTATATTAGTAAAAGTGCATCTTAAAGATTCAATCCTACAAAAAAAATTCGCGTATTTTTCTGATTTTAAGCATATATCTGAATTTTCGAAAGCTTATGCAAGATATATTTATTTCTACAAAAATATATTTTCGTGGATAGAGATTTTATACTAAATTTCTTTCCTCTCCTGCACCTTATGGACAAACATTGACATTTAACAATTCACGTCATTGGCTTTTGAGATGGTAAAGAAAAGCAGAAAAGATGCATTACTAAGCATAAATATTTAATCTTTCAGCACTTTGTTGTTGGACATAATAAAATCTTCATTCGAGCCACAGTCACTAGACTCTATCAGGGATTATGATACTCCCTTTTCAAAACATCGCGTTAAAGCGACCCACCATTGTGTAAAATGTTTAGATGAAAGGAACAGCAGCGCTTATAAGAGAGTAAAAAAAGAAGAATGCTTCCATGGGAATAGCTATTTGTTCCCCATAAGCTTAACGAGAAGGACTCAAAAGTAAAAAAGGTGCATGTACGTCAATATCGTTGTTACACTTTCTTATTTTGTCTCCGTTTTTATGCATATCGATATAGAACGCTTCCAGCAATCTATATCTAAGACTCATAACTTTTAGGAAAATGACAAGCTGCTATTCATACTTTTTATAAAATGGAAGTTAAATTACCGATTCCGAGCTTCATTTTCAGAAATGGTAAATGCTTTTTAAGGAAATCCAAATAGATGAATCTCAGCAAAAATGCAGCAAAAGAATCTATTTTACTGCACAGATCAATGAATTTGATTGCGAGAAATAATTTCCGGTTTGGAGTTATTTTTATTAAAAAGTGAATGTATTTTTATGAGTTCCGATATGTATTTTTTAAAGTTAAATGTCATTTAGTTCAAGCCTAGCATTCTAAGGAATTGTATTATATGAAATAATAATTTCTCACATTGAAAATAAAATTGAAAACAATTAAGTGAAATTCTTGACAATATTAATATGAATACAACACTTTCATAAAAAGTAAATAAGTATATATTAATAGACAGATATTGTCTTAAAATAAAGAATTTGTAAATTAAATTTTCTTTTAAAATTTTTCATTTTACTATGGAAAATTTGATTATAAAACAAACATAATTTTACTTTTAAAGTTTAAAAAATTTATTAACTAAAAATAAAGTAACACATTTAATTGTTTTCAATCATAGTATTTATAGCAAAATTTAAAAAAATTCATTGCTTAATATATTTAAGAAAAATATTTTATCAATTTATGACGATGATGTTTTAAAAAAAATTATAAAATAATATGCTATCAGTATATTTGTTTAGAATAAAATTATGTGCACTTTGACTAATCAAATTATCTGTGGAAATACAACTGAATTATAAAATTACACATCATTCACAATTTATTTCACATTATTAATTCTTACAATTGTAAAATAAAAAACAAATAGGAAGATGCTACATTCTGAAATATGGTATATAAAAATGGCCAAATATTTAAATTCAACACAGGTATAAAATTTTTTATTTCATTATTATTTTGAATCAGCACTATTATTTCGTGTTTTTTAATAATTTACATGTCTACACCAATATGTATTTTATCAACATTTTATGAAATTAACATACTTTAAAATACACACTTTTTATTACAAAATCTTAACTGTAATTCATAATTTAATTCGGTAGATACATTTAGTTTTGCTTCTATGATCATTTATTGTAATTTTGTCTGAAATTTAATGTAAATTAAACTTATTTATATTAATTAAAAAGAAAATTACTTGAACTCTTTTTTAAGAGATTAAGATGCTTATTGATTGCTAAAATTATTATAAATGTATTACAAGTTTTAAACTTTATTATTTTAATTTAAATTGTCTTTTATACATGATTTTAAAGAACAAAAATAGTTTATTTAAGCGAAATATCAAATTCCTTACTTGATATTCCATAATTCAAATGAACTCAAATATAATAATGTCGGACTCAAAAAATTTAAACGTATTTCTATATAAACTTACAAAATTTAAGTTCGCTATGTTTCCTTTTCACCTTAATTTCCAACACATTTCCGTTGAAATGCTAAATTATTATGGGGAATAGAAGCAAGTGCAAAATTTTTGAACGTGTCCCCTTGTAACTGTACTGGGGGAAATGTGTGCCAATTGTCATAAAAGAATGCAAGAAGGTGCAATATTTAATTAAATTTACCTGCATTAATAAAGATATAACGGAGTTTTATTTTCTCAAGCTTTATTTGAGGAAGTTCGTTGAGATGCACCGCAATATCACTTTAAAGAGAATACTTTAACATCTTTTGAAGAATTTTCATTTTGCTTGCATTTGTTGTAATAAAATGCTTTGAGATTTTAAAATTGTTTTAGATAATAGACACAAAGAGCAAGGCATGAAAGATATTTAAGTCAGATGTACGATGATTGCTTAAAGATAGACCATAATAATTAGACCATATATTAAGAAGGATTTCCATGAAAGGATATATAAATTGTATTTATAGATCTTTTCATAGAAATTTTTCATTAACTAATATTTTACAAGTTAATAATTAAAAAGAAACACGAAATTTAATAACATATTATTTACATTTAAATAATATATTTTTTCGGATCAGATGTATATTTTGGCTTTCATTTAAACCAGTATTTTCTCAGAAATTTAAAGAAAGTATATATTAATTTATAACAAACTTGGGTTTTTTGTTGAATAAATGATAAAATATACAATTGGTGGTCCTAAAATACATGAGCTAAAGTATGATTCAGAAATAAAAATGATTAAATAATGATTTTGTTTAATTTAAAATCAAAAGTGTTTAATTCAAAGAATTAGAAATTGTAAATTTCTTAATTCAAAGAATTAGAAATAAAATTTTATAATTTTTTTATGTAAGAAATATGTAATTGAAAAATAAATTTGTGTGAGTTGAAATTAGATAAAATATAACTGTTTAAAATACAGGTTTTAAAATCCTTTATTTACGATTGAATGACTCAAGCAATTCATAAGAAATATTCATGTAATTTTCGATGCTCAGATATTAAGTTATTTATTTTTAATAGCTTGCCTTTATTTGCAGCATTCATTATGATTTAATAGAAGTTCTCAAATATTTTGATAAAAATATTTTTCTTTTTATATATTGTATTTTGTCCATAAATATTAAACAGTAATATAAATTGAACATTTTATTTTATGCAATATTTTTTATTGAATATCTATTAAGAAAACTGCTAATTTTAAAATTAATTATTTTGAAATGAATGCAAAATGTTGAGTTCTTTTTGCTGCGAAATATCAAACGTAACTTGCTTAAGTAGTATTTTTTTGCTCTTTCAGAAATTATTTTTAATACACTACATATGTCATTTCTCCCTCTTTTCCTTCAATTCAAAATTCTATATAAATGTGAATTTGCCTTTTATGTTTGCATTTCTGTATATTTGTACAACTTCAGAGTTTACATGAAGAAATATTGAAGCAAGATGGGAATATTTTTAAAAAAAATATTTAAAAAAATTGCGTGAATGCTATTCATAGATTGATATGCATAATACAAATCAATATCTCGATTCCTTTCGTATAGAAGTTTATTTTTAAATTTGTATAGTAGAATATTAAATTGAATTACGTAGTAATTATCTAATTAAACAATAAAATTTATAAAAAAGTTACTTATTTTGAAATTGCTTCAATATGTTTTTTGTACAATTGATGTTTCCTGTTTCATAAGCTACTAATAAATAAATAAATTGGAGTTTTACATAGCATATAAATCTAAAATAATGAATCTAATACTAACTAGTCATCCCTAACAGCTCAAGATGACATGCAGTCTTTAAAATAAAATTATAAGCTGTAAACAGTAATTTAAAACAAATATAAAAAATCATAGTTTTGGTTCCATAAATCACAACTTAACTACAGAAATGAATGAGTTTTAGTAATTAAAATATTTATTTTGTATATTCTAGAAATCATGTTATGATATTTCAAAAAGAAAAATTATAGACATTTCTTAATTCAAATATTAACTGATTACTGTTACATTTTTCACCAGGACTATTTTATAAAAAGTATACAATTATCTCTTAATAAGTATACATATATGTTTTAATGAATAAAATTGTATTTTATCTCAGTCAGTAGATTTATATATACTATAACTTCAATTTTTTTTATATATTATACATGTATATATAGTTCATATCCAAATGTATTGCTTACATCATTTCAAATTTATACAATAAATCTTCTCTCTCAAATTATAATAATCTTTATATTATAAATCTCTTAAAATTGTATTCACTATAAAATATATTTATTATTTAAAAAGAGTATAATCATTTTTATATACTCTTTTGCTTTTTTTTAGAATTATGTTTTTGCTTACCGATACCTGTTTAATAGAGATTGTTAATATTTCGTATATATCATTTGATACAGTTATTATTAATTTAATTAAACAGGATCGAAAATAATGTGCAATAGACTTATTGTAATGTATCAATATCTTCCAACCTTCATATGTATAAATATTTTCCTTCAAGATTTGAGATCAATTTAACATGTTTAATTTTTTATTTAATCTTAACAAGTACACAAGTATAAGTCATTTTATATAATTGTTATTTTACTGTATTATAAAGTAACATTACTATACCTAAAGAATGAATATGTCATTTATAATATGTTATAAAAATTATTAGAATAAGGAATTGTTTTAATATACATTAAATGAATGAAAACTTAATTATAAAAAGATAAATTAATATGTGAAAATGTGATCAGATTTAAATTTTATATGATTAACAATTTGACAAAAAATTCAGATTAAGAAATCGTAGAATTACAATATGACAAAAAAAGCAGACTAAGAACTCATAGGAGTAAATGGTTAGTGCATAAAATTTACTGTATTTCACAAGGTATTAATAATGATGGATTTAAAATTAATTTATTAACTAAACTACATCTTTTTTTAAGAAATTAAGATATTCGTGATAAACTAATAAATTTTTGATCAAAATTTTATGCATTTTTTGACACATCATTTTCAGGATTTGCGTGTATAAAATAATTTTTTTCAACGTGTTAAGTTTAAAATGCATATTTGTAGCTGTAAATTCTCATATGTAATCTACTTGCCACAGAAATCAATTGTTTGTAAGAGAACATAGCTAGATACTGAAAATATACTTATAGCAAATAAGCTATTTATTTTTAAACTTATTAAATAAATGAACGTAAAATGGTGGATATTTTAATTCTTTTTTTAATAGAATATATTCACAAGTTTCTTTTGTTACTATTGTAAAAGAGCTTAAATATTGCATCAAAAAGTTAAATACAATTTAAAAATATTCTTGATATTATTTTTGAAATTTATAAAATTTATAACCATAATTTATTGATGCATAAATTACATTAATTGCTACATTTTAAATATTTTATTTGTATTGATCATTTTACATCAATTAAATTTTTCGATTTTCTTGTAAATTCTACACGAAAGAAAGAAAATATATGAAATATATTTCCTGCTAGAATGATAACCCAACTATACCTTCTCAAATTATCGAAATATCGAGCGTGTACCCAAGGTTTGAAAATATTTTTCAGAAAATCAATACTTATAATGGCGATTTTTTTAAGCCGTGTTATTTAAAGCTACTCTCCATGGCTTCTTTTCAGTGTTAAATTTGAAGTAATTATTTCGAAAGATGTTTAAATAAAAAGTGAAGAGACTCATTTTCAAGATAACTTATTTTTGCAGAATTTTTCAAAATTTGTTGTCTGTTTGATGTCATGCTTGTATGTTGTAGAGAACAAGTTTAAAACCTTATTAATTTATACTACTTTTAATTCTTATTACTTAAGATATTTATAAGAAAAATTTGAAAGCGTTCACACAGAATTTAATCAATTATTCTTTAAGCATATAAAATACAAAGGCAAAATCAAATTATTTTTTTTAGCTGTGTTGGATTATTAAACGTGAGGATTATATTTTAATCACTTATATTTTTAAATTAAGTTTATAAACAATAAAGAAAAAAAATGGACTCTTTCTAAAATTTTAGTAAGTTCCTTTGCAATATTTTTGAGAAAGATTTTAATAATCGCATTATAAACAAATTAATAGTTTTCCACATTCATATATTTTTATGGAATCTGATATGCATTTTTATAGACTGTTGAGAAAATAAAAGAAGATAAAAATATTAAATAAAATTTATTGTTTATTTATATTCACAAACTATTAAAAATATTAGCTGCATTTCAGATAGTTATTAAATTGCCAATTTTTAAATTAAGGAACAAATATAAATAGATTTGTTCCGTCTTTTTATAAAGACATTTTTTTAAACTTAGTTATAAAAATTTAATCGTTGAAGAATAATGAATTTTTAAGACAAAACCATCAAACTTTAAATTAATTAAGCTGAAGAATAATATTTTTCGATGATATATAGCATTATCGTTTATCATTAAAACATAGTCTAAAAAAATCATTTTGTTAATTTTTTATAAAATACTTAATATGCTACTCAAATATAAATATGTTTACAGACTACATATTTGTAACAGTAAAATTATAATAATATCAAGACACCATAATTTTTTATAATAATTAATAATAATAAAAGGATATAAAAATTTGTTTATTTTTTTACAATTAGTATCTTAACCAATGATATTATCTATACCGATGCTTAATTAAATATATAAATTCTTCACATTAGTATTCTATTAATTACTTAACCATGATTAAGATGGATGTGTACGCCCATAATTTCCCTTACCTTGCTGGTTAAACATTTATAAATTTATTTAAAAAAGAGATTTTTCTACTACCTTTTCAAGTCAACAGTTAAAACACTTTTTAGAATTTTAAAATTATAATCATTAATAGTGAAAATACTGGAAAGATGATTTCATTTACGTGAATACAGAGTGAAAGAATATTACCAATTTTACATTATTTGTGAAATATTTACAAATACCTTATTTTCTATAAATGCTGCAAACAAAACAACTGGCTTTGCCTTTTTAAGGATATATTATACTCTAATTGATACACGTTATTAATAATTGATATAATGAGAAATGAGACAATTAATCATAAGATAATTTAAAACAGAAATCATTTAAGTTTCATCAAAATTAAAATTGAATTAATAGATTATATTTCTGTGTCTAGATATAATGAATTGATTGTTATTCACTCCATAGAAAACTTAAAAAGAAATGTTTATAGTTAACGACAGAGAAAAAATTAAACAATGTACGGTGAAATCTTCATGATAATGCCTAAAGATTGACATGAAAACATTTGAAGAAACCTTTTAATGAATCTTTAGCTGAAATGAGGCACAATTAATTTTATTTCTGAATTCAAGTCAAATTTCCTATAAATTATATGTTGTGACAAATGGCTTCCCATGCACATCTAGTAAATTAAACATTTCGAAACCAAAAACCCATTACTGTATAATTATGTAAATCATTATTTTCAAGTAATTCATCCAAACATCTCATTGTTGCTAAAAATTAATGACTCTACAAAATAATCGCGACATGTTGGAAAAAAAAGGAGCTGCTTCCATCCGATTATTTTTTATTTGTCAAGCACATTTACGGCAAAACAAAGAAAGTATAAACGATGAGAGTTTCATAATTATACAAGAAATCTTAGATTTAAATGGATTTCTTTTTTATCGATATTTCAAAGAAAATGAATATCCATATTAAAATTGTAATTTACAATATTAACATTGAGACATTTTGTTTTTTAATATTTTTACTAAAATAATTCAATATAATATATATTTTTAAGTAATATTAATTATTTCTAATAATGTACGAGAAATTTAATTGTAATGTCTGCAATATTAATAAAGTGCTAAAATCATATATATATATATATATATATATATATATATATATATATATATATATATATATATATATATATATATATATTTAAACCATTTAAAGTTAGAAACATTTTAAAAACTTTTCATTAAATTTTACTTTAAGAATTCAATATTTAACAATGAAAATGTCATAAATATAAAAATATATCATTATTTTAAAAATTCTTTAACTCTGTGATCATTTTTAATAGTTAATATAAATTAAAAAGCATCTAGTAAAATTCTTGAAACACTCATTTTCTAAAGTACCTTTCCTCCTCTTTATGCTTTCATTAAAGATAATTTTGTTACTAAAAAATCTACACAAAATTTTGTAAGTTCATTATTATTGAAATTCTCAATCATTTTATTAATGTAAGCATAAAAAGTTAGTTTATCAAAAGAACTTTTTTTTATGAATGAATCAATTCTTCATTCTATTCCTAAGATATAAAATATTGAGAAAAGATAACATTTAATACGTGTATTGTATGTTGAATATTAAATAATTGTCTTCATTTGTGTGAACACTTTCAACGAAATAAGGAAACAAACAAGTGTGATGAAATTTTTGCGTGTGAGCGAATTCTTAGCATTATAATGATTTGTTGTGATATTTACATTATACTTTTTTTAAAGTACGTAGAAATTTTATGAAAATATCAAGTGTAATTCTTATGAATCAATGCTTGGGATATCTAAAAAAGTAGATTTGGAAAATGTTTCTCTCCCAAATTATTTCATCAAATGTTTCAGAACTAAATTCAATCTTTAATAGAAACATTATCATTGCTTCTGATAGAAAACAAAACACAGTGAAAGTTAAGGTGATTAAAATATGAAAATTAAGGTACCATTGCTAAAGGACAGCTTACTTGCAAATATTTTTATGATTTAGAATGGAAAGGATGAAGTGATTCATTTTAATCAGACAGATATTTTAACTAGGCTGCAACAAGTAAGAGAATATAGAAAAGGGCCTATGAAAGTGATAAATCGGAAGCAAAGAAAAAATTGTGAATGCCACACATTAAATTTCCTTTTGGTAATATTGATGACTCAGTGAATCTACGAGTACAGGATGTATACAAAGTTATCCTTGAAATTTATTAGGTATGATATTCGAAGTTCAACTCTAAGATATTTATAATTTAGGAACAAAACAAGAAATTTTTTCCTAATGGTATAAATCCAGGAAACAGTTTGAAATTTGTGATAAAGCATTTTTTTCTGGACAGTTTTCCAGATTAAGCATTAACGTTTCGGATTTGTGTTAATTAACCATTTTTTGGAAAATTTGTGATACTAGCTATATAGGGAAAATCTGGTAAGTGCAAATTCAAATGAGAAAAAAATTACTCAGAAAAATTGTATAATATTTAATTTTATAAATCTAATTTATCTAAATAAGTAAACTTGAAAGCAAATATAAATAAATACTATTTATATCGATTTATTTGATTTGAAATTACCTACTTTTTATAAATTCTAATAATCTTTGCTGTTTTCAGGACTATTTGTCGACATGATAAAAAATATTGGTTAATAATTAACCTCTGTTTCGTTTAGCTAAAAAATTATTTACTGAAATAACTAGATAGTTTTTATTCTACTTGTAGTATAATTTTGATCTTTATATTTTTTAATATCTTTTACACCAGCTTATTATTTTATTCTTGCGATTTATTCTTATTATATAAGACATCTGCCTTAAAATATCTACTGAAATGAATTTATAAAATAACCATTGTTGCTTAAATTATAGAAAGACTTTTTAAATTTATTCTATGTCATAATGAAATGTTTTAAATTTTAAAGAACTAAATGTTTAATTTTCTCTTCAAAATATTAATTGTTTTGAATTAAAAATATCTTTTTCCTACAAAATAATCAGAATTTATCACAATTTTGATTGCGATTTGAAAATAAATATATTTACTCGTAAACGAGATAAATTTTCAATAATTGTTTTACTTTTATTAATTTTAGTGGGGATTAGGTTTAACCACCGATTATTACACATAATCACAAGATTAATCACATTAACCATCACATGTATGTATGTACATACATACGATTATATAACAGAAGACGGGAGTTATTTGATCTTTCGTTTTTCCACTATACAACATGGTTAAGTACCAAGTTTATAATTTCCTGAAATACTTGAAAAAAGCACCCATTATTGATTATTCTTAAGTAAAAATAATTTATATTGAAACTTTGCAATACATTTATTTGTTTTATTATTTTCATTACGTTATTTTGATTACTATTGCAAATTTTGATAGTAATAAATTCAAAGATTATTGTACAATGAATAAAGAAATAAAGATGTAAATATCACAACTAATTATTATAATCGTAAATTTTTTCCTGTATTTAAATTTCAACAATATTAAATTTGATACCTGTATTTTATAATATATATTAGACCCAGACAAATTTGAATTGCTTATAATCTAAGAAGATATATTGATATAAATATTGATTACATAATTTATAGTTAGATTAAAATACAATCTTCATTAGTTTGTACTTGTTTGTTTTTAATCTCATTGATTATATTAAAAATATTTCATTATTCAATTTTTGAATGATTAAAGATTTTAGAAATTAATTTTCAAGAAATTCCTTTTTTAGATTTGTTTTTCAGTATTAGGAAAAACTTGATTTGGTATGGAATAAATACTAAAATATAAATTGCTTGTCATAAAGGTAATTATTGCTTTATTATATAAGATGAATGTTTTATATGAATGATATTAATACATACGATAATATATTTAAACAATAACTTATGAGTAATTTTCATTGAATACATATGAGAGTTTATGGTATTTAATTTTTAGATTAAATAATCATATCACTCATAAATGTATATATTTCTTATTATACGCCAATTTATTTTTGTTTTTATTGTTTTTTGTCAGCTCTGTATTTGTATATTTTAAAAATTCTCCAACATGTGCCAACTGGTTTCATCAAGGCATGGTTAAGTTTTGCATGTGCTTTGTTTAATAAAACATTTATTTATAATGAAAAATATAGCTTGACAACCAAATTCATTTTTAATACGTGTTGATCCTACTTATCGCAGAATATCTTTCACAAATTATTTTGAAGGAATTAATTAACTTCAGAAATTCTTTTAGTAACTGGAGAATTCAAGATTATGGTAACTTTGAAATTCTTCTTGTTAATTGAATAAATTTCTAACACTTTGGAAGAAATAAATTATAGCATTTATAAAATTGTTTTGGAGACCCAATGAAACAGAAAAATGAAATAAGTAGCTTAGTAATTATTTCTGAGCTTGTAGTTTTGACATTTTTATGCCAGTTATTATATATCATCACTTACACGCATACCTTTCATTAATTAAAGTTATTTTATGTAACATTCCACAGCAAACGATTGTTTTTTTTTTAAATCTTATCAAAATAATTAAGGATTTCATAAAATGTGAATTATCCTAGTGATTTTAAATATTCTCAATATTTTCATTTTTATTAATTTGCATATATATATATATACCATTTTAATGTTACATCTTTGTATCTTGTAATAAATAAATACATATGTATATTAGTTTAACAATATTTATACATATTTATTCATAAGAATCTATTATATTTTTCAATATCGTTTTGAGTTTGTCGTAATTTGGCTTTTACATTAATATAATTAATACAAGACGTATAAAAGGATTTATACAATTATAAATAATAGTTTATGATGTTATTCGTTTTGTTTACGAATGGATTACATGAAGACAATTTGCTTGTAATTAAAATAATCAAATATTAAAAATTTAAATAAAATATTGAATAAAACTTACATTATACTTTTAGTTGAGTTATGAGGAACTGAACTTTAATATTTAAAAATATTTTCTCATTAGTTAATTAAAAATGAAAACTGGTTATTTATTTATAAACAAAACATTAACTGAATATATTGTAGAAAGGTGTAATACATAAAATGTAAATCATTTCTTGAAAAAATAGTAATCGAATTATAATTTAAAACAATTTATTTTATATAATAAACAAATTAAATAGTTATTTAAATTTTAATTAATAAGAAAATATTCATTTACTAATATGAATAATTTACTTAAAATATATTTTTTACAGATTTATTTACTATTCGACTTACTTTTGAAAAACTAAAAATTAATATGTTACTTTTTTCAAATAAGAAGTATGGAGTTTAAGTTAACAAAAATGGCCATTTATTCAATTTTAAGTGTTTGTGATATTAAATAAAATATATTTTATCCATTATGTCCGAAAATTAAGATACATTTTTACATTCCTTATAAAAATAGTGTTGCAATGAAATATTTAATGTAAGGATAAAAACTCTACCGATAAAGTTGTTTTCTGTTATCAAGAGATTTGCGATGATTTTCATGTGATTCAAATTCAAAAGAGTTAATGCTTCTTATTTAATAAAAATTTATAACAATTAATAACAATCATCCTTTTATATTGGTTGATTTTAGCTAGAATACTTACAATATAACCCAGTATAATGAAATCAAAAATATAAACCTTGCACATCTGTCTTCAAAAGCCTTACTCTAAGTTGAATTGTAGAATTCCAATTTCAAATGTAAACGTAGCATTTTTACGAGATGATTTCTCACAAATACCCTAATATTTGTGTTGCACTAGAAGAAACATGACATTCACATGGCATACAAAATATTAGAGTAGAATCTTTTATTGTTCAGTATTTGGCTTATCACCATTATTTGTTTCATCTAGAAACATTCTGTGAAAAGTAATCATTCAAATTTATAGTTCAATCATCAACAAAATTATTAAAGTGACATCTTAATTTAAAAAATTAAACTATTTTTTTATTGATATCCAATATTAAGATATTATGAAGTTATTTTATGCAATAAAAATTTACGAATTTTTTTATAAGTATAATGGTTATTATTAAATTAATATCACTAAATGATTATTGTTAAATTTATGAAACTTATTTGAGATTGATAATGGTTATTATTAATCTCACATAATTATAATGATTTTATGTTTACGTTTTGCATTTCTTTTCAATGCTTCAAAATTTGTCTTTTATTCATTGCATATTAAAGGTTGCAATAAGCAACTTTTAATTTTAACAATGTAAATTAAAATTAACAAGTACTTAAAATATAACTATTATTTTATAGCCACTGATTAATTAAATAGTATTTTGTCGTTTACTATTAAAAATGTTAGGTCCACTTCAAATGTTATTTTCCACTTTTGTATTTTACATTCAAGTCCAACTATAGATATTTTATGAATTTGAAAACTTCTTAGTTAAATTTATAAGATTTATATATAGATAAATATCTAATTATCGAAACATATCTTATATACTCCTTAAATAATATTTTAAATAAATCTAGTATCACCACATTTTTCTAAATTTTATTAAACACTTACTTACTCTCATAGACCATACTTAATAAATTATTATTATTTAATTTGCAACAACATAATATCATAATTATTGGAACATTCATTTGAAATTATATACAATAAACATTAAAACGTTTTTATCATTTCCACTATTTGATCTTGTACCAATTTATATGTCTAAAGAGAGAGATACATGATCCAAAGAATAAGATTTGCAAAATTTGTGAAATTCATGTGATATCGTGTTATCGAAAATGTTAATCGATTTAAGCGAGTTTAGTAGAAAGTTGATCCTGGGATACCACGAATAACTGAAATAAATGTATCAAAAATACATGGAAATTCTGCTGTTAACAAGCTGTCATTGTGAGTATTTATGCCAAAAGAACAGATCTTGGTAAGATGAATAGAGTGTACTACACAGCTAGACGTTTGATTATCAGAAATGAAGCGCTCTGAAGTAGTTCCTTTTACTAATATAAGATTAATAATGTCTATTGATAGGCACCGCTAATTAAATTGTGCTTATAAGCCCTTCTAATTTGATTTACATTGCATTTGATTGTTAACTGCTCCATTGTAACAATACATGTGCGTCCAACATAGTAGAATCTGCAACTTGTCTCACTGCTTTTCATCCACTTGATAAAGGCGATTACAATAAGAACCAGCAAACTGTCGAGGACTACTGCAATTTCAAGAATATTCATTAAGAGCCTTCGGATTATCATAATTTGATTTTTGTCCACGTAGCTCAGATTAGCTAAGTTTTTCAATAAACATACACGAATTCAAAGGAATGATGTTTTACATTCTCTGCTCAAGTTATGCATCTTTCTCAATAGATCACTTGCCTTCCTACGTCACCAATAGGATTAAATGTTAATGATGACGTCATTTCTAATTTTTGGCTCTTTGATAGATATGGATTAATTAATTATGTATGAAAAGACGATAGTAGGAGAATAATATATTTTATCAAAATATGATGCTTTAATTAAATTAATTTCTCTTATTAATACATTTATCGATTTTAATTTTTATACAAAATACTATGGATAATATTGTAAAACTCAGAAATGAGAAACTAACCTTAATTATTCTAAAGATTTCAACTCAATATTAGATTATGAGTAGAAAAATGAAAAGTTGCTTTTATTACACTATAATGACCTTAATTATTTTCTTCTTGCCAAAAATCAGAAAATAATGTAGTAAATACTAATCTGCCTGTATTTGCATCGTCGTAAAACAGCCAGACACGAAAAAGACTATATGAAATAATGGTTTAAACTAAACATAACATTAATATTAAACAATATGAAATGATGTATAATTTGATAGAAGTAGAAACATCAGTATTTATTCTGTACAATTTTTTCTGAAAAAACCCATTATATAACTATTGCATCATTCAGCAATATTAATATAAATTTATATATTCATTCTAAATAAGTTTGTAAGGTTTAAAATATGTAATAATAATTCTATGACAATTATGAATCTTACAAGATAACTAAGAATCACTTTTGAAAATTTGTTTTGAAAATAAACCGTTAGAATGTTTTGATATTTATTATAAAAATATGAAAAAACATTATAGACGAATAGGCACTAAGTGAATTTTATAAAAATAATAAGTGTATGAAATTGCAAACTTTGTTCAAATCAGTTAACGACTATGTTTTCTACTTGTATTACATGTATTAAAAAATTTTATGATTGAGCAATTTTAATTGTATTTTAACAATTTTAAAATATTATTAATAATTTTAAAATTGTTTTACTACAAAATATTTTAATATTCATTAAAAATCTGCCATTAAATAACATTGCATGATGTTATAAAACTCAACGCATATATTGGCATTAAAAAAATCATATACATGCATTATTAACTTATTAGAAAATTTATTTAAATGGTATCCATTTTCTTATAAAAGTACATTTAACCTGAATTTTAAGTGGAGTTTCAACATAGCTCTATGAACAAAGTGGAAAAATCTTTGTCTAAATTAAAATAGCTTTAAACTAATTTCAGGTATTTATTCATCTTTTTAAAACTGAATTTAAAACATTCCTTTTTTTTAGAATATTTCAGAAAATTTCAGATGCTTCTTTGAAAAGTGACCCAAGAAAAATGAATGCACAAAACATTTGTATAATTTTAATATAGAATTAACAGCTTTTAACATAAGCCTAGTTTTATGTTAACTCAAAAATTCATCACTAGTAAATGAGAAGAGAATATGAATTGCAAATTTTCATGAAAGTGTAAGAGTAAGTTCGTCATCACGAAAAAAATATAAGGTGGAAAAATAAAAATAAATAAAGCAGTTATAGTAGATAATATTAAATTGCTCTCCGAGGACTAAATGATTAGCGTCCTTAACTGCTAAGCGTTTGGTCACGGGTTTGTTTAAAACCGAGATCGGGCATTGATGTTCTTTTCTTTCTCTCTCTGCACTTCTTTGTCTTTTCTACTGAGATAATGAATGAATAAAGCCCACCCATTTGTGGAGGTATGAGAGACCATTTGTGGGGGTATGAGGTGTGGGTAATACAATTTACTTCCATAAAGATAAATAAGTATCAGTTTCAGGTCTTGTTGGGGCTAAAAGTTCAGCATCTAGTGTCTGCCATTAGAACAAAATAATAAACTGCCTAAAAATAACCTTTTAATAATAGTATTCACATCTAGTGAACTTCATTTATGTATAAATTAAAAGCCAAAGCAAGCTTATAATATAGAAGTATTTTTCAATGAATTTTGTATTTTTATCCTAATTAATTTTATAATTATGGGACATAAGAAAACAAATACAACATTTTTAAAATGGATTATTTATAAATTATTTATAATAAAAATTATTTATATTGATTCGTTGAAGCATGTTATATTAAACATATATTTTTAAATATAAATGTATTAATAATATTGTATAATAAAAATATTTATTACATTTGCAATAGCATGTTTCTCAGTTCATAATTATGCATATATAATAAAACATTTAATGAAAATTAATTATTCTTACTAAGTAGAATTTTAGAAATAGCTTTTTGCAATTTTATATCACCTGTTGTTTATAAACTTAGAGAAATTTATTTCTTGAAATTCATATAAATGACATAGAAACACGGCATTTGAAACAAAAAAGTTTTATATGTTAAAATAGAAAAGAATGTATAGATATATTTTCCTTAACACATAAATTTGAATGTGCTTCAAACAAAGATCAGATATACGAAGCCATTTTATGAAACTATGATTGAACTATTTTTCCAAAATTTGCAGCAAAATAATTTAAAATCAAATTGAAAGCAATCCGTATAGTAAAATTATGGAATAATATTATACACAAATATTTCTTTCAATATCTCTATGGGTTTTAATAAATTCAAAGGCAGTGATACATTGAATTATTTGATACTTTATTATATGATTTTATTTTCATTTTCTTATTGAATTTAATAAAAACAGTGTTTACTAAACCACGTCTTGTTTCGGTATTTCACAGTGAAACGTTGCTTTCTGAATACAATCTCTTGCACCATGTTTTCAGAAGCAATTCTAGTCTTTGTTTGCTTTTGAGTTCTCCTTCTGACTAAGTTTTCTTTTGTCCCTTTTGTTATCGAAAAGTTAAGTCCTTGTATAAATTCCAAAATATTTTCAAGTTCTTTTTCATTTCTCATTGGTTATTTCACTATTTTAAAAGACACTATGCACAACATATAATTGTTAGATCGGTATCTCATTATATTGATGTAAAAATATTATTTAAATTAATTATTTATATAATAAAGATTTATCTATAGTTGGTATAATTTCTTGAAACACCATTAATTCTTTTGTTGAAATTCAATATAAAAAGAATGTTAAAATGTTATATTGAAAATATATTATAATTATAAATAGGAATTTTAATATGAAAACTATTATACACAACATGAATTATAAATATCTAAAAGAAAATCTCGAGTTTTATGTTTCTTGTATATTAAAAATTTCTATTTATGAAGAATGAAGACATTTTTTTTAAAAATAAGGAATAACTGAGTCAATTTTTTAGGATGGCAAGATGTTTATTAAATGATGTTTAAGACAATTATATATGTTATGCATTGATTTTGATTTGTTACAAAATACAGTTTTTTCTTCACATTTCTGATTTGATATTTGACGTACTAAGACAAAATTAGGCTCTAACTTATGCATGAAAATTGCACATTGAATTTTAGTCATAACTAATAAAAAATAATCTATCCTATTTTTTATAAAAAAGGTTTTAAAATATTCATTTTCTTTGAACATTAGTAACAAGTAAAATTTCTTTTTAGCAAGTGATATTAATAAGTATTCATATTAAAACTACGTATTTAAGCATATAAGTTTAAAATCATGCCATGTTTCCAAAATATATTTTATAATTTATTTATAAATTCTGTAAAATTATTCAATTTCAAATTGTCTGTGATTTTCCAAATTTTTTCTCTTGTGTCAAAGCCACTGTTGAAAAAAGGTACGGAAATTGCATTTTTTGTTTCTCGCATACATATCTGTTGTTGAGGTCTTTAGAAATACTTTTTCCAAGTGACACGTGAATAAGGTCAATTATTGATAAATGCCTTTTAAGAGAATAATGAGTGTTGAAAGTCTAGTGCCTAATATTAAATCTCTTACAGATTAAGATCTCAATTGCATGCTTTTTAAAAGTTATTACCCATAATCATAATTTTTATAAGGGCGCATTGTTACCCATTTTTAATTTTAAGTAATATTTCTGCAGTAATTCATCTCATCTGCTAAATGCAATGATTCCTTCATTCTTTTTGATATATTGCTTTCCAGCTTTGAATGATTCCGATTTGCCATTAATAATACGAAGATTACATTGTTGATTTCTCAAAATTCTGAGAGGATTTTCTAAGTTTCTTACATGATAACAAGGGCTACACTGATTTTGTCATTTCAAAGGTTTCTGAATGTAACGTTTTATACTCAAAAACAAACTATTACTAAATACTGTATAAATGCAAAAGGAAAGAATCATTAATACTGCTTTATATACTCACCATAAGCAATAATTAGAATCATATATATAAAGATATTTTCGCAAGTCTCTTCTCTAATAGATATTTTTTTCTAATAGTCTATAAAGATATTTTCGCAAAATAAAAAGACTCATTTAAAATCTAAAATTATGATGAAACACTATTGATATCATAATGAACTCATTAATTGCTTGAACATGTTAATTTTCTATTTGAAAAGTTTCCAATATTAAATGCGTTTATCTGTATTAAAATAAAATCGCTTTTTCTCTATACGTCTCTCTCTCTCTCTCTATCTATCTATATAAGTTAATATACTAAATGCTTTTAATGTGTTTTTTTTATTCTTTAATAATTTAAATATTCATCTGAGTATGAATTTAATTTATTATTACACATGCTAATTAGAATCTGTGCAATTTTATTATAATAAAATAGTTTTTCTATAAGAAATGCCAAAAATATTCTGAAGTCATACACCGAGTTTATCAAATGAATTAATTTTTTTGGATAAGTTTTATTCAAAAGATTAATAATAAGACTTAAGTAAACTTCATTTATGAATTAACTGAAGTTTTAATTATATAACAGTAAGGTGAATATATTTATTTTTTAATGTATCATAAGCAAAATATTTAACCAAGATGAAATTTGAAGTAAGCATAAAATAATTGTAAAATTTGGTACTATTTTTATCTTATAGTTATAAAATATTACTATTATAATTTTTTTAAGAGACCGTAGGAAACAATGGCAAGATAAATTTATGGAACTTTGAAATATAATAGGAATTTTTGCTTTTTTATTTGATTTATCACACATTTAAAATTAACTTTCGAACACGATACTTCAAAATCTGTAATGCTAACTAAACAACAATTTAAATTTCTGAGATGTTAGCATCTGCTCATAAGTAAAACCTAATAAAAATTAAATCATTAACAACTGCTCAAAAATAGTTTATACAACAATATATTTTTAGTAACGAATTAATAATTCTCTGATATAAGTAAAACCTATAATAAATATTAAAATCAAACATAGTAATTGAATTTAAATCCATCAACATTTCTTTACATTTTTTTCAGTTCTTTAATTTCAAGTATATCTAATTAAAACAACATTTGTTTCTTTAAAATGAATAGTAGAAAAATAGAAAAAGAAAAATAGATTCCCTGTAAATAATTGCTGTAAGTAAAAATGATTTTTAAAAAATTATATTCTTTTCTTAAAATTTAAATAACTAATTTTGATTAAAATTTTCATAGTTATGTAGGCTTTATTATAATGATAACATATGTTTAAATCCAGTAATAGTTAAAAATTCTAAGTATTCTCAACAAGAGAGAAAAATCATGTTTACTCATTATATAATTATAGATTCAGTATGCAGTAATGTAGTTCACAAAACTATAAAATCAGTTACAAAATATTACAAAGAAATTAAATAACAAACTCATAAGAGAACTCCGATCGAGTATTGTAATTATCTGAAAAGTTATCAAATGAAATAATTGTCGTCTAGTTCCTGTAAATCAAACTTAAAAGCTAAGAACTGCTACAATTAGCAGTCAATTAAGAGAGAAGCGTGAAATTAGAAAAGTTAATTTCGCTTTGAGACTAACAATTTCCAGCCCTATCTAATTTGCCAAAACTAAACTTTTTTATTCGCGCATTTTATGGCAATAGTATCTTTAGAAATAAATCTAGCTGAAATTGTCGATTTCAATTAACCTGAAGCATGAATGCGCACTGTTGCGTCTCAGAGAACAAGAGCCGGAAGAGTAGAAGAGTGCTTAACCTAATGGTATTACACAGGGTAAATTAATGTGTAATTTATCTGAAGAGTTCCCCTGGAGATCAGACAATTTATCCAGAAAATACCAAAGATATTGATCGAAAGTTTAAATGTGAAGGCAATGAAGCTATTATTTGATTTTGAGATATTTATATAAGTTTCCAATAAATGATTTTCAAATTACTTATCAATAATTGAATTACGGGAATGCCTGGTGGGTTTATTTATATAGAAAAAATAATTGGGTATTTAAATAAACGTCATAATATAATACTGTAGCTGTTTATTTACGGCTCTTTGATATTGGGCAATTTAACTTTAAAGTATTTGACACTAAGAAATATTGGTTAAACTGAAATATCTGAGAGAGAGAAGAATTCGAAGAAAAATTAAAATACAATTTAGAGTAAAGTAAGACCAAAATATTATGCGGAATAATGCACCATCTCATAAAAATGTACACGATTTTAGTCATATTAAAATGATTAGTATTTATAATATGACAAGTCATTAAAATAAATCGTAAAATCTCTTCAAAACAAAAAAGTATTGTTCCTGTTTAATATAAAAGCACAAAATCATTTGATTTTATAGTGCTTCAATATTTTATAATGGAATATAAATGCCATATAGAAGAAAGATGAAAGGAAATATATAGCAAAATTAATACATTGATATCACTTATATAATCATTTACGATTAATTATCCTTATCGTATATGATAAGTAAAATTTCTCTCCTAATAATTCTGTATACATATTTGAACACAGTGAAAACACTGTGTGTCATACTGTTCATAATTGTTTTCCATCTATCAGTTTCAGAAGTTACTCTTCATAAAAATTGTAAGCATCAATATGGAATACCTTTACAAAAATATTTTGAGAGTATGGTGTTGAAACTCAGTTTTAATGAAATATATACAGATAGAAGAGCAATTATACACATGTATGATACTCGCTTGTAGCTAGATATTACTGAGTCGAGAATGTAGATGCTGATATTATATATTTATCAAAAATATTTAATATCGTTGCAATACTAAATGATTTTGAGAAATACAGTGTGAAAAGCCATATTTTGATGTTAAAGTACATTTATCAATTATTTGTAAAGCTCAAATACCATTTATCAATTACTTATCAATCAATTATTTGTAAAGGTTATATATCAATTATTTCTAAAGATCAAAGATTTCTCAAAGCACTAATTTTATATCAATAGTGTTGTGTGAATTAGTCATTTACTAATTAAAAGTCAAGACAATATTTTTAAGGTTTGCCTCAATATATATGTTGGTTCTTTTGCTTCATTATTGGAAATAATAACATATTTAAAGTTTAAATTATTTAATAATAATTTTGAAGTAATAAGATAAAGCTATATTTACATATTTACAAATTAATATTAAATAGTTCAAACTAATATCTTAGTTACAATTCGAAATTAGTCCAATATCCATTCACGTTATCGCGCTGATTTTCTCATCGTTTCCTGTCTTCTCTCTCTCTTCTCTGTATGTTCGGTAATGAACTTGATATGAATGGCCGTATGGTGAAGCTTTCAATCCTACAGATGTAAAATATATGCTTGGATATAAGTAAAAATAATATTTCTTCACTTATGAATGGAATAAATTATCAAGAAAGTCATAATCAAGTAAATTTGTGTTCATTGTATGAAATAGTTTAAATAAAAAAAAATTAAAATGTAAACAAGAGAGTTCTTGCCATTTTGAATGAAGTGAGAATAGATATGCAAATCAGTGTATGACGTGATTGAAACACGCAACAGTCGAGAATAGGAATATCACTCATTATAAAAGCAGATCCATCAGGCACTTTCATCAATCGTAACTTGTTCAGCAGCAAAGAGAAATGAATTTGTCGAAAAAGTTCGTTTAGTGTTCTTTGCCTTACAACTTCATTTGGTTAATGATATTATTATTAATTTAAAAATTTTTTTAATTTGAAATAGGTGATATTTTATATCTAAATGTAAAAAAAAATAAGATTTTTTTTCTTTTTTTGGTTATATTCATTTTTCTGTGTTAAATATAATTTCCTTTGTATGTTATTTCCTTTCGTCAAAAAGAGTCGCAGTACCATAAGCGACAAGGGACCTTCTTTTATGCATCTAAGATAGAATTAAAATATGATAATGAAACTGATAATGGGTATTCACATTGATTCTTACGAAATTGGGATTTACAACTTAATGAAAATATCTGCTTCTTTGTGAAATTCCTTATTGTTCATAGATAGTAGTACTCAAATGTTGCTCATTGGGAATGTTGTGACAATTTTAGTACATTAGAAAAAAGTTATGAAAGAGTAACTTTTGATTAAGAAAAACGTTTGTCAAAATTTATAAATATATTTCATTAAAATTGTAAAATTTTTAATACATAACACTTTTCCATTGTTTTCAGAACTTAGTTTCTTGTCATATTTAGTGCACATTTTTGCTTTTTTGAAAGATGCAAGCAACAAAAAAAGGATAAATTTGACATGTATAACCTATCAGAATGTATTTTTAAAAGTTGTATTGACTTTTACAAGCCTTCACTGAATGTCCAATTTACTCTTAAAACCACACATTGTGAAATAATAACAATAAGTTTTATATTATTTCATTACAATTTTGTAACCCTTTTTGATACTGTCTTTAATTCAATGAAATATGCTTAAAATATGTTGAAAATGAGCTTATTTGGAATCCAATTATCCTTGTATACTTGATTAGATTGTAACCTAAAGTTTGAGCATACATAAAACTAACTCTAATTAATGATATTTGCACACAAGTAATTTTTATTAATTTTATGAATGAGATATTTATATATTATAATGTTTTTGTAATGGTATTGTCACATAGCATAGAAATTTGTTTTTGGTTTCGTCACCTAGTGTTTGTAACGTTTCCTAGAAGAGACATTGTGTTGTTTATTAATTGTTACTTTATTATTGATATTTTTTCTAAAAATATTTTTGAATATCTCATTTGAACTTCTCTTAAGCAATGATCAATATCAGAGTGTTTCGTTCCAATACATGAATATAATAATTTAATATTAATTAAATAAAAGTATTAAAGCATTGCTTTTATTGGTACTTTCATTGCCTACATCATATATTGCTAAAATATATTTATATCATATATTTATAGGATAAAATTACAATTCTTGACTGAGTGTATTGCTTTACTTATATTCTATTCCTGATTTGTAGCATATATAACAACTGCAAAAATTTTTTTAAATAACTTTCCTGTTAAATATAGGATATCAAATAAAATAAGGAAAATTATTTACAAAATATTCTTTTCATATAAAATGTAACATAAAATTAAATTTTATCATTTACTTTACTTTCTACTTGTTTTTAATAAATCACACTTATTAAACTATATATATATATATATATATATATATATATATATATTTAAATTTAGTAGTTTTTTGGTTCAAAATATTCAATTTAATGTGTTATATTCCGAAGATATGCGCTTGAACAGTTACTGTTATTAATTTTCTTACAAAGAGAAAAAATAATATATTAAGGTGTGTAAAAAGAGGGATTTAATAATGTCACAAGCTGTAACGTATGCTCATAAATTCTATGTCAAAATTTTTCGTTATACTTAATAAAAAGAATATATTTATATAGCTTATATTATTTGAATAATTATATTATATATATATATATATATATATATATATATATATATATATATATATATCTATATAGTATTATAGAACAACTGATTATATTTTTTAGTGTGTTCTGTGATTTAATCCTTTTTAGTTTTTTAATGCTGCTGTTTTGCTAACTTGCTTATATTTTAATACCTTATACGTAGTGTGTTTCTAAATCATTAGTTATTAAAAGGGAAACTAATTTTTCAGTTATTATTGATTTATCTTTAGTTTAAAGTAAAATTTATTGCCTTCAGACTGACAAGATTAGAATACATTTTAAAATAAACAGACAAAATATTTGCTAAACCAGATAGTGATAAAAAGCATCTTCCCTGCAAAATGTCCATCCTTGCTGATGGGTTTCAAAAGCTTATCTCAAATGACGCTAAACCATTCTAAGCGCATTACTTATGTTTGTTTTTATTTTCCTGATACCTATTAGAACTTTTAATACGGTTTTTAAGGGATTATGTAATTCTTAGTGCATAGGTATAGCTACGGAACAATTTTATTTTTTGAATATTATTCTGACTTTTTTTTAGCTACCTTTTGGCATTCATTCTCTCGATATTAGTTTTCAGGATGTTTTTACATTACTTCAGAATTTCTTTTCTAGATTTGGAGAAAATGCGTAGGAACTCAGAGGAAAATTTTCCTTTGAAAGTACCAACTTTTGATAGACACAGTAAACTGAAATTTTCTTGCAAAAATGCTCTTATTATCCAAAGTCTAACCTTTTCTCGACAAAAAAATTTTAAAATTCACTACTGTCTGTCTCAATTTTCTGCCATTTTAAGTAAGGTGTGCTTAATATTATTTTTGAAAATATTTTTGTAGCATGAATTTATAAAACTTCTTTGTAAACTAAAAGTTAAATCTTGAATGCTATCGAATGGTAAATATTGTATTAACGTTAATGTTAAATTGAGAAATATTCATATGTTAAGAGATTATTTGCTGCATACTTAATAGTTTTCTAAAAGAATTACATATAATAGATTAAAAAATAATTTCGAAGTGTAAATAAAATTAATCTGCTTGGTATGAAACTTTGTAAAAACTAATTTCTTGATAAGCTAGCTGGCAAATATTTGTTTGGTTAAATAATTTTGTCATTAGTAAATATATAAGTAAATGCGTTCTAAAAAACATATTTGTTTATTAAATTATTTCTAATTGAAATATTTTTCATGTCTTTCTAAGCAAATATGTTACTAACTCTTCTATTGAAATATTTGAAAAAGTTTGTAATTAACTGCAAAATTGTTTTAACTATTTAGTAAAGCACATGTAGGATAATTTATTTATTATCTTAATTTTGCTTACAGTAAAATAAGTAATGCTAATTTTGTTAACAATGCGCAAATTTAATTTTTATGAAATTTTCAATTCTTAAATTTTTATTATACTTTTGTCAAACAAAAGTATAATAAAAAAATTCAAAATTTTAAATTATAGAATGTTTTAGATAAGAGAAAAATAATTTTATACGTCTTTAAGGCTCCTAATTTAATTTTTTTTCTTCTCAATGTAAAAAAAGGTAAAAACTAAATTAATGAATTGAGATAATAACTGCAGAAATGTTTTGGCACGTTAAGCAATACAGATTAAGAAATTAATTAATATTAATTGCAAGTAAGTAACAATTTAAAAACAATTATATATTTATTGAATATTTTAAAAATATTTAAAAATAGTATATTTTTTTGAAATATACAAGCATAATAGTATTCCGTGACTGAAGTTTTGTCATTTTCAATTTATAGACTATGACCAACTTCTTTTAATTTAATAAATGTTTTAATTTCGGAAATTTTTAAGAAAAATAGAAATATTTAACAAAATAATTGAAAATTTACAGTCATTGAGTGATAAATAATTTTGTAGAATAAATTTTTTTTGTATTAAGAATTTAATACAGAGTTTTACTGTATTTATTTTCATGTCTATAAATAACAAACTTGTAAGTTATGTAGTATTAGTATGACTATAATACATATATTCTAAAACTTATACATTATATATTGATTCCATCAAATTATTTTTTTAATTTATCATGTGAAGAAAGCATACTTAATTTTAAGTAAACCGTATAACATTTTAGTATGTATTTAAAAATGTTTGTTCCCATTCTTTTTAAAAATAATTGTAGATATTACATTTGTGCTATATCTGCAAGAGTGATATGAGTAAAAAAGAAATGTTTTTAACATAAAAAGTTACTGTGATTCCAGTTATAAAGTATACTATGCACGTATATGTTCTTTCCACTACAAAGTCACTCCATCATCTGAACAAGGCAAAATGTATTCCCCCTAACGACCCAATTGAATCTTAATATGGCCCTGAAGCGTCACCTATACTGGCTATCAGTATGTTTCTCTCCGAGACAACGACTTGAATTGTAAATGATCTCGCATTGCCCTTAATAACAATCACGACTCTTGACAACGCTTGTTGATTTGGTATTTCAATCTCCTGAATAGCTTTCCCACTGCAGCTCCCTATTCTCTGTTGTAGATCGTAGATTCTATTTTTTGCAGTTATGTCAGTTGTGCTATACATTAGTGAGAGCGCTTCAAATTATTGCAGAATGCTCGAGGTTGTAAATTGCAGCTATGTGTATCATTGGTACTTATTTTTCTCATTTTAGTGAAGATTAATTTTTTCGTAAACATTTATAAGAAAGAGGAGCAAATTACACACATAAGATAACTAGATAAATTAAATATATTCTTAAATTTAATTCCATAATATTCTTTTAAGTTAAAGTTTTATGTCAATATCTGATTATATGTTCTGCAGTATATATTCCTTTTTTTCATAAAAATATTTTTAAGGTATCTTTTATAATTCTTTTCATGTAGAAATATTTTCAGTTACTTTGATATTTTAAAAATTTTCAATCCCACATAAAAATATTACATACGTGTTAACATTTTTCTTAAATACATGTTGAAACTTTCATCATTCTTTAAAATTTTAGAAATGACTTCCAAAAAACATTTTTATGAAAATTATTAAAAAAAAAATTCTGAAAAACTACAAGCTTTGGTAATTGTAATAAAATGTAAGCATTTTAATAAAATTCAAAATTTGTCCATTGGAGTTTGTTTAATTTTAAATAAAAATAGATATATTTTTAATATTAAAATAATTCTCCTAGAATCTTTGAAAGAGATATGTATACTAAGATTTGATCCTAATATTCTCATGGTGAACAAATATCAAATTCCAAAATATCATTGAAGCTATTTTGAATTTGAAGCTTTATACTTTTAAATAAATATGAGGAATATGATATTCTTAAAGTAAACAGGTTTACTTCCTGATAGAAATGATAATATAAGAAAAAATTGATGCAGGTTACAGATAAGTAGGGAGTATACTGCAGTTATATGATATTGTACCTACATTTTAATAAAATTGAAGCATTTTGTATGATAAACTAATATGCAAAGAAATCATGTTCTACGACATTAAAAAAAAGCTTTTAGCAAAATAGAGAATTTTATTGGAATTCCTATTCAGTAATTCAATAAGAGCTTTCTAATTTGAGAGAAAAAAATGAGCAAAATTAATTTCTTGTCAGTTAATAGCTATAGTAATGTTTCAATACAATATATGAACTAAACTTTATTTACCAATGTTTGAAGATGTAAATCACCTAAAACCTCAATAATTATGAAATTGAAGCAATGAATGTATAAGAAGTGTGAAGAAAAATAAAATACTTTAGTATAAAGTCGTCAAATAAAATATAATAAGCAAATAAAGCAGATTATGTATTAGTTGTTATAAATAATGGTGAAAATAATTTGCTCAATATTAGTTTTATTAGATGATTTTAATGGTTTCTGCGTTTTCATTCATTATTTTGATATTCTTTGACTGTTAAAGGAACGAAACTTGTATTTTCGTTTATGTCAGCATTAAACTGAGCCTACAATGAGTAGTTTAATCAACTATGATTTTTTTTGTACAACAAAAATTAATCATACTCTTTCTTAAAATTATTTTTAAAAGATATTCAGGAATATCATGAAAATGTAATTTTGGTTTAAAATTAATTCTGTAAAACATTTTGCCAAAATATATGAAGCTTTACATCTATATTATTGGATAGAATACATTTTTTGTTCAAATATGAGTTCTGAAACTTTCAAAACGGATATGTATATGATATTTGTATGCACATATATCATATGTAATTTTAGTAAGAGTTTAATAAGTTATAAAATCACTTAGTAATTTAAAATAGTTTAATATCGATTATTGTTAGTTTCACTGAGGTAATACAAATTACTTTTTTTTATCTTGAATTAAAAATCATAAATAATATAATATATAATTATTTTCTGTTTAAAACTAATTTACTTACTTGATAACATATTTCTTAAAATTTTTTTCTATAGTATTTCAACATCTATTTGTTTTCAATACAAACTCTCTAATTTTTAACTGCAGAAAAAGGAAAAGTACTCATTGCTTAAAATGTAACGATAATTACATTTAAAACCATATTGAAATTTTACTTAAAATCAAAAAATAATTACTGAAGTTACATTTGTGTATTACATAAATTAAAATTAACTGCAAAATAGTGTACTTGATTAATTACATTTAGAATCATACTGAAATATTAAGCACCTGAGAAATTACAAGAATGAAATAATTCACGCATAATGAAAATGTTTTAAAATTCAATTTAGCATTTCATTTTTGTTAAATCACTATCATTTTCTACATAATAATATTTTTTTTCTGGATTGGCATATACAGAAACTAATTAATTAAATTATTTTTTTTATCAAATTGTAATTTATTTTAAAATTAATCTTAATCTTCACCAAGCAACATCCGATAGCACGAAAATTCCTTCATATTAAACGTTACTTAATATATTTTAGAAATAAATAGATTTTTAAAATTTCAGTTGCAAAACAAGAATCAAGTCACATAAATCTTTTATTGTTTATGCGACAAATAATATTTTTATATCACATAAATATTTACAAATATGAAATAACATTTATAAAATTTATTTTTAAGTCAAATAACCATATTATTCTTTACGTGATTTCGTTTCACTCTGTTCATATAAACATATTTTCGTTCATTTTTCATCTGATACAAGTGTGGATTGTTATAATTCAAATTTATAAATGGTAATGTTTTTATAAGAAAAATTGTGAAACAAAATAACAAAATTATAAAATTTCTAATTATAATAATTTGATAAAGTTACTCAAAGAAATATCTTATAAATTGTACTAATGCATATTATGTTAGTTAGAGAAGAAATTAAAAAGAAATATTTTGCCAATTAAATTCTTTATTTTAGAAAACAGCTAAAAAAGTGTAAATCATTACTCCAATTTGTATTGGAATCAAGTATTTAATTATTAATTTTTAAATTTGAAATTGAATTATATTTCTTGTGGATATAACTATTAAAATGTCTTCAAAGATTAGCCTTATCAGATTGGATAAGTAAGGAAAATAAATATTTGTCTGATATTTTTCTATGGACAGTCATTTTAAAAATCCTTTTTTATACAAAATGTATTATTTAATAGTTATTTTTTAACATTTATATATATGTATATATATATGTATATATATGTATATATATATGTATATGTATATATATATATATATTATTATGTATATATATATGTATATATATATATATATATGTATATGTATATATATATATATATATATGTATATATGTATATGTATATATATATATTATGTATATATATATATATATATATATATATAAATATGTATATATATATTTATTTATTTGGAAGCACGTAATACGTGTATTATTTCTACATTTTTCAAAAAATGGAGATAAAAAATTATTTTAACTTTTAAATTTAATGAATGCTTGGAATTTTACAAAAATGAATTAATGATTAGAAAATAAGAAAACAATTCATAGTTTTATGTTTTCTAAATAAACTAAGTGAATATAGTTCAATGGTAAAAAATATTTAGCACTTGCATTTTAAGGAAATTCAAAATATTTTTTTTTTACTTTTAGATGATAGAAAATTGAAACCTATCATGAACATCAAAAGATTCAAAATGACGCGAGCATATTCTTCCAATATAGTGGTATATACATTTCATTTAATCATGATTGTGGGTGCAAGGAAACCTTTCAATACTACATTTTCGTCAAATAAAAAGCTGTGCTTATTGAAAAGATCCCTTTACGTCATTTCCAATATTTCCATTAAATATGCTCACGTAAGATTTCATTTGATAACACAAATATTTGAACAATTTGTGTTTTACTTTTCAGAAAATATATCAATGGAAAATTCAGTTTTAAAATATAAATCTATTATAGCAAAATGCACATTATTTATTTTTAAGTACTTTTAAAAAAAGTGTTTGTGATATAATTTGTATTGTACATAAACACAATTTTATAAAAATACTTGAAGAAAAATTTTTTGTATAATCTTTGTGAAATATCAAATATAACTTTAAAGAAACCAATGTTGTTGAATTTTATAATTTTTTGTATCTAAAATGTTGAAAAAAATTGAATATTTATTGAAAGCTAAGTTTGCAAGAAATAATTATGTTACATTGGCATTATAAATTAGTGCCAAGTGTTTTAATCATATGCAATCTTTATTTCCTTGGAACATTTCAATGAAATCATACTTAAAGACACAGTGATATAGAAATATATAAAATTACGTAAATTTGATACAGAATGTTAAAAATTGGTAAATGCAAAAAATTCAAATGTATTAAAAACGACTTTTATATTATTTTTGGATGGATCGAGTGCGAAAATCTTAAACTTTATGTAAATGAAACCAAATGTATTTTACAGAAATCAAATAAATGTTAAACCTCATTATAATGAGGCTTAATTGATTATATTGCATAAATTATAACTATCTTATATGAAGTGCTGCTAATGGGAATATTCATTTTCAGATTCTCGAGCAGCAACGATTAAAGTTCTCATGCCTTTAGACATTAAGTTAAGCAAAAAAGTATATATTGATATACTATAGAGAAAATTATTTGTATGATTGAAAATATTTTTTTCCTGGACTGAATCACCATGGAAATAAGTATAATATTAGTGAAAAATCACTATTTTTTACATACTCCAAATAAAAAATTAGGTCAAATAATATTACTTAGTGAGTGATATAATTTCTAATGTTGATTGCATACACAGAGAAGGAATCCGTACCAGCACTATAAAACTAATCATAACCAGAATTTTAACATTATGAGTATTGCAGATGAGAAAAGTTTTAATTAGCTATGCTATATCAAACAATTAAAACAGTCTAATATAAAAGAGCTTTTGGTAATATTTCCAAAATAATAGAATTAGTGGCTGAGATGGATTTTAAAATGGTATGCTTTTTTTCTAATGTGGTATCAGATACTATGTTTTCATCGAGTTTATTATTAATTAATTTTAAAATGTGTGGTAATTTAAGCAAAATTATTTTAATTTTTCATATTAATTTAACATTAATTATGTAAGAGACATGATTTCAGGCTGTTTGCATATTTCACACGAAGGAAGTATAAAATTGAAAACAAGGAAAAATTAATTCAGCCATTTTTACAAGTGTTCAAATGTTGGATTCTCCTTAAATTGCCTAAAATATTTTTCTTAACATGGTTTGGAAGATTTTCTGAGAATATTCAAAAGCATACTGATAAAAATAATGCATACACTGTTCAGTTGAAATCAATTTATTAAATGTAATGAAATTCATTCACTACATGGTGGTTCTAAAGAGTGGTAATAGAGAAATAAAAATTAATAATATATTACAATTTTGCTATCAAATATTTATGGATCAAATGTAGCGAAATTTAAAGATTTTAACTTAAATTAAATAACAAGTTTTTATAAATAGTTTGCAACAGTATGAATAATAGGATATACTTTAAGAGTAAAATAATATTTGAAAGTATTGTTGTTATAAAATATTTAATCAGTATCTTGAATAAACATCTGACCACGATTAAATTTTTTTCAAATCCTTACCTCCAATTTTATTCAAAAATTTAGAAATAATTTGTTTTTTTTTAAATTTTTTTCTTAAAAATGAAGATGATAAAACTAAAATATAGGACTTGAATTAATGATTACTTTACTATCTGGTAAGAGTAGAAAAAGTAATACGATAAATGCTACATTATCCTTATCGGAGTGAGAAAGTTACTGAATAGCAAATTCATTTTACAAGATTCCTTCCAAGTGATATTTCTGGGTACTTATATCATATTAGGGTGTACTATCAAGATTCATATTATAATATTAAGATTTTGAAATACTTCTAGGCATCAAAAAATTGTATGCTTCTTTATTTGTATTAATATTTATATACTACTGCATAAAATTATTGCAAAAGTATGCAATAATCTATTATCATTATGAAGAGGAGTATTCAAAAGCAAAATGTCATTTTTTGAATGATTTCCTTCTTTATAAATATACAACTGTATTTTTAGCATGTTTCGAAAAATTTAGATTATTTTTATTTGAGATGATTTTTAGGATAGAATGGTCTAACATGTAAATACAAAGCTTTATTTCAAGTTGATTTATTCGACATGGTTATATTGTTCCTTCCAGCTCCTGTTTAAAATTTTGGTGATGGTAGTGTTTGAATTTAGAAATCTTGCTATTGTTACTTTAGTTCTACTTTTTATAATGTGTTATATTGTTGAATTCAAAAGATATTTATTTGAAAAATCTATGTTTGATATCTATGGAGAGTTAATTTGAAAGAAACATGATTTCATGAAAAAAAATATTCTGGAACCTGTCACGTTAGATGTCGTGATATAAGCCTTAAAAACTTTAACAAAAAACAAATGTAATCAAAAATAAGAAAATTGCATCATTAATCTACACTAAAAATGGAAAACTTCCTTTAACCTTCATGAGAATTTAATTTCTTCAAAGTAGTTTATGGTACATTAAATGAAACATATACATTTGGTTTCTCTAAATATATTTTTTAAACAATAGTTTAATTGATGATTTTGAGAAATTCTTAAGATTGTTTTTAAATATCGAGAAAGAACTTATGTATATGATTCTATTTTGTTATGCCTCTTAATCAACATTCATGGTCTCTTTCTCTATCAAAAGGTACTTATCATGTGCAGGAACTTAAAACCATGTTAAAATATTTGGAATTTGTATTTAAAAAAATCAAATTAAATGAGCAAATTATCATTCTTATAAATCATTTTAGAAATGGTATTCCCAACCATTTATGAAAGTTTATTACTCAAAGTAATTTTTATTTTGTTTTATTTAAGAAATAAAAAAATGAAATTTTCATATTTAGTAATAAAATATATTTATTTTTGCTTAAAATGTTTGGTAAAAAATGAACGCGCAAAGCATAAAACAACTTTAGTTGAAGTTTTATTACTCACATTTGATGGAGAATTTTTCAAATAAACTTTTAACTTACAACAGATTTTTGGTAATTTTTTTCAAAAGGTGTTTTTTATGTTTGTAAAGCATTCAAAGGCATTTCTTCTCCTTGTAAGGTTTTTACGATCTATTATAATAAAGAGTTTATGGCTCAGTTTCATATTTTCGGTTTCAAGTCATACCATTTACTCAGAAGTGCTTTTTAAAAATTTATTATAATTTTATTTAAGCGAAAAATAATAAACTATTTTGGTTTTACTTCATTGGGCCATTTATTTACTTAAAATGGGATCCTCTGATTTTTCTACTTAAAAACTCTTCTTTAAATCTCAATTTTTAAAAAAAATATTTTAATTGAATATAGAATTTCAGTAAAAATTTCCTTATGGTTTCATTAACGTATCCCATGTTTTTTAGTGTCTAAAATAATTAATGAAAAGAACTTTTGCATCATTGATATATTATATTAATTTATAATATTATAGATTTCTAATTCGTTATTTTCATTTTGTAATTTTCTGTGCATAATTTTTTCTATTCTGTGCATTTGTAATTTTTTCTGAAGACCATAGTGAATAACTGTAGTTTTTTAAAAATTTTGATTTTTGATTTTAGTATTTGGTTTATAAATTTGTTTAAGTAATTTGATTAAAATTTCTTAATTTTCTTTTCTCATTTCATTTTGAATGACTTTCATTGATCATTTCACAATAGATTTCATTTATTTATTTATTGGAAAATAAATTTTATTTGATCATGGGATTCCCTATGAATCTTTTGCTTTACCTTTCAATTTGAAAATCTAGAGGAAATATTTCCTTAACATTTTTGGAAACATGTTTAAATCTTTAAAACATGTCTTAAGCAATATAAATTAATGTTAAATCTCTCTAAGAAAACTAGATTATTGTTAGTTTTGAGTTCAGTTAAGTTTACAGGATTTTGTTAACTTTCCTACAGGTAAACAGTAACAAACCAATAACTTGCAATGAAAATTTTGTGAGTTTATTAATAATTATGACTGCTCAAAATTTCAGATTTGCTTTATGTAAAACTTTGTTATCATATGATGCTGGGAAAATGGATTTAATTTATTCTTTATTGAAATTTTTTTCCAGTCGGTCCACCAATTTTTGTATTTAGTTTTCATGAATTGTTTTTGTTTTCAATTGTCTTAATTGCTTTTTTTAAACTTTTACTTAATTGTTTGCACTATTTTGTATATATTTCTAAATATTCTCATTGTTTTTAGTTTCTTCTTTTCATTATTAAAAGGCCATGCTTCTTTCAAAAAAGAACATTTCATATAACACATAACTTAATTGTAAAGTATTTAAATAATTTGATTTCTGTAGTTTCTGAATTTTTATAGCTTAGCTAAAATAACGTGTATATAAACGTTTTGTATGTCTTTAGAAATGTTTAATTATTTTTCATCAGAAAGTTGGTGGTTTTCCATATGCTTCTTGATTATTATTTAGCAGTTATTTAAAAAAAACCTATTTCTATTAAACATAATTGAAAATTAATATTTTGAATTGATAGAAATTACTTTCACAGAAATTTTACGCGTCTTAGAATCTCATTAATTTGTATGCTTATATTTATGTTTTAAGATAATTTTTAGAGTTATAAAAGAAAAATCTTTCGGTAAAATTAAATTCAACTTCCTATATAGCAAATTTTAATTAATAGCTTCAATTATTGTTTAACCATTTATTCGTGAAATAATTTTATTGCTATTAATGAAGAATATTTATAAATAGTGTTTCATAGTTTAATCATTATTTTCTTCAAATATTTAGAAAAAAAAAACCTCTTTTGTCGGTTGTATAAAACTTAAGTCATTACAGCTTTGATGAGGAAGATTATTTATATTAAAAGTACTAAATATCAATTAGAAAGCGATGAAATACTTTTCAGGTTACTGTTGCTATAAAGTGTTAAAAATTAAATCAACATCATATTAAAAAGCATTGTAATAAAAATGCATGCAAGTAAATATTTATAGGGTGGGAAAAAGTAAATAAATATTATTTTATTATATACCTAACAAATATTTTCAAATAGAAAATTTTCTACCTAAGACAATTAATGTTAATAAGCATATTATGAATAAAGGTATAAAAATAATGTTACATACGAATTTGCTAAATAGTTTGAGGTAGTGTTTGATGTTGCTGGAGTTAATTTTAGAAATATATAAGTAACGGAATATTACGATTTAGAATCCATTATGTAAACCATTAAAATAGTCGTATAAAACAATCAAAGTATTACGGAAATAATGAATATAAGAATAAATCCATAAATTTAATATACAGTCTCAAAGGTACAGCGTACAACTTTAAAATGAATCATCGCTTTTATTTTGATTTGAAAAATTAAAGTTCATTTGGTATTATTTCTAAAATGCTTTCTCATATCATTCATAAAATTGGAGCATTAAATTTCCTATTTCATCTGTCATAATAACAGAAAAATAACATGAAGATTATAAAATTTTCTTTTTATCTTAAGAAAAGAATTATTCATATTATTCAGTAAAATTTTAGAAATATAAATTTATGTAAGTGGCCTTCGGACTCGATATAATTATTTGCTTAAAGATGCGATTGTATAGAGAAAACTATTATTAAAATATGAATATTTTTGAAATTAAATAAAAGTAATTTTTTTTTTTACAAAAAAGAATATGTTATGGATAATTATTATAATAAATTGATAATAATTAATTCAAATATATAAATGTTTCAAATTACTTTATCCCATATAATGCCAGAAAAAAAATTATTTCAAGTTTTAAGTGTATACACTTATTTTCTAATATTTTATTCATTTTTAAATACTTTCAAGCGTTTTAAATCTTCTCTGTTAAATGTTTTTTTTTTAAATAAATTTTATTTTAAAAGATCCTAAGATTTATTGTTTGTGATATATTTTGCACGCATCTAAAGTTTGTGTGTTTATTGGCTGTGTTTACTTTTAAAATCAAATGAATTTTTACCTACTTTTCCAGAACTAAAGCGTAGTCTCTTGATAATCACTAAATCAAATATTTCTCTGTTTAATCTTTTTTTTTATTCAGAGGTTTCTAAATAAATTTATTCTCAACCATTTATGAATAATTTATTTTAATTTTGTTATTTAATTATAAGGAGAATTTAAATACTTTTAGAATTCCAAAAAGAAAAAAGTAAGTCAAATTTTTTGTGTTCGATCTATTTTCAGTTATCATAGATAAAATATTAAAAAATTTATAAGTAAATCCAAAAGAGTAGATATGCTCTTACACATCTAAAAACAAAATATGTAATATATTCAGATAAAATGATTCTTCTATTTTTCTCTATCTAACACAAAACATGAAGTCAAAGGTAAATTCATTTCAGTCTAATGTTCAGTAAAATTTAATCCGTGTGTATAATATATTAATATAAATTACATGAAATGTTATTATCAAAATCAAAATATATTGCTTTATTGTTATTAGTAATCAACTGTAACAGAGGAAAACTTTATTCTTTGCGGCTAATTTATAAATATTTTTAAAATTATATCGTTACAATATAAAATAGTTAAAATTAAATTTAATTTTTCTGTTTTGTTTTAAAAGAAGTATTGTTGATTCCGTAAGATATTATTTTTTAGCTACCAGCAATTAAAAATGTTTATATTAAATCATTTATTATTTTCTAAGAACCCTGAAACATTCAATATTAAATAAAAAATCAAGACCTAATTTATTTTTAAAAGAATATTTGACAGAGAGCAAGAAAAACCTCCTACTTTAAATTTTCTTAATATTATGCTTATTTCAATGGCATTGAAATTACTCTATTTAAAGGAAATGTTTTGTAAGTTAATGAAATATTTCTAATAAAAGTATTTTAGGAATATTTAATGACTATACAAATCTTATAATATAGTTAGCGACTCATTGTTCGCAATACTTTTTGTAATTAATAAAATAGGGTTAAATTTTGACCTTATTAATTTTATAGATTTAAATCACATCACAGCTTATATTATAGTAATGTTACATGAAAACTGCTTTAAAGTAAAGAAATGTAAGTAATGTAAAATCATTGTTAGAGCAAAATGTATTGTATGACATGGATTTTTTTTTAAAAAAGAATTCTGTGTATCTGAATGTCACGTAACTCAGCTTGAAATAGAAAAGGATAATTTTTTAATTCTTTCAATTGAAAATTGTAAAGATATTTTATTATTATAAAAGTATATACTTTTAAGCATTTTAAACTTTGTAAAAATTAAAATCTTATTAGGATTTAAATAAGTTAATAAAACTGAAATTCAAATCTATTAAATATGCCAATTATCAAATAAATAAGAATATTTAACAAGATTAAATAATTTTGACTACTTATTATTAAAGCAACAAAACTATATTTATAAAAGATAGAGCAGACAACGATGAAAAAAATCCCTTTTTTATAAATAATATCTCTATTTGTTTTTACTTAAGTTAAATTCATTTTATGAATATTAAAATAATGCGGTTTTTTTATTTGATTATCAAACTTTTTTTTTCCACATATTACTGCTTACAAACATTATTAGTATTTATTGTAAAATATATCATACAGGTGGCAAGCACTAAGATTTGGGGGAAAATTGAGCATATTAGTTTTATTGTACGTTAAAAACGGAATTTCTAATGACTTGTCTATTTTTTGGTGAAATTCTTGGTGATTTGACTAAAAATAGATATTTCTGGAAAAAACTATCATTGAAGTTGTAGGATTTGTATTCAACGAGATAGCAAAGTACCTTTCCAGAAACTTGGCTAAACTCTTAGATTCTCATGCCAAGTCGGGTATCAATACAGCCACCCGGCATACAAAATTAGAGAAAATGATCAGTCTTGAATGCTAGTTCACTACGTAGAAGTTGTTATCCGTCTGCGATACTAAAGATTTTTGTGATTAGAAGCTGTTTCTTGTTGCATTAGGTGAATTGGTGTTTTGTCATAATGATTAGTATATCTTGTTGAATATGCTACGAATAAAAATCTTGCGAATTTTAGAGATTATTTTTATCGACTCACAACCAAAACAAATACCGAAACATTGCACAATATAAATGTATGAAAGCAAAAATATGCAGGTTTTAAATTTGTTAATAAGAAAGAATATTTAAATGATATTTAATAGAAAATCAATTTTAAATGCATCAAAAATTTAACTGTGTTATATCTGAGAAAAATATTAAAATTGTCTAAAATTATTATTACCCTATAACTATTAAAAATGTAATAATGGCAGCCAACGTAAATGCTGATAATCAAAAATATTTGAAAATTATAATTAAGCTAATTTTTTTGATTTTATTACTAAGAAATTTGTAAAATAAAATTTTTTTCAATAGATCCTCTCTTTACCAAATAATATAATAAAGCTCAATTTTAAAATATTATGCTAAAACATTTTGATTAAAACAATGAAATATGTTTATATAGATGATTATTAACATTTTTTACTCAATTTCGTTAAAGTATTATTTTAAGTTATATAATTTTTTGAAAGCTCTAATGGGGATAAACATGCAAAATACAGTTCTAGATATTTTAAATAAATTTTTTACACAAATAATAAACCCACTATCAATCAAACTAGCATTTGAAACTAAATGCTTTAAAAAAGTAAATTCATTTATATTCATATGTCAAATAAGTTATAAATGGAAGTTGAAAATTATTTTTATATTATGCTAAAACAATATTTACGTTATACTAAAGAAAGTTTTCCAAGTGATAAATTAGCATTATTTTCCTTTCAATCAAATTCGCTTAAAATGATAGTTGAAAATACTTAAATATGCTTTTGTATTAAAAATAGATTCACTTGTACTATTCCTTTGTTTTTAAATTTATTTTAAAAACTTATTAGTTCATTTTCATTAAAATCTGAATTTTCTGCTTTTTCTAAAGACAATTTGGATTTTAAGTTATAAGCTGCTAATTTTAAAAATGATCAACTCTGAAAAATTTTAGAATTATTGCGTCCTATCCAGGTACTTTCATTATATTTTTAATTTTATCAAAAAGTTCTTTGCACATAAATTTTATATCAAATCAATTGTTTTATTAAAATAAATTTTCTTATTTCATATTATTCACAAACACACACTAACGGCAAAAACTTTTTCTTCAAGAGGAATCGTTATTATTATCAGTCTTAATGTTTTTCACACACAATCTCTTTTACATCACATACATTTCATTTTGAATCATTTGGTAATTTACAAGTTATTTTCAAATTATTTATTGTTCCAATTTAGTCTACAATAGGCATTTATTCATCTATATTTTACAGCTTTCTCATATAGAAAAATGTGATATGTTCCAAACATCTGTGGCTAAATTAAAATTTCTTTTTGAACTTTTATTCCTTGGTTTAGTTTTGCTTTCGTATCCATTCAAACTACGAGTTTTAAATAAAAATTTCCAATTTTTCATCAGATTTTTAATGATATTAGAGATGTGTCTGAACTAACAGCAGAATAGAAGCTATGATCTTCAAAGAAAAATTTGCCATTGATTTGAATTTCACTTCATAAGTATATATTTACATAACTTTCGAATCCATTTTGAATATTTGTATTTGACAGAATTAAGAATCAAGAGCTGTGTTCATCGGGAGTGTCAAATTAAAACTGTTATTTAAATAAGACCAATAATTACTTCGAAACCAATATAAAACAACTTTATCAATAAAATTCTCAAATTGGCAATATTATCCAAATTGCGAATTTTAATTTAACACCCAGAAATGTAAAAGGCAAAGAAATTTAATTATGTATCTTCTTTTTAGGTGGGATTTATATGGAAAAAATGTATACTTTAGAAACTTCTTTTTAGGTGGGATTTATATGGAAAAAATGTATACTTTAGAAACTTATAGATACTGTTCCACCATTCTAGCTAAGCAAATATGCATGTTTAAAATTTTGCTAATTTAATTAGATAAAATTACAACCATAAAATAATTATCAAGTACACTTCATTAATCTGGGATTAAATGCGTATACTATTACTAATTATTCATATAACATAATCAATGAGCTGTTCTTTTCAGAAGGAAAAGGCTTGGTACAAAACTGTTCCAGTATTGTTGGAAATATTAAATAGTAATGTTAGCAGGAGTGGTGACTATATAGAATGACAGAGCACAACGTAAGTACATTAGTCATTAATAATACTATAATAATTTAATTCTATAATAACTTTTAATATAAGTTTAATTAATATTTGAGTTAAGAGAATATAATTGTTTCTTATGTGAATTTAATATCATTTTATGTATAAAATTTTCAATAATATATTCATTTTTTCGTGTTTCATTATTATAATGTCCTCAAAGAATATTTGCTGAATTTTCTGATTTGGTAATAGTTATTTCCTCAACTTACAGAAACTGATTATCCTACAGTACAGTACAAATTAATCTAATTTTTTTTTATCTTGCGAATTACAATTGGGCTAACACTTTATAGGACATGTATATAATGATGCGTTTGGTTTAGATTTTTTTTTTAAATTTTTTCCCAGTAATACTAAATTCATTTATTTGAGATAATCTTTTTAATTAAATACCTTAAATATTTTTATTTAATTTTTAAGGAGTTTTGTCATTGATACTTTGGAATGAATGGCAAAGCTTTTAAATAAATTTTTTAATGAATAAAAACAAATCTAAGATATTCAACTCGCTTTTATTTTGCATTCAAAATGATTTCGATTTAAAAAATACTAAATGATGTTTTTCATAATCTATGTAAAATAAACTTAATTGTATTTAGAAAAGAAATTCTTCCATAATACGTTAATGTTTTTCACAATAAGAAAATATTTAAATTTAATTTTCATTATTATAGTGTTAAAAATATATAATAATTTTTAGCAATTCAATTTAAAGTCAACTTTTCAACAATAAATTCTTCTAAAGTGTTTCTAATTTTTAATAATAAATTCTTACAGCACAATTGCTTACAGTTAGCATTTTAGCTTAATGAAAACGCAAGTATAAATTGTAAAACCTAGTTCTTCTAATTAAATGTATCTGATTGGAAAAATCATAAGACATTACTGAAAACAATATACTCAGTCTAATTTAAAGCTATTTTCTTTTCAGCTGTGATTGCTTAATAAATAGAGAGATATTTTCGTTATCCTTTACATAAAATATAGAGAGTTATAAATTATAAGACAAATCATGAGAATGAAAAACAGTAATTAAAAGTTTCGGTGAAAATGTGCGTTGGGTCCCCTGCTTGGTGCATTTTCATAAAGTCGCCAACTGGCGCGTTTTTGCGTTTTGCCTCGCGGAGTTTAATGCTCCTAGAGACACTACGCAAAAACGACGTCTCTATGGTGACGAAACCGAAATACGTGTTTTTAACGAATTTCACCGTTGGTACAGAAACGAAAACAAAAACAATTTTTTTTACGAATTGTATAACAAAAAATGCATTAGAATATGGAGAAAAATTTTCCATATTCTAGTGTATTTTTTGAAACAAAGAATGCATTTTTTTCCACAAGGAGTGCATTTAGGATGAAATAGCCAGGGTTACCACTCTTGGCGCGTCTATTGTCCAATTGGCGAGAAAGGGTATCCAAACCACAGATTAACCGAAGTTTCATTTTTCAAAAACTATGAAATACCATTTTTCACAGATTTCAACCCATCTATGGTATATACATAGTTGTTCTAATAATTTATGCCTTCAAAAAGAATTACATAAATAATTTCTTAATTATAGCATGAGATATAATTTTTGTTTTTTTAAATCAAAAAACAATTCCAAATTAATTCTATATAAAATGCTTTTTTTGATTTTTTTTTTTTGAGATTCATTTAAGACTAAATTTGTTGTTTCACTTATTATACATATATGACAAGACGTTTAGAAATTCATAGAATATCTTTCAAATTTGTAAATATATATATTGTTACAAATTTATAAATAATTATTGTATATGTCTTAAAATATCTCAGACAGATCGGAAATACTCACATTTTGGGCAAAAATTGCGGTATTTAGACGTGCTATACGTTAAAAGCTTGTTTTCTAACGATTTGGTGACTTGGCGATGTTTTGGCGACTTGGCGAGATTTTTGGCGTTTTGGCGAGAAATGGATATTTTTGGAAACATCCATCACCTAAGTCTAGGACCAATATTTAGCGAGATAGCCTAGAAGCTTCCAGAACCTTGGCGAAATTAGTAGATTTCTCCGCCAAGTCAGGTATAAATACCGCAGCCCAACATGGTTAGGCAGGTTTTGCACACACAGTCAGTTTTGTGAAAACGATTAGTCGTGACTGCTAGTTTAGAGAAGCTGTTCTCTGCCTGAGGTATTTGAGACCTGTGATTGGAAGCTGTAACTTATCGTATCTGACGAATTGTATCTGTATAATTGTGATTATTACAGCTGGTATGTATTTCTAGTGGAATATTTGCGAATAAAAGTCTTGGGTTCATCGAGTAGTTGCTTTCTTCAACTCTCAATCCACACGAACCCCGAAGTTCGTTACAATATATATATATATATTTAAACTTCTTCTATATTTGTATTTTACATTAATTGTTTCAAATAGATATATTCTTCCCCAAGCTATTAGCTGAAATTTAGAAAATGTATCCAAAGTTCAATTTATACCGTGCTGTATTCATAAAAAAACATTACAGTAAAAATATCGAATTTCTGAAAATTGACTAATTAACAAAGTTTGAACTTTAGGGATATATATCCTTATTTCTATTTTATCCGTGACAATTTTATTTGTACCATAAGAAAGGATTAGAATTTTTTTCAACTGTATTCTATCATACCGTTGGGAAGAGAAGTTCAATTTTTCAAATGCATTTAATCAAATATAAATGTTTGACTTAATGAAGAAAATTTAAACCTTCATATTTGCTTATGCCCCATGAATGTTGATGCATTTCATTTCGTCTTCTTTTACTTAACATATCAATGTTCTACAGATAAGTATGTGTTTTTAAAATTTAAGGTATCGGTTTCATAGACAGTGTACTGGTTTTGACATTCTTCAGACATTGATGTTTAGGGATTTTCTTGGTTATCTCAATTAAGATTAGTAAATACGTCCCGAAATCTATAAAGTGTTTTCTGAGAAGTCTTTCGCCAGGAGCACATGATTTATGAGTGTTCAAATTACAACAATCTATGACTGTTTGGCTATCCTCAATATTTTGCCCACTGTCTCTAACAAAGCAAAAGCTTTCAGGAAGGGAAATTCATTCAAAAAACATTTATGAAAAATTAATGTAAAATATGTTCTTATTTTATTATGCGAAGTAGAAACATTAGTGCCATATTGACGTCTGTTGTCTAATGGTAGCCTTACAAATTAAAATATATTTCTTTTCATGAATGTAAAGAACTAGTGAAATGAAATGAGAATTTAGAAATGAAATGAATTATATAATCATACATATTCCATATTATATTCAATTTAAATATAATTTAATGTGAAATTTAGATTAGAGTTAAATCGTATTAGTTTAAATACACTCAATTTTTAATTAAATTAAATTTGAGAATAATATACGGAGAAATATGAAATAAGCAACAATAATTTTATAAGTTCCTTCATTAAATTAATTTATGTCGGCTTGATTGAATTATATATTGTATAGCACATTCACACACTTAAGATCAGTTTTCTAAGTAAGTACATATCATAAAACGGATAAAAATTAGAAAATAAAAAAGTAAAACAACCATTTCTGAACGAAAATACAAGCTGGAGACTTTAAAAATATTTAATTAGTTTTGCGTAACAATATTTTATCTAAGAGTTAAAAATTAAATAATATTGAAAAATGTGTTCTGATTTAAAAGTTTTTATATGTCCTTTGAGAAACAAATGTGAAAAAATTATATTGAGGAAAAAATGTTTCAAGTATGAAAAATTATTCTTATGATAAAAATATATACAAAACTTTCATTTATTTAAAAATATAAATGATAAATTGTCAAGTAGAGAATAATTTATTTATTAATTTAAGAGGCATGAAATTTTTAAATTATTAAGGAATCCTTAAGTTTTAGCATAAGTATGATTTATCATGTATTGTAGTTATATGAATCTTGGAGAATTGCTGAAAACAAAAGTTTAGAAAACTAAACAATATAAATGCAAGAATTAAGGAGATATATAATCTGAATTCCCTTAATATTATCAAAAAAATTAAATATTTGGAGGCAACTTATATTTTTTAAATGCTCTACATATTTTTATCTACAATGATAAATGTCTTGGGATCTCTTTTTTATTTCAAAATAATAAAAAAAGAGAAATTATGAAACTAAATGCTCCCTCGTAAATAAATGTTTCTTAGTTTTCAACTATATTTAACCAATGTATACTTTTCTGCCATTAAGCTTGGATTTAATTTAAAATAAAAATGCCGTTTTCATTTGAAAGTTATAATTGTTGATATTCAGGTGATAATAATTGTAATATTTTTATCAGATTTTTATATTGGTAACGTGTTGCAAGAAAATTTTCTAATCAGAATAAGCTCTGTTTCCATTTATTATTCAATTTGACAATGTAGTGTCCTTTGTCAATACAGTTAAGCAATATATATATCTATGTAAATTAGAATTTTTTTTTTTTATTCTGATGATACTAAATTTACAGATGTTTTAGAGCAGCTCCAATTATAGCATTATAAAATTTATTCTGGACACAAGGAAAGCTTTTGTTTAAATTAAAGTTATACAAAAATTTATATATGATACACATTAATAAGAATGATATAAAATTGTTTGAGTTCTGAATATGATTTAAGAAGTAACTTTAATACAACTAAAAAATAGTGCATTTCTAACTGCACCCAAGAGAATTACGTTAAGTAAAGTTTAATATTTTAACTTTGTGGTATGTAAATTTTAATGTACGACTATGAATAAAGTAGTAGTTTATTTTTGCAAAATATGACATTTTATTTTAGTTTTACACCATTCCCTACACAAAATCAGTCATGTCCGTATCTACCACTTGACTTGAATGCGATGAAACATAAGAAAATACTTATATTTTAAAATAAAAATTAAAATTAAGTAAACTTTTTATAGTATAGAAACAAATCCACTAAACAAAATGGAATTAATTTTAATTAACATATTAAAGAAACATCAAAACAAATGATGATTATTCCATAATTTGATAGCCACGTATATTTAATTTTTTTTTAACAACTGCAAATTTTCAATAAATTATGAATATATTAAATCTATTTCTTCAATCAAATAAAAGTTTGTAATTCTTTATATAATTCAAGTCTAAAGATAATCGGCGCTTATTTTGCCTTCTGTTTTTTTTCAATACCTTGTACTTTTCTTTAGATTTACCAGAATAAGATTTTTTATAATATTAATTATTAATGCTCAGATTCTTAGAATTTTTAATTAATTTTTTTTTTCACTTTCATAAATTAAAATATCAGGAAGGCAATTCCTCTTAACCACTTAAACTTGGTCACATTAATAAAAATATGGTGGAAGATAAATAAATCTGAAGATAACAGTTTATTCATTTTTTTATTGTTTAATTTAATTATCTTTAAGAACTAAGTTTTAGAATTTTTTTTATGTATTGATAACTTATATATTGGTAGCACAAATATTATTATCAAAATAAAAATTAAGGAAATATTATTTAATTAAAACCGCAATAAAAATTTTCAAACCTATATATAAAATCTTAAATCAATTATAATGCAAATATTTTCACGCACTTTCTTTGATGATAATTATCAATCCAAATTTTCAAAGCAAGAAAAATTCATACCCTATTTATGTATGCTGAAATTACTCGCTACTTTTTGCAAAATAATTATTTTTTTATTGAAATTAATGAGACTACAAACTTTTGAATTAATTCAAAATTATAAAAATTCAAGTTATCTCTAATGTTTTGAAAATACACTATTCTAATATGATGAATATCCAATGATAATTTAATCACATATATTACTTATTTGACTTCATAAACCATTCAAATTTACTATTTTAACTATTACTAACTTGAAAACTAAGTTGTGTTATTGTAACACACATAACAAAAAATGAATAAAAATAAAATTAGAGTATCCACGAAACACTTATAAGCAAATGATAAATTTCCATAGCTGTATATTGTCTATCGAGGATCAGGCGATAAATAAGAAGAAAAGCAATAAATAAAGCAAACATTTACTATCTACTTAACATTGCAATCTTGTGGATATAAATAGAAGAATCGTAACCTGCGTTTTCCTCTGACAACATATCAGGAAGACTTATCAACTGTCGTTCAGCACTCACGAGAGGTCTCAGGTTACGCCATACTGGCTTTTAGCATACTAAGATTTGTTAAAGAACATCCATATCTACAAGACATAAACTTCAGGATAAACAACAGGAACGTCAGATTAACCAAGTTTCTCGACAGCAGTCATTAAAATATAAGATTTACAATATTTTTAAGAATAATATACGATAAAAGTTAATGAACTTCTGAATTATAAATGTTTTTCATCCAATTTTTTGTGAGATGAGTCTAGTAATTGAGTTGTCAGTGAGAAATTATATGACATGTTTGGACTGAACACAGGAGCATTTACTATGCACGAAACTTTTAACCTTTTTCGCCCTGCTAATATTTGGTTAGACACAAATATATATATATATACATACATATATACATATATATACATATGTATGTATGTACATATATATATATATATATATATATATATGTAAATACATACATATGTATATATATGTATATATGTATGTATATATATATATACATACACATACATACATATATATATACATACATATATATATATGTATATATATATGTATATATATATATATAAATATATATATATATGTATGTGTGTGTATATATATATATTATATATAATATATATATATATATATATATATATATGTACATATATATATATATATATGTATATGTATGTGTGTATGTATATATATATTCGAGGTTTGATATATATATTTCTGGCCTTGGAAACTGTAAGTGTAGCTATGCGACAGAAGACGATTTTAATCGAAAATTTGATATTTTTATTCATAAATTCAGCAGACGATTTACCATTATAGCTTTATTTGTGTTGTTGACAGTAAATTGAAAAGTTCTTCTCTGTCAAAAAATAGAATTGAATCGTGAACATTTTCGTGCCATTATTTTTCATAACTTTCGACGTGGATTGTCAAGACAAGAGTGCTTCGATGAACTTAATTCTTTATACAGCGATAAAGCGCCATCCTACAGCACTGTAAAAATTGGTATAACGAATTTAATCGTGGTCGATGTTCGATCCAGGACGAATCCCGTGCAGGTCGTCCAAAATCCGTTGTTGTGCCAGAAAAGATCAATGCTGTGCGTGAACTGATAAAGCAAGATCGTCATGTGACATACCGTGAGATAGAAGCGTCTTTGGACATTAGTATGACTAGCATCAATAAAATATTGCATGAACATTTGAGCGTAAAAATTTGTTCGCGTTGGATCCCGCATAATCTGACAAACGCTCAAAAAAGGCTCGTGTCGATTGGTGCAAGGAAATGTTGGAAAAATACATTCAAGGTACATCAAAGGCTGTGTATAACATCTACACAGGTGACGAATCATGGATCTATGTATATGAGCCGGAAACAAAACAGCAATCAACTGTATGGGTCTTCCAAGACGAGGCAAACCAACAAAAGTTGTTCGAGGAAGAAGCACATCGAAACAAATGATTGCCTGTTTCTTCGGCATTAACGGTCATGTGGCAACAGTGGCGTTAGAGCAACGCAGGATTTGTCAATTCGAATGGTACACGACCATTTGTTTGACAGAAGTCATCGGAGAAATTCGAAAAAGCAGAAGAACAGGCGAATCATTCTTCATCATGACAATGCGAGCTCTCACACATCGACTCAAACAAAGGCATTTCTGACGGAGCGAAAGATCGAACTGATGGGTCATCCGCCGTACAGACCTGATTTGGCACCCAATGACTTCTTCTTATTCCCACACATCAAAAATAAATTACGTGGACAACGATTTTCGACCCCCGAAGAAGCGGTTGATGCATTCAAAACGCATGTTTTGGAGTTAACTCAATCGGACTGGAAAAAGTGCTTTGAAAATTGGTTCAAACGCATGCAAAAGTGTATTGATCATCATGGAGAATATTTTGAAAAACAATAAAACCAATTTCGATCCTACATATTTGTTTTTTCATTATTAGGCCAGAAATATAAATAGCAACCCTCGTATATATATATATTGATTTAAAAAAATCCATTTATTATTACTAAAATATTTAATATAAAAGCAGCTATTTCAAATGCAATTGTAAAACTAGAAAACCATCTAAATATAAATAATCACTTTTATTTTGGTGTTTTTTTATTCATTTTTATAATTGTAAAAATTGATTTCACGAAAAGTTTAGTTAACAAGATTAAATGTAGGAATATTTTATAAAACTGTTGAAAAATTTTATAATATCAAATGCTGAAATAATTGACAACAATAAATATATGCATGTAAAATTATATTCTTTGTTCAAGTTTTTATAATTATTATGACATTTTATTTCTACTTTCTTTACCATGTATAATGCAAATCTACTTGAAAGTTTATAAGACATTTTTATTTGAACACAATTTAGTGTTTTACTTCTTACAAACTGCGCAACCAAATCAGCAAGCATGTTGAACAGTAAAGTTTAAATTTGTATTTGCAAGATATCGAAATAGATATATAGAAAGAGAAGTTATTTACTATATATTTTAAAATTATTTGATATCAATATTCATATTTAGTAATTTCTGACCAATAATTATTCATTAAGTTTTATAAATTTAAATTAAACATAATTTAAGTTTCTTATTGTTTCAGTATAATATGAAGTACTCTGTTCTTCTGTAAAAATCATTTTAAGATAATTTGAATAGAATTATTAATTTCATGAAGTATATAAAAATTGCTGTGCGTTTTAAAAATTTTAAAACATGCAGATAAAATTTAAAAAAAGAAATGTTAATACTTTTTTTTGTTGACATAAGCTTTTGGGGTTTTATTTATTTTATTATTGTATATATATATATATATATATATATATATATATATATATATATATATATATATATATGTATGTACATATATATATATATTTATTTATTTATTATTTATTTTATGCATATACATTTATAGAAAAATCAATGTATTTCATAGTCTCCAGTGGAAAATTCTCCTTTAATCTTGACGTTCAACCGATTCTGTGTATTAACATTGATGCACAGATTTGAAATGTTGCGCCGTGTTAGAGGAAAACGAAAACTGAAATCTGCAGGAGAATAATGGCCACGCCTCTTTTCTTTATGTTGATATATAATACATGATATTCAAGCCATGATTGAATCATGTGAGGCTAATAATATCAGCAAAATATTTCTCTAACTATATATATATATATATATATATATATATATATATATATATATATATATATATATATATATATATATACACATAACATAATTTTCATGAATTTTCAATGAGTTATTTCAGCTTTATAGTTTCTAAGATTCATTCTTTATTCACAGATTTCTTATTATTCTTTCAATAAAGTTTGATTGTAAATATTTTTACAAGTACGCACAATCCTCTTTAAGATGTTCAGTATATTATTTTAGTAGTTTGTTCTTAAAATCAAGAGAGTTTCAAATTAGAACACCATATTAATAATAGTTTTTGAGCTGGTTAATGCATATATTTTATTTTGTATAAATTTATACTACTATTATTAATTGTTATAGGTTATTACACTCTGCTTATTATACATTAATATTACATTAATGTTGTTTTTGCATACATACATGAATAAAACAAATTTTTGTTAAACATACTTCTAATGTTTAACAAATAATGACGTATGTGAGTTTCTAAAAATGTTAAACTAAATTTGAATTAATTAAAGAAGGATTTAAATGTACGAATAGCATATTTCAAATGCGCGTTTTCTCAAAAAAACTTACTCAGAGTAATACAATGTTTATAAATAGAAATACGTACTGTTGTTTTCAGCCAAATGAAATGTAATCATGTATGATAAATGTTGATGACAAATGAAAACAAGATAACTTTACATGTATACGTTAGAACAACAAATAATTATTTCCAAGTTCACGATTGAACTAATCAAAAATCTTATTCCAGAATTGTAAGTATGAATTACCTACAAAGTAAAAAAAACGCATTTAGACATATTTGTACATAAAAATAATTGGATTTAGATATAAACAACGTAAATATTTTAACGATATTTTATACTCACCCTTACGATTCAGTAAATGATAAATAGATATATACAAAAATACCATGAATACACAAAATGTTTTTTGAAAATCAGTTAGTGATTTTGATTTTATTAAATGAAATAATTTGAACAATTCTTCATATCTGCAACATTACAATAAATAAGCAAGTATTTTTGCAAGGAATTTCATAAGAAGATGTAATTTTGCTTACTTCAAATTTGAAGTATAACATAAAATATTTTCAATACCTTATAATCAAAAAGTGTCATTACTTGATATTCAAGGTCTCAAAAATGATAACCATTACGTAAAATACTTTAATCTATAAAAAGTTGAAGCAAAATGTGAAATTTTCGCTCATTTAAAAGAAGACATCCCTTCATTTAGCCACTTTTCCAGTTACTACGGAATCCCGTAGAGACATGATTAAAATAATTAATTTTCCACGAGAGTATTCAACGCTTTCTTTACAAGGTTACATTTTCTCAGCTGTTACCTGCTTTACTCACACAAACATCTTATTTTAATTACTTTGTTAAAGAAGATTGAGGCTTTTTAAAATTATACAATAAAAGTATTATTTTATGAAGGTATATTTTTTTTCTGTTTAAAATGGTATAGATTTGTAATTTCAAATATTGATTCTTGTGTTCCTTGTACCTGAAAGAGCTGATTTAAATTCAACGAAATATTTTATACGAATATTTACTACAATTAAAGGCATACATATAATTCATTATTCATTTAAAATACTGTTAAAATTATCGTGACTAATTAAGACACCAGAAAAAATGTATTTAAATAAGCAGACTATTTTAAGAAGTTATTTTTATTTTAAAAAACACGAAGTTATTAACTAGATTTCAATTTAAGTAATAAATTTTTAATTTTTAAGTTATAATAGTTATATTTTAATGAGAATATCACGTAATGTCTTATAAGGCATTATTTATATATAAATATTAAGAGATCCAGAAAAATATGTTTCTGAGCATGTCGACATTTGATTTTCGGCTCATGTCAGTTTCAGTTTCCAATAACATCTACCAGTTTATTTCTAAGTAATTCAATTATAAATGGTTTTACAATTTTTAGTGAAAAGACCAGTCAAATATCAGAAAGGCATATCCGACATTATATGTTTTTTGAGTTTTATAATGGTAGTAATGCAACAGCTACGATCCATAACATTTGCGATGCCAATCTAAGTACATTAAAAGTTCGTAAATGCGTAAAGTTCAGATCCAGTAAGTTTGATTTCTTTGACTCCATTGATCATTAAGACCAACATTAGACAACAACTAGCTAAGGACAAATGGGGAAAAAAAATCCATGTCAAACATTCATGCTACTGTCAACTTTAACCTACCTTGTAGTCAAGGATTTTTACAGCACACTGGAAAAATAAGCAGAACAATTGTTTGGTCCCCAATAATCTGTCTGAAGAAAGCAAATCCAACTGAAATATAACATTCAGCTTCATGTTGCAGACTTACGTAGAATCGATTTTTGATCAATCCACAATTGGAGACGAAAAATGGATCCTATATAAAAATCCAAAAAGAAAAAGCAGTGGTTCTTTCCAAACAAAACACACGAAGTAATGTGTAGCCGGGTTTTCATCCCAAACAGATGTCTTTCTGTTTGGAGGCATATTTGTGGAGTTGTTCATTTTCAAGTGCAGAAACTTGGAAAAATTATTAACGCAGAGCTTTATTGTTATTAATTAGATCGATTGAACTGACTTTTAACTGAAAAGTACCTATTTTGTCAACAGAAAATGTGTCCTTCTGCAACACGATAATGCCGGACCTCACTGTGTAAGGCGAACACTGGAAAAATGAATGAATTCAGATGACAGATACTACCCAATCTACTCTAATTTCCTGCAATTGTAGCCCCAGATTTTTCTTTATTCTAATCCTTACAGAATTTTTTTAGCGACAACAAATTAAAAAAATTGGATGATGCCTAAAATATCATCTGGATTTATTTCACTAAATAACCTATTGATTTTTATCAATCCGGTATTGAAAATATGAACACTAGATGACAATATGTTGTTGATAACGTGGGTAATTTATATTATTGATTAAAAAATAAAGAGAAAGAGAAATATTAAAAAATTATTCATTTGTATTATTTAATGTAAGAAAAAGACATAACTTTTGTTCACTTTAATATTACTGAAAGCTTATTTTACTACATTAATATGGTTTGTTTAAGATTTATAATATTTTAATTCTTAAAATTATAATATTTTTGCTTAAAATACATTCAAATTACGAATTTAGATATTTATGAATCACAATTTTTTCACAATTCATAAAATTAGTATCACTATTTAAAATATGCTAATAATTTTCATCTGCAAAAAATTCAAATACAATTTAACAATTGTTAAATAATAAAATCCATACATGTTTCTTATTTAATTTGAAAATTAATTTCAATTATGATCTTTAAGAAGCTTTTAATGATTATATTTTATAAAGAAAAGGACTTTCATAACATTTAATTTTTAATAATATAAATAATTTTTTTTTATAATTTAGAAATGTTTAATTGATATATTTTTAAACTTTGAATCTCAGTGAAAATTTAGTTAATTATGATCATCTTTTGTGAAAATATTAAGGAAAAAATTAAAAAAAAATGTATTCGTGTTTTTTTAAGCAACATGAATTTAAGCAAATTTTAGTAACATTTTTAGTTATACTCTCAAAATATTTAACACTTTCCAAGCTCTAAAACGGTTGTTAATAAAATAGAGAAAAGCCATTTATTCCATAATAATGTTTAGGATTTAAACAAAGTTACTTACTTATATTTTAATAACAATTTTATTTAATTATTAATATATTAAGTTCACATTTTTAACTTGATAATGCATAAAAGTCAATTAATTGATGAAATGTAAGCATTTCTCATTTTTTGTAAATTGTAATATTTTTTCATTTTAAATAAATGTGTTATTTTATATTTTATAGTAATTATGAAAGAATACTTTAGTGTTGAAATTTAGACAAGACTTCATAGTAATAAACCTCATTAATATTTTGATATCAAATCTAATTTTTATAATAAAATACTTATGCATAATATTATCATTTTTACTACCATAAAATATTTCTTATTTATAAAGAATATTAAGTATAAAAATGTTCTATGGTTAGAAATTTGTAAATAATTACTGGAAATATTCAAAAAAAAAAAAAAACATCAATGATTCAGTTAACAATGCCTTAATATATTTCAAACATTCAAGTTTGAATAATTTAAGAAGTGTTTCAAATATATGATATATTAATGCTTTAATCAAGCTGAGAAAGAAATGTATTTCTTGTTAGACAAAAGAATAATATTAAGCATTTGATTAGTCAAATTTTGGAAACTCAGCTTGAAGTGAATAAACAAGTATGTAACTCTTAATATCATCTCGAATATTAAAATAAGCAATTGATATGTTATTTCTTAATGTTCTATTGTTACTACTCTGTTTGTTATCATTAGATTAACATAACAGCATATTATTTTGATGTTTTATGGATTGATTGCTTGCAATAATAATACATTAATTAATTATTCTTTTTTGCAATTTAGTTTTAAGTTTCTTAAAGATAAGTTATGATATTTATTATCGATGAAGCAAAATGAATTATATAAGTCCTACAAAAAATAAAAATAAAAATTTAATCACAAAAATACAAATATATTGTGTTATTTTAATGAAATTTCAACTACATAATTTTTTATTTTAAAAAAAAATTTACAATCTTATTTTCTACTCTATAATTAAATTTTCTCTTATCGAAATAAAAAAATTTAAAATACTTGTTTACGTGCATTTTTATTACGTACATATTAAGTATTTATCATATTCATTAATTTGTCACTTAAAATTAGTGGGTAAAATCAGTTGTAAACACCCAAAAACATATTCTCCTTTTCATTTATAATTCAATTACATTACTACTTAATAATCATTCTCTTCCATGGCAAGCAGCATACAATGAGCAACAAAAAAGTTTCTGTATTATCATAAAAAACCGGTGAGAATATAAAAGAACACCGCCTATGAAGATACCTAAGACGAACAAAGGAATGACACTCTGTTGATGCTTCCACATTCCCAGGCTCATTCTCACAGAATATGGTTTTGTGAATCTTCGTGACAATAACGGCATTCGTGACGAGAATTAAGGGGAGCACAAAATCCTCCCATCCAACAGGAGGAGGGACCCACCTTCCGGATTGCCGACCTCTTTCGTGCACAGTGTACTGTGCGATATGGTAAAAGGAAATAAGTGGAATTATAAAGCTCACAAGGTAATTGGTAGTGAGCACGTGTCAACTTCAACTATCAGCTTGTTTTAAGCCATGATAAATAATGAAGTGCTTTTTTCCTTATCAGCTAGTATTTCTTAATTTTACAGGAGATATGCAAATATCTTTGTCATGATATTTATTAATGTAATCACGGAGTTATAGCCCGTGAAAGAAAGTGGATATATTTTAAGAAATTAGAGGAATGTTCAATTAAAAATATATGGCAATTAAATCTGGAAAATGTATAATGTTAGGCTGTAATATGATATTACTTTACAAACAAGTCATCAGTAATCTCATTAATAAAAAGTTATGTTTGAAGTTCAATTTTAGTACACGACATATTCTGTTGCACACATCATTACTAAAATTGAACTAATTTTTGACTAGAGGTTTAAAATGAATGAAAATATATAAATTGATAAAAAAGGAAATTTTCAAATATAAATGAATTTCCATTTACTTCTCTTTATACAATATTTATAATCCTTTGTGTATAAAAATAAAAAATACTTGAGAAATTTCAAAATTTAAATTTGACAAAAAAATTATGGAAATATCAAGTTGAATCTATTCTTTTACTAAATAAAATAATTACAAGGAAGATATAATTGTATTTGTTTATTAAAACATAAAAATGCTAAACTTATTTTCCATAAATAGATTCTATAGCTGTCACGTAGTAAAACAATTGATTTCTAAGAAGTTAAGATAAATATTTTATAAAAAAACTTTACTATTATGGAAAAAATATATATTATAATATTAAAGCCATTTATTTCTTACCAGATTATATTTTACATCAGAAAATTATTTTCTTAAGCACATAACAAGTAAGTCGTAAATAATATGAATATTTATACTTTGCAAAAAAAAAAAAGAAAGAAAGAAAAAAAAATTGGATACAAAACATTTTTATTGCAAATGCATAAAGTTTCAGAGATAAAACTTTTTAGGCAAATTGATTTCAAACTATAAACATTAAATGATCAATTTTATTTCTTAAACATTTTTTCATATATTTTCTACAAAAGCTTTTGAAAAGATTTCTATATCATCAAAAAAAAAAAAAAATTAAGGACATCACTGACATGAATTGAATTAATAAAATTATCATGTAATATTAGGAAACTATGAGGTATTTTATTATATATTTATCATTTTTTCCGGAAGTATTTTATTATATATTTATTATTGCATTCTATGCCAGATTATATTTTATTTTAATGAACAATTATGAAATTAAAACTAAATGTATATTTAGTTAATTTATGTTTTAAGAATGCACAGTTCTTTCATTAAGATTTAAATTATTTATTCTGAATAAGTTAGTTTTGTTCTATACATTTTCTATTATTTTTTGCACCCGTATTTTAGAATATTTTAAGAGGCAAACAATTTTATACATATCGTTATAAACACAAATATTTTGCTTTTTCTCAAATGGTTAAAACATGCTATTTAATCAACAAGTTATTTTTTGTAATTGCCGCTGGAAAATAATTAAGCACTGAATTAGTTTACAATACCAAAGAAAAGTTTTATTATTTAACGTAAATATGACTTGTTCTCCATGGATTGTTGGACTATTTTTGTTGGATATTTAAGAAATATATTCCCATATATTTTAATACTTTTGTTTATAATTCATGCTAGCTCTAAAAATATTTTCATAGATTTTGTTTACCAAAGTTATTTTTATTTCATAAAATACATAACTAAATCAAATTTTAGCAACATAAGTTTAAATTATAATTATTTAAAATCAAACATGCAAGATTTCTCTGACGAGAATGTCCTATAATATAGCTTTCATCTTGGTTGTTTCTTAAACTAAGACAAAAATGATTAAGCTACCCACATTAAATGTTTATTTTATTGAAGCTGACATTTATTGATATATATATATATATATATATATATATATATATATATATAATAAACTGACGTCCGTAGTTATAACTGGATAGAAATATTTAAGCAGAACAACGCAGGGCTGCAATTCCGAAACTATTTGCGTCAGAGGTTAATATAAAATGTCTGCACGGGTGTCACAACCGCTAAATATGATCCATTGATAAATGTAAACAGTTACATGATCAAATAAATTATCTTAAAAATATTTTCCCACAACATGCCAGGAAGACACTGCATATGAGTATGATCGTAATTTTCTCCTACTAAATGTTTCATGGATATGCACTTAACATAAAATAGCTAATCATGCCACAGTTGGCTTCCAGATAAAACATAGCCCTGAAAAATGGGCGTTTTATAAAAAGAACATAGAAGCTATAGCTGACCAGGTATATCCTAGGATGTTAACTTGGTATTCTAAATACATGCAATATTCCACGCTGAGTATGCATGTATTTATACAGAGAGACTAATTCAAATATATTTCGTGGAATGTGAGAATGAAATTAAACATCTGTTTTAACATTTACATTCATATAATTGAAACATACTTGAGTCATTATGGTCTATTGTAAAGCATAAACTCCAGAAATTTATACTTCAAAATTTATTTTAGTGTTTTTCCATTATCTCTTAATTCTATAAAGCACTATTTTGCACTAGATGTGATTTGATTTCTTGATGAATGTAAACTATTATGCACGAAATAGGTGTCTCGATACAATATATATATAATCTGCTGATACAAATTATACAAAAATTATAGAATTTAAAGGAAAATTTTGTTATATACCAAAGCTATTGATGCAAAAAGCAATAGTAAATATTTAAATTAAATTGTATCAGAAAAATAAATTTAAAAAACTGTGTTCTGAATGAAATATGCAATGATTTATATAATTATGTAAAATAAATAAGCTAAATAATTTGGCATATATAAAACAAGTTTAAAATTAAAATAAATTTTAATAAAATAATAATTGTAGTTAAATTTATTTTTTACATAAAAGTAAATTTAATTAAGTTTTCATTTTGTATAATACAAATATTTTGATGAAATATTTTCTTAATTTCCTATATAAAAAGAAATAAAAATAAACGTTTCTGTTCTATAATCAAATGAATATTTACCTCAGTTATTTAGTAGACAAAATTATGATATTCTTAAGATTTATTAGAATTAAATTAAATTTTGTGTCAAAAGACTGTTCTAAATTACTTTTATTTAAACGTTATTACATTTTGAAAACATATGAAATTTTTGTTTTATTTTATTTATTTGTATACATTATTTTATTATTTTTTATATATTTTAGTAATATTGCATGATTAATTTTCTTATTCCAAAATGTTTTTCCGCAATTAATCATTTATATCATTTGTAAAATTTATATAAAGTTGTAAAGACACAAACTAGTCTTTTTAATTATTTACTCATATAAAAAGAATGCTAGTTCACACATTTTCCACAGATGCTAAATTTTTAATTTAATATTTTCTTTCTATAAATTAGATGTTTAAGAACATGGACAACTAGAAGTGTTAAAAAAAATCATCTTAATCATATAATTTGGAATAAATCAAAAAGACTAAAATGGGAAAAAAATTAAATTTGATTTATATTACCCTATTAACATGCACCAATTTTAAATATTGATTTCAAAATTTTAATTTATATGATTTTTTTTATCCTTTTGAAAAATGATAACATATTTTGGAGGTTATCACTATTACAAAGTATTCAAATAATTCCAGTTGTAATGATTAATACCAAAGAAAATGTTAAGTCATTTTAATTTATATTCATAGAAATACAAAAGAAATATATTTATTATATTACATAAAACAGTAATAATTCACAATAAAGAGAAAAGAGGCATCACAATAAAAAATACAATTTTAAAGAAAAAACTTATAAAGTTTTATAAATTCTTTTCTGAAAATATATCTTGAATATAACGAAACGAAAATATAAACCTTAATTCGTTCCAAAAATAAACTCCCATTTTTATAATAATATTATGAATAATTAAAATGTATAAGAATAATGCTTAAATTTGATATTTAACATTTATAAGATTTGGATGTAAAATTTATGAAGATTTTTGATAGATAATAATAGATAACATTGCATTTATTCAAAAGGAAAATTTAATACTTGAATTAGAAAAAATATGCTTATTTACATTCCATTCTAAATTTATATTGTTCAAATATTCATAATACAGCTAATCTTTTATTATTTAAAATTGTTGATACCATCAAATATTAATAAACGTTCTTAATTTGTAATCAAAAATTAATTTGAAATGATGGTTATGTTCAAGGTATATATATATATATATATATATATATATATATATATATATATATATATATATATATATATATATATATATATATATATATATATATATATATATATATATATATATATATATATATATATATATATATATATATATATATATATATATATATATATATATATATATATATAAACGAGGGTAAAATTTTGTTCCAATGAATTTTATGAATAATTTTTAAAACTTTATATAATACACTTATACAATTTTATATAAGTAACTTTATTTAATAAAATCATCGTTACTGAAATTTAATGTATTAGAAAATTAATTAAATACATTCTAAAATATAAAGCTAATACACAATAATATTAATTATAATTCAAAACATTAGTATTTCTTCAACATTTTATAGATTTTTCAAATGCTGTTTTCAACACCGTTTCCTTATGGTGTACGAATATAATATATTTCACGATTTATTAAAAAGACGATTTTACATAATGACTCAAACTAAAAAAATTATGTTTAAGTTAAAAATATATTAATTTGTAAAATTAATTACGGCACAAAAATTCAATATCCTTTCCCTAAAAATAACATTACAAATATCATTACTGATTCACAATATAGAAATAAGTTCTATGGTAATCATTATAAAGACATTTGATAAATATTGATTTGTTTCTATCCAAGTATCAAAGATTTCTATAACCTTATTATAAGCAGACGCTGCATGATAAATGTTTCTATTATTAAACATATCTTTAAAAAATACTGTTTTATGTGACTAAATTTAAATGATTCAGATGTTTACAATGTTATTAATCAGCAATAAAATTTAATAATTGGAATAATATGTTATATATTTTAAAAATCATAGCAAGTTTCAAAAATAAAAGAAACCTTTTTAAAAATTAGTACATTTACTTTTGTTTCATATATTTTGTATGAAGTGAAAATAACATTCAAAATTGGTTAGTGTTGCTAATACTCTTAATGGAAAATGTTTTTTCTTAGTGAAGATGAATTCTTCTTTAAATTATGAAGATTTGAACTGTATCTAAAATATTATTGTACAAAATCATATAAATAAAATATTAGAATGGAACTGATAAATAAAAATTTTATACATGAAAAATCATATTAAATGTAAAAAGTCGAAGCATAATTTGAGCTCGTTATTTATAATTTTTAAAATGTTAAAAAATAATAAACAGGTAATAATTATTATAAACGTAATAATGTCTGATTTTATGTCTTATTGAAAGAAGCAAAATTAAATTTCTTATGCAGATATTGCTGTGATATTTACTATTTTTGTTGCTTAGTAAAAATATGCAAGAAAAAGTCGTTTAAATTTTAATATAGCTTTTGGATTCATAATTTAATTTAAATTGATAATATTTTTAATTTCTACTTAATTATCTCTCTCTCTCTCTCTCTATATATATATATATGCACTCAAATTTTAATTTATTAATACAGTTTTAAATAAAAAAAATTTAGGGATTTCTATTTTGTATTTCCAATTAAATTTTCCATAAAAAATTTTAAAACATTCATAGTTTAATAAAACGCTTTACTATATAAGAAGAATGATTAATAAATATGCTGTCTAATACGTATGTCTTAAAATCCTGTGTTGTTAAATAGTAAAATACAATATAGTAAAAATAACTGTTAGATATCAGAAAGAAACCATTTTAAAAAATGTAATAATTGACAATACATTAGTGAACAATTACTGTCATTGCAATAGATCACATATGCTTCCCTATATCTAAATTTAAGTTGAGTTCTAACAGTTACGTAGAGGAAGCTGAGTGGAGATTTTTGGGATTTTAAAGCAGATGCAGATTAAAATATCCCCAATTATTGGCCTTATACCCTCAGAAGTATCATTTTCCTTGGAGAACATTACAAACACGTTCTATTTAACGTGCCTCAGTCCCCTTTAGTGAACCCAATAGGATGTTCGGTTAAGCTGAGATTTTAATTTACTGCCTTCCAGGGCTGAGAACAACTTCCTAACGAACCAAAAAACCATGGCACTTGTACCCATTTGAGTTGAATACTCAATAGATTCATTAATTACCCTGTTATCAAAATCAGCCTTAAAATTCATGTTGTTAATCTGTCATATTAATATCTGAGATAAAATTACGGGTAACGTTGTATACATTCTCATTAATTTAGAATTCGAACTTGAAAAACCAAAATTTTCTTCTACCCAACTAATTTTATCTTTCGTTTCCAAGATTTGGCATGTAATGTTGAAAAAGATACGTTTATGCCTTCAACAACGTGCTATTTTCGAACTTTAGGGATAAAACTATTTATCATTGTACAGAAATTACTAAAAAGTAAAGACATTAATAAATTAAGGATATTAAAATATTTAAGTTATGGGCTCAAAATTCACACCACACACACACACATGTATATACCAGGTGAGCCAAAAGTTCATTAAAATTTTAAAAAATCATAAAAAAAGAAGAAAGTAAGAAAAAGAAGTGCGATTTGCAAGAAAGGGCTCACAAGGTAGTCGGATTTTTTTTTTTGCAGCATAAAAAGTTTTAGTTAAAAAAGTCACTTATAGATGGCACTGACTGTCCGAAACACAATGAAAAGGACAACAGTATGCTCCATTCATTTATTCTGATAATAACAGTTGTTCAATATGACCTCCAGTACATTGTACGACACAACTAAGGCGACTCGCAACGCCCGTTACAGCTGAATGCAATATGTCGGAATGAATTTCAGAAACCTCACGACAGATGGAATCTTTGAGTTCGGCCAATGTTGAAGGAGATGAACGGTACATACGTGATTTCAAATAGCCCCACAACCAGAATTCGACCGGAGTGAGGTCGGGTGATCGTGGAGGCCATGCGATCTTGCAACCTCGACTGATCAGTCTCTCTTCGCCAAAGGTACTCAAAAGAAATCGTTTTACTGGATTGGCATAATGTGGTGGTGCGCCATCCTGCATAAAGTTTATTACAGATAACACACCTCTTTGATTTATTGCGGGCACGACTTTTTGACGCAAAAGAGTGAGATAACGCTAAGCGGTTACTGTGTACGTTTTCCAGCCCAATCTGGGACATGGTTCTTCAAAGAAGAAAGGTCCGACAATAAAAGATAAGGTGAAGCCACACCAGACTGTCAACTTGGCTGGATGCAGAGATTTCGTCGTGTATTCACGAGGATTAGATGTTGCCCAAATACGAGTGTTATGGGTGTTGACATCCCCGTGTAGTGTGAAGTGCGCCTCATCCGTCCAGAAAAAGTTGAACAACCACTGAGGGTCGTTTTCGATTCTTGCCATAGACCACTCGGCAAATGATTCCCGCATAGCTGTGTCTCCCGGTTGTAACTCTTGCAGTGACTGCAGTTTGTAGGGATAGAGATGCAATATCCCGTGGAGGATACGTCGAATCTATGATTGAGGCACATCCAATATTCTTCCAGCATCGCGAGCATTGCTACTCCCAATGGACGATTCCGCCGCTAAATCATTCGTTGTAGTTCCACCGCAGTAATTCGGCTCTCCGCCAACGAGGGTCTTCCACTGCGTGGCCGATCCTCCAAAGAGCCAGTTTCCTCGAACCTCTTGACAAGCTTGACTATTCCAGGACAAAATATGGAGCCTTTCTTCGCCTTCAGTCCTTTCGTCGTGCGAAATTTTCGCAACGCTCGATCGGGTAATGATAACATTCTGAAAGCGAATGAGAAATTCTCGAGTATCACGGCCTTTTATCTCAAGATTAATTTGCATAATTCTGCTCAATCTCTCGATGTCAGCGCCATCTATAGGTGACTTCTTAAACTAAAACTTTTTTTGCTGCTAAAAAAAATCCGACTACCTTGTGAGCCCTTTCTTGCAAACCGCAATTCTTTATCTCACTTTCTTCTTTTTTTATGAATTTTTAAAATTGTAATGAACTTTTGGCTCACTCGGTATATATGCTGGTTCTGTTTTTATTATCAAGAGTAATGACCAATATATGTTAAATTATTTTAATTATATTTTGAAAGAACTAGACAAATTTATTTACATATTTACAAATGAATATCAAATCATAGTCTAACATCTTACTTATAATCCGAAATTAGTCTGAAATCACAAGATCAAATTAAACATCTTCTTCGTCCATCTTCTTGTCGTTCTCTTAATCCCCTCTCTTTTACGTATGTCCGACAGCGAACATGTGAATGGCCCTCTAGTAGCGATTTCAATACCAGCCACCCACCCACACGCACATACACACACAGATATATATATATATATATATATATATATATATATATATATATATATATATATATTGAAAAATTTATGCATTCATTTTCATTTAATTTAATTTTTATTTTTAAATTTTTGGTCGAATTATTATTAATAATAATAAATAATATTAATTCTGTTTTACGTAACATTAATGAATTTTAACGAAAATACTAGTTGATTGTGTTTGAATATATTAAATAAAATAAATACTGGTTTGCTCTTATTTATTTTACAGTACTATTTTTATAACAATAAAATTGTAAATTGCTATTTTTTTCTACAATTAAGCAGAATTTTTAGAGAATATACTTTTAAATTTAAATTTCAATAATGATAAAATGCAAATGATAATTGTTCTAATTGTAATTCATTATCTTTGTGTGGTTATATTATAAAAATATTCAATTAAATGCCATGGAAATGATCAATTATTCATTTCATAGACAAGGCATTATTTAACCATAAAATCATTGACTTCTAATTTAGGAATACTTCCTCATTTATATGATAATATTTAATTTTTTATGCTTTTATCAAGTAAATCATCACAAAATAGAATTATGTTTTTAAAATGCTAGGCACATTACGAATACTTTTAAGTTAACCTATAAAAAAGTTTTTTGTTTAGAAATCATAATTATATAGATTAATAGTGAAAGAAAAATAATGATTTTTAATTTACAATTATATGATGACTAATTACGTACATCAATAAGAATAAGCGTTATTCATACATATTTATATTCAAATTATGAAATATTTTAAATTAGGATTTACAACAAAATCAAAATATTATTCACATAAACTGCTTATTTTAAAACAATTGTTTCACCTCAAAAGGAAAATCAATATTATATTCCGTATTCTTGATTTTTTGGTGAGTATTGAGTTACATATTTTATATTCTATAGGTAATTTGAAATTATAAATTTTTGTAGAATATATTTTACTGATATTGAATTAAAAAAATAATTGATTAAATGTACTAATAAATTAATTAAAAATATTTCAGAAAAGTATTATTTTCATGAATTATAATTTTATGAAAATTAAGCTATGAAGTATATAAAATACACATAACTTTATTTTCATTTTAATAGTATATTTTTTTCAATTCGGATAAAGTTACAGATACTTTTTTATATGAGTTTAAATTATATTTAAGAAGTTATGTATAGCAAATTATATATTGATTATATTTAAAATTTGATAAAATTATGTAATTTTAGAAATTTAATAAATGAATTCCTTAGATGATATGTTTTATTTACAAGCACAAGTGTAATAATTTTTAATTACTTTGCAATTGTAATTTATAGAAGATAGGTTGTAAGCTTATTGAGATTGTTTTTTGAAGTTTTATTAAATGTATAATTTATACAATGTAATTAAAGAATTTTCTCATTATTTTTTACAGATATTAAATGAAAAAAACAAAATCTATATATTTATTATAATATTAATATGCATAAAAATATATTCAAAATGAAAAATAAATCTCAAAATATAAAATTGATAAAAACTATTTAAAACATTGTTTTTAGAAAAATTCTGAAATCTTAAAATTTATTGAATACTTTACTTCTGCTCTAATACAGAAAAAATAAATTTTTTAAATTTAAATTGTAAAACTAATAGAATAATTTTATACATAAAATTGTATTATGTATAATTTTATACATAATACAATTTTATGTATAAAATTATTCTATTAGTTTATTATTCTATTAGTATTATGTATAATTTTATACATAATACAATTTTGAAAATTAAATATGATTAAAATGCTTCAATAGCCTCTTATGTTCAATAGTATGTAAAAGATAATTATCATTAAAATAGATCCTTAAATATTTTTAAAGCTGGAATCAGAACTTGAATTAATATTTTAAGAATTATAAGTTCCTTTCATCAATTTTCTATAAATCACAGTTTTGAAAAAAGATATTTTCATATGAATCCAATATTATATTTATGTATCTTCATTTTTATATAATAAATTAGATCTCTGCCGATCTTTTTTAAAGATAGAAGTGAAGATAAATTTTCATTGCGGCTTATAACTTTATGTATGAGGTCATTTATTTTCCACATTCAATTTAATGCCTATTTTTATACATAATACAATTTTCAAGAAACTTGCAACAAGGAGTGAAGAGGAAGGAAAAGTATTTTATAATATATTTTATGTGTAAATATTTATTTTAAATTTAAATATTTTTAAGAGAATAAATATACTGAACTATTTATGAATTTTTAATAAATAAATAAAACTGAAATATTTTGCTATAACATACCATTGACATATAATTATTGCTATATCATGTGATCAAAATGTAATTGATGTTGAATTTTCCTTTAAGTATTCTAGTAAATATTGTTATTGCAACATATTAAGACGGTAATAAATATGCATTCAAATGCTCTAAGAAAATAATTAAAAAAATATCAAAGGTAAATATTTTTTATAGTAAACAATTTATGTTAAATTATAATAAAATTTCAAGAGGTTAGTTAATAACCTCAGTATCTAATAATTGTGTTTCCAGGTCTTGGGAATAAAAATTTTTATTTGAGAATAAAATTAAAAAATTTAAATATAAAATATGTTTGTTAAATATACAATGGATAACTAAGATTAGATTTTTGTTATTAATTGTTAAAGAAGATTATTGGTACTTGAGCCATTATTAACAATAGTGGACAGTACATAATAAAATGTTGAATTTTTCAATTTGTCTTCATATGACCAAAAAGAACTGCTAAAAAACTGAATGAATTGTTAACATGGAATATAATTCAAAATAATTGTAAAATAATTAGTGGTATAAAATAAAAAGAAATTGCTTTTTAATCAAATGGCTTAAAATAATTGTTTAACAAATAGAATATTTTAAGTAACACAGATAGGATATAAAATTGTTTATTCACAATTTTAAATTTTTTTAAATGGTGTAGATTTACGCATATCCTTTATTAAAGAAAAATTGTTAAACACTTAAAAATAGCAATTTTAAATATTTTTCTTCGAGTAAAACAAGGAAAATTGCAGCTAATTTCTATTGATAATGTAGTAAAAATTATATAAATTTACATAATATATTAGATAATTTCTATTATTATATATTAGATAATTATAAAATAACATAGTCAATATAAATTATCTAATATATTATATAATTTTAAAATTATATAATATATTAGGTAATTTTTATTGATTGCATAGTAAAAATTATTCATATAGATAAATCACTTGGAAGACAAATGAATAAGCTTTATTAAATTGGTGAAAGGAATTATTGTTACTTTGTTGATTATGCGTACTAAAACAGTGATAATAAGAAGCATTTTGCTTCAGGTATTTAAATATCATGCTTATACTCACATGTTCTTCCTTTTATATCACATTGCTTGTTTTAATATCACATGTGTATCAACAGTATAACTGGGTATAAGTAACTCGAAATTTTAAAATTGACAGAAATTAGACCATGTGACATAAAGAAAATAATTTAATATCTATATATTGCAAAACATAACAAGTAATTTTAAATTTTTTCTACACAGTAATATTAATAATTTTAATACTAATTCATAAATACTTTTACGAGTAAGAAAATTCATTAAGTTTTAAAAAATAAAATTACTAATATCATCAAGTAAATCTTTTTAGTTCTTGCTTACCATTTTCATTACTCTGTATTTCACAATCAAATATATAATTTCATATGCTATGGAATAATTAGTTAAAAGTTTTTTTAAATATCTTTAAATTTATTTAATTAAATTTAATTTTTCAACAATAATTATTAAATTAGAAAAAATCCTTTCAGAATCATTACTTAAAATGTAAACGAATTTATTTTTTGTATTATTTTGAATAACTGCCTAAAGCATACGCTTATATTTCTACCATAGTGTTGACGTAGATACTAAAAATGAGTACTTTCGTAATCAAATTAGTCTAATAAAAATTATTGTGCAATTTTTAAAATTGTATTTCGATTATTAAACAGTAGAATGCATATTGATTACATTAAAATGATGGCAGTGAGAAAAAGAATATTTAATCTCTTGTAACATAAGTAAAATCTAACAATAATTAATTTCAATAGTCAGTTTAAAAGTACAATATCTTGTATGAATCTTAATTTAAATATAAATCTAAACATTGTTTCTGAATAGGAATGAAAATTTTTTAGAATCATACATTTTAATCATACATTTGCAACTAAATAAATTGCAAATGAGATATTCTTATTGCATACATAATTTTCCTTAAGGTCTGATTGTTCATCTAGTATTTTAGAATGAATTAGTACATTGTAGTTCACATAAAGGTCATGTTTAGGCATATTTTCAATTATCGTAGTTTTATAATTACTAATTTATATTAAAGGAAATTCCGTTTTGATTAAATAATTCCATTACTTTCAGTAGATATTATGTAAATCTTAGATATTAAATAATGAAGGAATTCATTTTTCTGCCAAATAATAAATATTAGTTTTATTTTCAACGTAATGACGTAGTATATTTTTAACTTATTTTACAATATATTATCTCTCTACCAATAAAGACATCAATTAATTAGATAAACGAGTCTTAAATAGAGAATGAGTAAATAAAGACGAAAGTGTCAATTTTTATTAAATAAAAATTATTGCGTTAATTGTATCTCATTTAATTCTGAACTTCGATTGACAGCAATGAAAAAATGCTTCAGTACATAAACACAATAATCTTGATCGCCATTGCTTCATTACTTCTCTTTAAATGTAGATAAAATTACGATAACAAATAAAAATTTCCCTTTTGCTCTTCATTTTACGAGTTGGCAACGCAAGAAACAAAGCTAACATTCAGAATGATTCGATAATCTCTCTCATCTCTTTTTCAATCTCCTACCGGAAGAGAAGAACGTTTCTTATTGCGAAAGCGTTCCACTGAGGGAGGAGACTTTGATGTGGATGTAAATAGAGACTCTATAAGTGATCGTAACGAGACAGACATGTGAAGACATTTTAATGTAAAAATAAGGCATAAAATGAAATGTCACGTGTGTATTTGTAAGCAAATATTGCACAGAAAATAGAGAAAAGAATTAATTTGAAAAGAATTGAAAAATATTGAACTGCTAATGTAAATTTAATAAATTACAGTTATTGATTGAGACAATCATTGAATAAATGCGTGCATTTGGTTAATATTCAATTATAGAAAAAAAACTAAACAAAATTATAGTATACTTGAAATTTTAACTGAAAAATTATCATTTATTTAAATACCTGATCAGAACATTTCTGCTATAGAATTTAATTCTGTACCAATCTTGGAATCAGTTCTTAGTTAATATTTAAAAAATAAAGATTTCATTAATAAAAAATATTAAAAATTGACTTTAAAAACTGAAAAAATGATTTAATATATAAAATATTTTAGTAAAAGATTACTTACGGCAACCCCTTGATTTTTGGCGATTTTTAGTGCCAAGATAGGCGCCAAAATGTGAATAAGAAAATGGCAACCATAAAACAATGTAAATTAAAGCGCTGAAAACTCTGGGTAGCCAGAAATGAAGTTTTATCTCTAAATGGTTTGCCATACCAAATGATACTCTATTCTACATTGAATTCAACTTCCCTATAATTTATTATAATATAGTAACTATATACTTAAAATCTGAGAATATTCATATACACCATATTGGAGAACGAGAAGAATGCATTTGAAAAATTTAATTAACCCTTATCTATATTAAAATGACATAATATCGAGTATTATGTCTTTAAATGACTTTGTAGGTTTTGACGCAAAATTATTCTGTGTCATAAGTAATATATCTGACAATTATTTTTTAAATAATACCAAAATAGGTATACGAATATAAGTTGGCAAAGATTTCATATTTATTCTTATTTATGCAAATTAATAGTTTCATGAAGTTAACCTTTTATAATTGGTCTCAAAACTGGCATTATTTCACAAATTATTTTCAAAACTGACATTTTGTTATAAATTGAGCTTATGTATGCTTTTTGTTGTATTTATTGTTTTGAATATCAAATTGAGATTATTTCATCAGTATGAAGTTCATATTAGAGTAATTTCACGTAAAATGATGTTTAATAAAAATAAATGAGGTGATATATTATCTTTATAAGAGTCCGCTACTAGATATTCTAATATGTGATTTTACATTAAAATATTTATATACAAAGTTGATTTAATTCATTTATTTGAAATCTGAAATTTTTTACCAGAATACATTTAAGATTAAATTCATAATCTTAATATAATAAAGGATCACAAATGAAATAAATTTTTATCTAATAAGTTCTATTTAATTATTTTTTAAATTTAAAATAAATGCTTCAATGCCCTTAAATTATAAAAGAGAAACAGTTCAATTAAAATATCTACTTATCTAAGTTATCCTGTATAATATTTATTAAATAATATTTCTTTTACTATTTTAAACAATACGTTTTTCTTTTTGTTTTTCTAATGACAGAATTATGATAGAACTGAAATATCAAGAAAAGGGTGAAACAAGAAAGTGTTCAGTAAATCTATAAAATGAGAGCTTAACTCAATAACATTCCCAGATGGCATTACATGGAAGCGGAGGGACCTTTCAAAACTGCAGGAAATCCATATCCTCCATAATGTTATATAAGGTGCAGAGGAAGGCTGGTTCGACATTCATAGTACAGTTTTGAAGAGAGTCCTGGTTAGAGCGGCACATGATACATCAGATTTCTTTCTTGGCTATTCCAGTATTGCATGAATTTGATTAATCCATGGTTCATTTCCATTAATAGAAGTAAGTTCCCGGAAAAAATCTGCCCTAAAAGCTTCCTTGACAATTGAATTGATTGAATTGTATTCTCATACAATTTAATTGTGACCAAGTTGTGATGTTTGAATGATAGGCAGGTCCTGTTTTGGACAGAAAGCTGGTGGTCCTATTTCCCTGAACACCACAATGAGCGATGATCCACTGAAGAAGAATCTGTTTTCTTTACTTGAGAACAAATTACGAAGATCAAAGCAGTAGTCAGCAACAGAAAACGGAAAGAATCTAGACTTATATTTCTATGAATAATTTGTATGATTAAGTATTATTTTGTCGTTGCTGTTCTCGTGTACCAGCTAGACTGGAAAATTGGTGTGCGCTGCTGCTCTTTTCCAACTGAACCTTATTTGGAGTGGAATTCGACTTTTTTCAGTACACACACACATGCCATAGGGACCCGTTTATAGGGTTGGCAACCATTCACACCTTATTCACACACAAGGAAAGGACAAAGACAGGATAGAGAGAGAGAGAAAGTGCACCCATGCCTGAACCGGGATTCGAGCCCAGGACCTCCCCATCCGTAGTCAAGCATGCTGACCACTAGAGAGTTTGGCCGGCAAATATTATTTTAAATTTATTATATAATATTAAATACATACAGAAAGGCTTATGTATTTTAAAATACAAAACGCAATTTGAATTTTTATGGAAAATAAAATATTTTTTTCAAATAAAATGCCAGAGCAGGAAAATGACAAGAAAGAAGGATTATTTAGAATATTTTATTATACATCAAACATTTACTTATCAGATGCCCGAATATGATGAACAGACATCACTTTATGCTGCCATTAATATTTATATATTCATAACTTCTTTATTTACATGTAAAATATCCATTAAAGTAATGGCGCAGTGTTTAGCCACATTCTAAAAATAGAATATCGTGATACGTAATCTAGGTTTAGCAAAATATATCTATTTTAAAATGGTATTAATAATAATTCTATAATTTTTCAGGCTTATTAAAAAACGAAAGTGCAAAGAAATGTTTAAAACATTTTCTACCTAAAAACATTCATTTTTACCCTTTTTATTCGGAAGCCAAAAATATTTCAAAAATTATTTTAGATATTAAAAGATATTGAAAATTCGATGCATGTATCAATTAAAGCCTAAGAAAAGCAATTTGTGTTCTACGAAATGTGGCAGGAGTCATTCATGATTTCCCAAATATATTTCTTATTTTATTTTTAACTGTGAGTTAGTCAAACTATTTCTCTTGAAATAATAATCTAAAACAGAAGAAGAAAATATTAGTTTCCAATTACTGTTCAAGATTACCGAAAGTAGATGACAGTTCATATTAAATTTGTCATAGATGCCTACTCAAATCCAGAGTATTTTGTTCAATTTCAGAAAGAATTTTCAATAATTCACGGACAAATATTAAATTTCTCGTATTAAAAAAGGTAATAATAATACTAATTTGCCGCCCACAAATATAGATTAATTTGAATTTAAACGTACATTTAGTGTTGTATTATGAATTTTTCTAACATTTGATGTTAAAATCTGATATACATTTAAAAAAAATTTCACTTATTAAATTAAATACAACAGTTTTTAGAGGAAACATCAACAAAATATTTCTTTAATTAATAACATCTCATTTGACAATTTCTTGACTTTATTTCTCTTTTACAAATAATTTTCTTTGAATGTTACTAGCTAAAAAATGATAAATAATTATTTTTATAGAAATAAATAATTATTAGTTAAATTTATATGTTCCGAAACAATTTTAACCGCTGCATATGGAAATGATTTTTTTACAAATTTATTTCTCTAACTTTCAAATTTATTTGTGATAGATTATAACTAATAAAATTGAAAAATATTTATTAATTACTGTTTAGCTATGTGTCAAATACTTAATTCAGATACTGAGAAAAATATATTTTTTATTTTATTTTATTTATTTTATTTATTTATTTATTTTTTTTAATAAAACAGCTTGTTTGATTTGTGTTATGCCATTTTTTGGACAATGAAGAAATTGTATATTTATTGAATAATAAAATATGTATTTCAAGAATATTTAAATTTTAAATCTGCATAATGTATCTATCTAATAACTTATATGAAACAAATGGCATGAAAATATTACATTTTAAAACAGCAGTATGCAAATAAAATGCTTTCTAAAACATCAATCAAAATTTCATACCTTAATTGAGATGGGGATGCAAATGACGCCAACCTAGTAAAATTGAAGTGATAAACAAACAGCTGCTCCCAAGAATAAGCGAACGGAGTAAGTATTCCGATACTTAATCTTCATATATTACGAATTAGAATTTCACAATTTCTGTCATATCTGACAAGTAACGGTGTGATTGTAAAAAAGGGAAGTGATAGTTCTATTGACATCAGAGAGTACAGTTATCCAACTTTAATAAAATTGTGTATCTTAGGAGGCCTTATAAAATATCCTTAATTTGTTCTTCAGTGTTGAAAATGGAAAATCAATATATCCAAATAAATTCGTTTTTAGCAATATTTTGCACTTAGAATTAATTTCTTTTTGTATAGGATTCATGTTATTTTATTTACTTAAAACATTTTATTTGAATTAATCGCAGCATTTAAAATAACTGAATTTACAGAATTCATCAACAACACATATATTTAAGAGTGTCGCTTGCCCTGTCAAGTGGTCAGAAGGCCCAACTGTGGATAGGGAGTTTCTCCGTTCGAATCCCAGTTCGGGCATGGATGTAACTTCTCGTTCTCTCTAACATGTCTTTGCCCTTTACTTTTATGATTAGGTTGCGAATGCTGTCCTACCCTATAAACGGACAACTGTTTCATGTGTGTACTGAGAAAGTCAGACTCCACACTAAAATAAAGTTCAGTTAGAAAAGGTCAGCAGTACACCCAGTAATGCCAGTCTAGTTGCCACAAGACAACATCATTATAAGTATTTAGCATTTAAAATTTACTATACATAAACTAAATTTTAAAAAATATTGAATTAAAAAATTTCCAATAGAAATTTATTTATATTTTCATTCAAAATGTAAATGAACTATAAGTAAGGAATTTCGATAAATATATGTTAAATTAAAACTGATTCAATGATTCGCCGCTCTAGCTACTGTTCTAAATTTTGTATTCATTATGCGAAGCATTTTGTGGTATATTTTATAAAAATCATTTACGCTGCTTAACATTTAAAACAATATTATAAAAAGCTATTACAAAATGTATGAAAATTTTAATACCTATAATTAAATACATTTTTGAATGATTTTCTTGAAATAATGATGTTTTGAAAATTCAGTAAAAACTATTAAATGACTTTTTATACAGTTATGTGAATTGTCATTTTACTATACTTATAAAATCAAATTTAATATATTTTATATATTACAATTTATTCTCAAAACGATAATCGATATTTGTAATCATTTTTACTTAGATTCAAATTGATAAGGTGTACGTAAGTATGAAAAAATGCATTAACTTTCAAAGCATGTTAATACTTGTTAATGGACTCTAATGTTGATTAGCATAAGGTTGTATACGAGGGTCATTCTGAAATTTTTGAGATACAACTAGGTTTTTAAAGTTATATTTATTAAATTTTAGGTGTGTTTAAGGTAGTCTCCTCCAGCATCAACGCACAATTGTAGACGAATTTTCCACGCATTAAATGCCTCAAGCCTTTCATTTCTTGGAATAGATGAAAAAAATGCATTTATAGCCACATCAATCTCTTCTTCTGAATGAAAACGACGTCCACGTAAGTTCTTTTTTTAGATTAAAGAATAAACAAAAGTCGCACATAGCTAGATCAGGTGAATACGGCGAAGGTTCGTTCACTTTAATTTGTTTTTGTTTAAGAAACTCAACTGTTAATCCGGCTGTATGTGAAGATGCATTGTCATTGTGAGGCATTAGTCCCCTAACATTCAGTTCTTGTAGAATTTCTGGAAGACATTTAGTGGTATACCAGCTTGCTGTTACTGTCTTCTGTCCTTCCAACTTCCCGTACTTCTGAAGAAAACGGCATACATCACTTTTTTCATTGCGTGTTGTTTTTTCACCATCATCTTCAAAGACCCATACATTGCTTTGTTGACGTGTTGGAACGTCAAAAAACAGTATGTATGCGTACGTACGTGTACGCATACATACTGCTTTTTGCACAGTACGTGTTCATCACCTGTTACAGTTTTAGAAATGATGCGGTGGCCACCATCATTTAGCAATTTGAGAGTTTAAAGAAATTCTTAAATTACTTATTCTGACACGCTCCTCTTTTTGGTGCTCAGTTAGATTATGGGTAACCCAACAGCAAACTACTTTTTTCATATGTAATTCTTCATTAATGATTTTGTGTTTATCTGTAGATCCAATGTTAAGTTATTTCTGTATCATTTTATAGGTACAGCGATTATCAGCCATTAACATTTTTCGTATGGCAGACACATTATCCGGGATTACTTCCGACGGCGGCCTTCCTGTGTGTTCTTCATCCTGAAGAAAACTGCGACCTCTTCTAAATTCTATAAGCCATCTGAATACAGTAGCATGAGCTGGAGATTCATCACCAAATGCTAATTGCAACCGTTGAACGCATTCTTCTTGATTTAATCCTGCTTTAAAATCGTAGAAAATCATAGCGCGAAAATGTATATCGCGTCAACTCCATTTTCTCTTCTGTTTAAAATTTATTCTACACTAAACAAGTTGAAGTAAGTCAGTAAGAAATCATCTTCTGTGTTAAAATACTTTGTATTTTAAAATTAAACCTTTATTTTTATTTTGTAAATTCTTGTCTATGCGTATCTCAAAAATTTCAGAGTAACTTTCGTATAAAAATTTAAATGCTTATTACATTTATTTCCTGTAAAAGAAGGTTTTACGGCAATTAATTTTTAATATAGTATGCAAAATATAAGAAACCTGAATTACAAATATACAACTGCATTGTACTGTAGTATTATTTTAAAATTTTTGTATTTATGATTCACATTGAAAAATATTTGCTTCATGAAGTCATTTAATAAAATAATTTTTAAAATTAGTTAATGTTTCTTATAACTAATTCAAAATAATTAATTAAAAATCATCTTTATGTTATTATACTTACGTATATTTTATGTTTTATTTTAAATATATGTTTAGAATTCTACCATTTAAATTCAAACCAGATATATAGAATTAATAAAATATATGAAGATAAATTTTTATTTGTTGAATTTAAAGCAAATTTCGAAGATTTGACTGTACCTATAAATATCATGTAAACATCATTGTTGCACATCATTACTTTTGTGCAACGTTACTGTTACTGGAAACATAATTATACATTTATTTACAATCAAAAATCAGCCAAAATTAAATATTCAATATGTTAAGTGATTTAATAAATGGAAGAATGCATGTATGTATACATTATATGTGAATAGTAACTTTTTCCTTCGAATTGATAAAAGAAAATCGGATAATTATATCCATTGGTAGAATGTGTTAAAAAATTACTATCATTCAAATAATATAACTTAATTGTGTTACAATAAATGGTGTAAATATTTACGGAAAATGTAACTTGTTTTTAAAACTTCTTTTTTGACAATTTTTTTTGTTATTAAAGTAGTAGAGTATAGCATGCAATATACTGCAATTATCTCAAATGAAACTATTTATTTTTTATACATTCTTTTTTACTTTAAGATGGGTGTTGTTATCACTTTTATCGCTCATCTATGACTTGGTTGATTTCAAATACTTCTGTACCACAATTTCTTAAGGAATTATTTTTCTAAAGTGTAAATAATGTTATCATTATTTATATTCAAAACAAAAAAAAATCTTTCATAATGCATCTCTCTTGAAAATATAATAAAAAGAATATTATCTAATCGGATGAGATTGTCATGGATTTCTACCAGAATTTAGAAAAACAAAACATAAATTTCTCTGATAGCGCCAATAAGAAAAGAAAAACAGATGCAATAAATGGCACTGAATAAAATTATTTTTAAAAAAAAAAATCTCAGAACGTCACCCACGGTCTGATAGTGAATTCTAAAACTTTCCCGCTATTGGCTGGTGATGTTTCGTACGTCAGAGCCAAACCACCCGATTTCATCCAATCGTTATAGAGTGTCTGATTAAAAGTTGGAGGCTCGTAGCTTTCGCGTTCATACAACTCGCATTTTTCGAGCTTCGTCTAACGCAGATTCTCGTTGTCTAAGCAACAATACTCAATTGTTTCCTGAATTCCAGCAGCTCATTTGCATTCGGAGAAAAACAACTCCTTTCGAGCATGGCCAACAGGTATTTTTCGTTTTGAGAATAGAATAACAATCAAAACTTTTTATATTATTATACAAGTTCTTAAAAAGTTCTTAAAGGTATGAATATATTTTTTTAATAAAATAGAAATATGTTTTTAAAAATCATTTGCATGATTAATAAATTTAATTTAAGCACACATATTTCATAAAACCGTATGTTAACTATTGTAAAGTCATAAATACATTTGTTATTACATTAAATTAACACTTGAGATTATTTTTATAAATTAGATAAATAATTTAGATTGTGACATCTTTGGTTAATCTAAGTTTTTAGAACAAAATCCAACTTATATATCTTCCCTCAAATAGTAAAATGAAAATTCAGTAAAGTCTATAATTTTGTTACAAAAGTACTTTTAAAAATTTCCTTTTGTTTTCAAATATATTTTATTGCCTTAACATAGTATTTTATAATAAAATAAAACCACAATTCAGTATTTCTAACAATTCTACATTTAAATTAGTATAAAGTCTAATCTATTACAAGTATATGATAGTATTTTTAAAATTTTTTTTTTCATTTAACCATATTCAATTTTCAGAATTAACGAGTTTTATACAATTAAAATTATGTATTTTTTATTAATCATACAATATTATTAAATTTTATATATTTTATGCTATTAATCTTATTAATTTATAGGTCATTCAATGTAAGCACTATTTTCTAAGGATCTTGATTATTTCATTTAAAAATGTAAATTTCAATATTATATAGATTGAGTAATAAAAATATAAACAAAATTTCTTAGTTTATCTTAAGTAGTTAGTTTATCTTAAGTTTAGATTGAGTAATCCTTAATGTTTTTTTGATTGAAAAAATGTATTTAACTAGTTAATTTAATTTCTTTAATTATAAAAAGCATGACTAAAAGTTAATACTTGAACATTATTTTAATGAAACATTTTTCGTCCTTTCATGTGCATTGATTTGACTTTTCAATATATGTATGATAATAAGCAAAATAAATATACATTTAAAAAAACATGTAAAAGAACATAAAAGGCAATATTTTAAACTTAATTTTTTAAATAATTTATGGTTGTTAAATTTAATGAATGATGAATGTGAAGATTTTGGCTGATACACCAATCTGTAATTACATTAACTAAGTTCTTTTTTTTAACTGCTTAATGATAGTTGACTTGCAATAATTATTGCTTTAATGCTTTCATTTCATACAATATTCATTTCAAAATACTTTCTTACTATATATATATAGTTTTGAAATCTATATTTAATTATGTGATTAATTAATTTTTACCAGCTTCTTTATTTTTGATATACAAAAAATGTTCTTCAAATGATCCTTAATTGTATTCAATACAAGTAATTTAAACATGGTTAATAATTTTAAACACTAATATTTGTATATAATCACAAATTTTCTTTTTTTTTTCACTTTAAGACTTTTTAAAAATTTATAGATTAAATATGTTAATGTAGCTTACGTTTTCTGTATTTTAAAGTATCACACCATTTGTGAAAATTTATCTTAAATTTTTGTTATCATATATCAGTCAATTCATACACTCGTATATTTATAATTTTTAATTGAATTTAAAAATTGCGTGTGGATTATTATAATCAATATCAAACGTTAAATATTTTGTTAACTTAATAAATATAGGTAGCATTTTAATTATCTCTGTTTATTACTTCTATTCTTGCAAATGTCAATTTAAATGAAAAATTTATTTATTATTAAGAATTACTTAATTTCTTGTTTCTACCAATCAATTTATATATATTAAATCCACACTATCAAAGTACAAAATATTATATTTTAGAATTTTAATTTTACGAGCTCAATTATAATGATTTTATATAAATACTATTTGGAAATCGTTATCCATGTGATATAATTGAAAAGGAATATAAAAACTTTCATCATAACTGAAATTCATGTTACTATCAATATATTCACAGCTCACAGCTCTTTTTACTAAAGGACATTCATAAAGATAGTTAGCTATATTAGTTAAAAGAAATGAATGTATTTTAGTGGTCACAACAGATAAACTGATTTGGGAGGAAACCCAGTGAATAATATTTCAAGTAATGTCACTAAACGTCGATAACCTGTTGAGGAATAGTTTTACTGACTATTCAGTATGCAAAACATATTAGTGAGGTCTCATTTATAGTTTTTAATGTACGATAACTAAATTATATTAAGTGTGATTAAAAATGCACAGAAAATTGTTATTTGTAAATTAGCTTTATTTGAAAGCTACACACAAATTTTTGATTGATTATGGGGTCTTGGGATAGTAGGAAATTATGGGATATTTGATATATTAAGTAAACTCTCGGAGTTATATATTTTTTATACATTCCAAAGTAATGCATTATTGATAATTATACCTAATTACAAACCTCTGAATGAAAATATAAATCACTAACAATACATGTTATAGTATTGTATGGATGGTTTAAAATTTTCTGAATCTTTGTTTCAAGAAAATTTTACAAAATAAGATCACATGTGCTTCAGTTCATTACTTGTAATTTATAATGTTGATTGTTAATTACTGCTTCATACATTTTTGATAAATTAGATTAAAAACAACCACAATTACATTTAAATTAAATATTATACGAGAGAGAAATTTTTAGAGACATTTATTCATGGTATATAAAAGATTAATTAAGGAAAACTCTGAGAAAATGTTTGTTTGAAAAAAGTGTTTTAAAATAAAATAGTACTTATAAAATATAATTTTAATAAAATTGCCTCCCTTTTAGAATTTATCCTTCATATGCATATGTAATTATTTACGAAAATGTTTCTAAAATTGTTGTAAAATATATATCGACGTCACTAAAAGTTCAAGCCACTCTCTTTGAGGTAAATAGCCCTAAATTCTATTCCAGGCACAATTGGGCAGGAAGACTAAATATTTTGTTATCCATTTGTTATAAGGATTGCTGAGAAATTTTACAGATCTTTTATATGACATATGTATGGGAGGAGTCAAAATAGAGAAATTGGTTTGTTATGAAACACGATACATAATGATTCAAGTGATGACACTACACGTCTTTAACCTGCTAACAGATACTTTTATCGATGTTCAGTTTGCTAAACTTGTAAAAGCAAGACACCACACTTATAGTTTTTAATATAAGATAGTTAAAGTTTAATAAATGCAATTCAAATATGCGCAGAAAATTGTTAATTGTTCATTAGCGTTATTTTGAAGTTACACGCAAATGATTAAAAATGATCTGTAGTTAGAAATGAAGAAATCTTTCTGAGTTATGTTTTAAATGCATCCCAAAGTATTGCAGTATTGATGATTATACCTGATTACATAGTTTTGGACGAGAATGTAAAATGCTAACTTCTAAAACTAACAGCTTCAAATTTTTGGAATCTTTGTTTCAACAATTATTACAAAATTGGTAAACATATGCTTCAGTTTATGACTTGTAATTTATATTGTTCATTTCTGTATCATTCATTTATCCTGACCTAAATTTAAAAAATATTATATTTTCGTTTGAATTATTTATTACATTATATATTTAGTAATACAAACTCATAGTATATAAAAGTTTATTTAGTAAAAACAAAATAAAACAAAAAAATGTTTAGTTAAAACATGTTTTAAAATAAAATTGTGTTTGAAAATAGTTTGAATAAAAAATTTTTACTTTTAGAAATTTTAATTTATTTTTATTTTTTGGCAAAATCTATCTTAAATATATACCTCACTATCGCTTCTAGTTTAAAATATCAAGTTCACCATAGTCCTTAAAGTAAATAGACTTATGTTTTGTTCTAGCCACAATTAGACATTACTAATAGATGTCTTGTAAACCATTTTGTCAGAATGAGAGTTTGATAATTTTCCAGATTTTTCACATCTGATATATATGTGAACATCTCTTTGCATCGAATAAAAACTTTTTAGAAAGCAATAATATATAGTAAATATTTAAAAGCTTTACAAGCTGCTAAATTGTCCAGGGTGCCAAAATTAAAGATATAAGATTTAATTATTTCCTTTTCATTGTATAATTAAAATATTTTACTATTAATACACCTATTATTAAATAATTACAAGTATTATTAAGTTAATAAACATTGTGAAAAGTTTAAATTTGTGAGTTATTTCCTTCCAAAACCAATAAAATTCTATTATAAATTATTTGTTTGAAATGTTTGTAACTAAAAATGAGATTCATTTCATTTATTGTACTATATATTAAATACAAAAGTTTTCAGGGTATTATATAACATACGGGAAAATAAGTTATATGTACCATATTTGATATCACATAATCTGTTTAGTATAAATATGTGCATTCATTTTAGTTATCATAATTCAATATTATTTGTCAGAAAAATTCATGGAAATTCATTAACAACATATGGGAGCTTATAATAGTCTCATAAAACACTGAACAAATTTAAATCTGACAATGTCCACCACATTTAATATAATCTCCACCATATTGAAACACATTTTTTTAATTTTGTGATAAGGTTTAAATACAATTTAATGAAGCCGACAAATGATTTGAACTAGTAAAATGTTTAGAAGAATATTCTTATGCCGAACAAAAAATTTCTTACAGTTATGATTTTAAATGTTATACTTGTTTGTATAAAATAATATTTTTACAGTTTTTCTAAACATTATAAAACAAAAATCTCTTTTGTGATTTTTTATTAATCTTTATTCTCATCTCCAATTAAATTATTCCCATTCTTTTAGGACTATTTACATGAATATTCAAAAAATTCAAAATTTGAATGAATTCAAAAAGTCAAAAGTTTATAAACTACGATTGATACCTTGTTTGAATTTTTAGAAAAAATCGTAATCACAATGAAATCAAAGACTGCAATTTACTTATTACATTCTTAAAATTTTTTTAAAAGCTTTCATACAATGAAATATTTAGTATTATAAGGCAGAAAATGAATATTAATGCAGTTTTTAGGTTTATAGACTTACATGCTCCTTAATTTAAAGCTTATCAATAGATGCACAACGTGAACTAGAGCAATTTTTATAAACGGTTTGCTTACTATTCCAAAAAAGATTAAAAAACTACCAGTAAATTCATATTTAGAATTTTTAACTAGTTATGGAAATTAACTAGTTATGGATTTATTATAAACTAGTTAACTTTAACTAGTTATGGAAAAATATTTCACAAGTTAATACCGTATCTTATGTTAAAAAAGGAAATTTATGGTTAGTCACTGTTGATATATATTTCATGTATAGTTTCATTTTATTAACAGAAGTTCGTTTATATCAAGGCTAAGCATGACTAAAATTTTTTTTGCCTTTTTTTGTACATATTTATTATTTTAAATAAAGAAAATGATACAGTAATTGAATGAAATTTTAGTTGTATGCAATGAAATTTCAGTTTAGAAAGTTGAATTTATGTTGCGTTAAACATAGAGTTTACTATTTATTCTAAAGTGATTAATTAAAGGAGTTTTCCATGTCTGATAGTTATTTCTGTAGGGAAGATAATATTGAATCAAACATTATAAAATATTTTTGTATGTATCAAATTAATCAACTAGATAAATAAGTTTAAGTTAAAATAATTAATCACATTTGATTATTTTTAAACAATGCAACTAATGCGATATAATATAAAATTATTTTAACACAGATTATAAAATTTAATCTTCAATAAGATAAATTTTATTCTAATTTAAATCCATTTGCTTCTTGATTTGTTTACTTCATATTTGCTCTTGGCTTATTAGATAATTAGTTACCTCATTCAGAAATATATTTTCCAGTTTTTATTTATCATGTGTAAAAAATTTGAAAATAGGAATCATCAGTAAAAAATCCTTCTGAAGTTATGCTCTTAGAGATATATAAAACTTAAATTCTATTAGTTTAATATTACTAAAAAATGTGGACTGTATAGAATAACAGAAAAAATAGCAAGAGATAATACGCTAGATATGGTTTATAAAATTCCTAAATACGAAGAAAGAAGACGAAATACTGACCTGTTATTAGCTAAACTATAAATTAAAAGAAGTATATAAAAATTTTCCATAGCGAAGTGAAATGAGACAGCTAGATTAATTTTGCATGAAAATCTCAAAAACACTTTGCAAATAATAATTTTTAAATCAATGATAATAAGTGAGAGAAGACAAGTATAAAAAGTGCACCACTTTTTATTTAGACTTTTTTTAATTTTTCATGAACATTTAATATTTATTTTATTTTTTATTAGCAAGCAATTGAAAATAATTTTTTGCGTCAGATGTTTTGGAGAAAAGATTTTGTAATAAAAACAGTTATTTGATGCGATAAAAATCCGTCTTTTCTAGGTAGATCTATTTGTACCCTGTATTTTAACATGGAAAAATGATGTCCGTATTCATTGTGTTTTAAGTACATTTAAAATGATAGTTACGTATAAGTGTTTCAATATATTATTCAATTATTTTTCATCATATATTTATCTGTATTGAACTCAAAAGATCTAATTCATTATACTATAAAAATTATATTTTTACTATGAGTTATATTCCTTTGAAAATGTAGAATTTATAGAATGAAGATTAAGACAACAAATGTTGCATTTCTGAAATAGTTCCCGATTCATATAAGATAATTAAGATAGGACATTATACATTTTAGATATTTTTCTCTATTTTCCACTATTATAATCAAAGAAATACATATATTGTAAGTGGATATTTTATAGATTGTTAAAATATATTTATTGGAATAAACTTGCAGAAGAAAACTCTCATGTTTTAAATCACTTTTTTATGAAAATATAACAAAATATCATTTGATTACTTGAGTGAAAAGAATTTAATACTTATTTTAAACACTACACTGAAAATACAGAAATTCATTTTGAAAAATGTAAGGAATATCATCTCTGAGATACCAATACAATCATCAAATAAATCTAAAGCAATACTATTATTTGATTTTTTAGCTTTTTCTCTGGATATCGATGCAATAATAAATAAAAAGTCATAATAAATTTGAGAAAAAAATTTATTTAAGAATCTGATTTAAAATATGTATAGCAACAAAGTAAAAATATCGAAGTCATGAAAATCACTAGTTGTCTAAAATCGTAATATTTAGATACAAAAGTAATATCATATATTACATTTATGTAACGAAACGCTTTCGTAACATTACCCTAAAATGAAATCAACGTTAAAATAAATTCTTTTAGAAGAAAAGATAACGATTTGGGGAAAAATATTATTGTAAATTCATGTGAGTTCAAAGCAATTTCAAAAAATTTTTTCCAATTTTTTTATACAAATTCTTGATTTCCGAAAGGAAAAACATTTATTTAAAAAAGATATTTTGCAGCATATTGAATATGGCGTGTTTTTTCTACATTAGAATAAAACTATTTATAAATAAATACATATTAATTGTTAAACACCATTTTTTTAAGAATAAAGTTAACTAGCAACAGTTACTTAATAGAAAACTTACACACATTTTTGCTTTAAAAAGCATGATGAAGTTATTTTTTAATATGTATATTACACTGATTAAATTAGAAATACACAACTGAATTATTCTTATGTGCCATATGTGATAATACAGGCCAATATGTCTTATGTTCCGTAGCTTGAATTGTTGCTTATTAAGCACCTGTGTCCAGCACTGCTTCTCTGACAGTCCATTGTCCTTCTCTGGCATTTCCAAAATTGTTTCTTTAATTTAGGATCATCTGCCTAAAAATTATTTTTGTTCGGCATATCTTATGCTTCCATGAGATGCCCATAATAAGTCAATTTCATTCTCACGATTTGTTCAATTTACCACCAACATTCTTTTTTAAGGTCATTAGATAAAGGATTTGTTTTGTAGACAGAGATAATAAAAGGTAGGTGAAGTTCCAGGATACGGGCTGCTTATGCAAGAACAAAAGCCCAGGACGAGAAGCAACAGAACCTGAAGTGGTTGAAAGAATTCGTGAATTGCTTTCACGGAGCCCCTCAAAATCAATGCTTCGTATAGGTGCAGAACTGAATGTTCCTCCCACAACAGTGTGGCGTGTTTTATGGAAGCGTCTACAATTAGAGCCATACAGATATCAGATAGTCCAGGCTTTAAAACCTACATGCAAACCAATGCGAAAGGATTTTTTCCAGAAATTTCAAGAAAAGCTCGACGTAAATGGATTCGAGAACAGATTGGTGTTTACTGATGAACCCACGTTCCATTTATGTGGCAAAGTTAATCGCCATAATTTGCGATTTCGGGACACAGAAAACGCCCATGTAACATTAGAATATCAGCGTGATTCTCCCAAGGTGAGCTTTTTCTGCGCTTAAACTAACAGTTGGGCTTTGTCCCATTTTTACGGAAGTCCTACCCCAGTTTGAGGAAGCTGTTCTTATTTTCATTTTGCAGCAAATGGTGCTCCCCCACATTGGAATATTAGCGTACGTGAGTTCCTGAATGAAAGTCTACCCCATCGTTAGATTGGTAGTGCTAGGCTACAGGATTTGACATTATTTCATTGGCCGACGAGATCTCCAGGTCTAACGCCCTGTGATTTTTTTCTCTGGAATTTCCTTACAGACAAGGTGTTAGTGTCTCCACTTCCTCAGGACTTAGAGAAACTGAAGCAGCGGAAAACTGCAGTGTTGAACTCCATCACAGGCGATCTGCTATCACGAGTGTCGCAGGAGCTTGATTACCGTGCAGACATTTGTCATTTCACCGGAGAGGCATATATTGAAATCCTGTAGAAACTTAAATAACTGTAGTTTCGAGATAAGTTTGAATTTTTTAAATATATTAATTAAAACCTTCACAAATCATGTTTTCTTCTTGCCCCATTCAATATGCAATACCCTGTATATATATGTGTGTGTGTATGTGTGAGTGTATAATAGAAGATTATTCATAAATTCATTAGGTATATTTGATTTGAATATATTTTATATTTAATAATTAATATAATTTCACACTATATTTCATTTCTAGTTATTTCATGAAATACAGTTAAAAAACTATTCAAAAATTATTTATAATATTCGATAGCCTATTCTATTTAGTTACGGAATGTAAAGTTTGAGATTGTAAGAAAAGCTTAATTGATTATATCTTTTATTTTTGTATATTAAATAATAACGCAGAAACGAATGATGCAAAATGAAATGCTTTAAATATTGAGATATAAAATTTATTGGCAATATTAATGTGAGCAATTCAAATTTAATTTTTACTGTTTAAAAATATTTTTTTTTATTTGTTTCAGGATTTACATTATAATAATTTTTTTTTTGTCACGAGATACGAAAAACAAAAGTACTATATTGAATAAATAAAAAAAATTATAAAAAATTTTTGAAACTAATGGATAAAGAAACATAATATTTAATAACGAAGAATTCTCTTAAATCATATTGTTGATGAATTGAATTAAAATTTAAGCTAAGAATACTTTAAATATAATTTCGATTACTAAACTGCTTTAAATTCATAGAAAAGTGTAATAAAACTATTTAAAACATTATAAATAAAAGATAAAATATTTTATGTATGTCACTTTTTTATTTCATAAAATTACTTTTTAAGCGGTTTTCATTATTATAAATTTATAATCTTATACATGTTATGAAGTGAAATTTTTGTAAAATGATTCCTTTCAGAATAAATAAGTTTTTCAGGCATGTCAATAAAAATTATTTTATATCACATAAAATCTGTTTTATAAAGGATATCATCGAATAAAAAGTCAAAAAATATCGAATTATAAAGAAAACAGATGAAAAGTTTTATTTTATTATTTTTATTTACTGAAAATCTCTTTAATGCAATATAAGGGATTTTCTAATGTACTCATAAAAATATTATTATACTTTTAAAATGCACTCATTTCTCTCACTGCCATTATGTCATTTTAATATAAATATTCTTATAATTTTGGCAATTAGCATAGATCATATCGAGTTTATTTATAATGTAAATGTAATTAACTTCAAGTTAGAATTATAAATATTCATTGTACTCTTGAAGTCTTCATTCAAATGAATTCAATCTAAGAATAAACACCGAAATAAAGTCGTGAATAACAATAAAGGACTTTCCACATATGGTTAACAATAAAACATGATGCTGGCTTATGTATAAACATTTTATGTAGTTTCAAAGGAAGAATGATTGAAATTATTAAAATCAATCTATTTTAAGAAAATTGATGTTTTCGATTTTGATTGAAACATTTAAAAGGATATAAAAAATGGTGTCTGGTTTGTTTTAATTTGCTATACATGATTGTTTCAAAAGAAAGCCTAATTCATAGGAATTGGTAGAAATTGCACTTTTTGATAAGAATTCCTCACCATTACATGTTAAGTTTTAATTGCTAATTGAAAGAGAGCCCCTACAAATATAATTACTGATCAGAGCGCTTAAAGGAATTGGTACATTAAATTATAGTGAAAAGATGATGAGAAGATCTCTCTCTCTCTCTTTTACTACAAATGCAAATGCAACAAAATAAATGAGATAATTTTCACTGAGAAAATGTTTAATTTAAGTTAGGAATACTTTAATCAATTTATAATTAGAAAAATATCTATATGTTTGGGAAAGAGCGTTTCTCAGGCATGATGATGCGCTGAAATAGTTTCGCTTATGTTAAGAAATCACATTTACACATCTTAACATAGTTACTATTTCTTAGAAAACTATTTAAGTTAAAATTTTGTGACATGAAAAGTTTCAATCAAGACGTTAATATCTCTAAATAATTCAGGTGCTATTCAGGTTTATTTATTAAGCACGAACAACATTAGTATATTTGATATTTTAAATATTACGCTTAATTATAAAGTAGATTATACATACGTAATAAGACGATACGTAGAAGTAGTAAAGATGAAAGCAAATACAATTTATCTTATAAAATGCATCTGTCTTTAATAAAACATCTTTACAAGTTTTATTTCTCAAAATTGTGGAGAAGGTAGTAAAAGAAATTATTAAGTGATCAAAACTAAGGTTTCTCAAGGACTTTAAAAATTATAATTAATTTTACATAATTGTAAAGAAAACAAAAGAGATTTTGATTAATTTTAGGGAAATTTTTTCATTTATTAAAACATATTAATATTGAGAGCAAAATAATTTTCGGTTTGTTAAATTGACACCAACTTTAAGATACTCTGAAAGTAGAATTTAGTGTAAAGGCTTCTTAACATCGATAAAGAAATGTCACCTGCTAAAAGAACAAATCAGTAATTGTTATCCATATTCCAAAATAACAGAGAAGCAAGCTCAAAAAACCTCTATAAATTTATCCTGACTTATCCTGTTTTGTTGCATCCAAATATGCCTGCATAAAGCAGGAAATATTTGATATACCATTCTTCATTGCTTAACATTGGCTTGGATCTCAATCTCTGTAAGAATACAGTCCAACTATAAACTCATACGATTCTTTGCAAACATTTCTATTTGCAAATAAATTTTCTAAAATTTTGAAATTTTGTTTTTTGAATTTATTTATTTGAAATTAATGTAAAATTGATATAAACGTAGGCATTGAAAATTTAATAAAATATAGGACATAATATAAATAAATAATTTCTATTTTAAAATCTTGATCATTCCTTGAATCAATTAAGTATACTTACCAATCAAAATATATTAGATTACTTCAAACCACCATTTATAAAAAGTCACTAAAATTATTATATGTATGAAAATATTAATAATAAAGGAAATAGTATGTGATTCAACTTAAAATAGAGAATAAATATATTTGAAGAACGATCTATAATTTGAAATAATTTTATGAATAATAGTAGTTTTAAGGATTTTTTTAACATCTAAACGTATTATGCATTTAAATTATGTTTCTCCATTTTGTATTTTACATTTTCAAATCACAGGCTTAAAATTTTAAAAACATATAAAGATTTTGAGTTTCTTAAAAAAGATATCGCATATATGAAAATATAAAATACGAATCATCTTGGTTTAAAGTTTATCAATATTTTTGAGAATAAAGTATACTAAATGTTAAATTTATGAACATATTTTCTGTAGATATTTTGACAGATTCAAGATAATTTGCTTTATTTTGGAAAATATCACAAATCAGGAATCATTTTAGGAGATTTTATTTAAGGAATAATTGGAATTCTGATCATAATAATTGCATTTGATTTTTTTGTGTTAATACATTTTGTGATTATTTATTGTTATAAAGCACGAGTGAAATAAAGTAAAATAATAACAATACTTACGCAATTTTATAGCTCTAAAATGTCCTTCAGTAGATTATTTACTGTGATTTTTAAGAAAAATAAATTTTAATTATTATCTTCAAAAATTATTTATCAATTAGGAGGAAATAGTCAAGGGAAACATACATAAGCATCATTAAATTAAAAACTATATTTACTTGCGTACTAAAAATAATCAGCCTATAAAATAATACAAATGTTGGATCAATTCTACGTCAGTAATTTTAAAATTATATACTGTTCAAAATTCTAGAAATTTCTATAACAATTCATCCCAAGACAGTTTACGTGAATAGGCCAGCCGTTAGCCAGTAAAAGATAAGAAATGCATTTATTTGGTAAAAATTATTTCTTTTAGTTTTAGAGAGTAGGTCCCAAATATAGTCATTAATTATTTAACCAAGAAAGTCAATTACGCCTTCTTAGATTTCTTTTATATTTCTTATAAGCAATTTGTTGTTAAATAGTTAAAAGAACCCAGATGTCGGAAATAATTGTTAATTTATTTGATTTCTTACATGTCTATTTTCTTTTACTCTACAATTCAAATAAAATATTGGTAGTGCTCTTGAAGCTAAATTTTTTGTTCAATTGTAAGACAAATGGTTAAGTAAATAAACTAATGATTTTTAATGGAGAAGGTTAAGTATTATTTAGTATATAATATATCATTATTTATAAAATTTTATGATATCTAGTATATACAAGTAAATTCGTAAATAAAAACGTGTATTTAAAAAAGTGTTTATATGCTGCAAATTTATATTGAAATTTGATACGGATATTTGCTTGTTTCTAAGGAATAAAATTATTTGCAGAATGCATGCTAAAGTATCATTAATTTAATCATCATGTTTTAATAAGACAGGGGTTAATAATTAATTATGTGAAAATTTTACATAAATTAGCATTACCATATTATAAAGATTTTTGTGATATTTTAAATATTAGATAGTTTATCATTTCGTCATATAAATGAATTAAGGAAATTATTAAGAGTTTTCTTGGAAATTTATATCTAAGATTTTATTACTTTGTTAGAAATCATCCGCACTTTTATGGAAATCCTATGAACCGCTTGATAGGGAGGAAATTTAAATTTCATCCGAAACAAACGAATAATTTCTTAAAAATCGAATAAATAACAATAATTATGATAGTTTGAGGTTTAAATGGCAGACTGTATTTAAATAATTGACTTTTCTATGTAATGTGATATTTTCTATTGTTTGAAATGTATCAGAATGTAAACTGAGAGACCTCATAAATATTATTTCCCATTCAATGGTCGCCTTCTAGGCAAATAGGCAAATGAATATCATAATCTATCATAAAATATTTGAAACTTATTTTCAAGTATTGTGAGTACATTATAAATTTAATGATGGGCTATACTTAAAAATCATTAGTTTATATGATTATTGCGTTAAAAATTTAAATACTTTGATTTTATTTATTAAAATAATGTTAGGAACAAAATTACTGTATTCTTATTTAATATTTGAAATATAACTCTTTGAACCATGACTTTTGCTATATTAGTTGCCTGTTAAAATGAATTAATGATGAAAAATGGTCATTGATCAACATTTCGTTTCAAAATATTAAAAATAAAATAATCAGCATCTTATTAATTTTAATTGTTTTTCTTTCCAAAAAGAAATTAAAGATTATTTTTAATTTCCAGATATAATTGAGTTTTGTGACCAATCAAAACAGATCTAATTACATTTAGAAACACTGAAAATAAAACCTCATTATTAGTTTAATATCATTTTCAATTAAAAAGTATTCTAGTGCAGGAAAATTAATAGAAGTTAAACATCGGTTCATCAGAAAAAGGAAATTAATACATTTATTTCCAAATCCTCAGAATGAGAATAAATTTTCTAAAAAAATAAAAACTTTTATAATCAACTCTATATTTCTTGAAAATTCAAGTCTTAAAATTTGCATTTTGAAACAAAAATGATGAGAAGTGAAAATTTAATTTAATCCAACTTGAGAATATAATAATAACTCAATTGTAGTGTAATTCTCAGCTTTTTAAAGCTGCCACGCTTTAAGAAGTGGAAAATGATTTAACAGCCTGGGCAGAGATTTTGTAATTTTAAGTACGGCAAAGTGAAAGTTAGTAAATTACAAAAGGTAAATATTCAAAACAAATTTGTAGATTTACATACTAAATTTGTTTGATTGAGCTGGTTATTTTCGGTCTGAAAGTTAGCAGTATTCCTTTTGTTAAATTAAAACAACTAAATTTTAAAAAATCTCAAAAGTTTTTTTTTATTTTTAAAATCGTATATTTTAAAATAAGAGATACAAATAATCAGCAAAATATTAAAAAAGTAATATCATAAAGTTGAAAGTGAGATAAAAGTGCAAATTGTTTTTCTTCATTATTTACTTTTTTTAAAATTAGATTAATTATTGCAGCAAATATTGTTCAATTAAGCAAAAAACGGAAAATTAATTAAACAGTTTTGATGAAATTTTACGTATTTAACAGTAATATCAATGTTATTTTGAAGCCAAATTTTTATGACACTTTCATTTTTCTGGAAACTGGTCTTCAAAATTTCATTAATTATAAGTATTTCACCAATTTTCCACAATCAAAACTTCTGCTGTCTTAGTCTTCATACAGAATTATGTATTCCACTGTATTAGTTACCACATCAAAATACCTATAACCATCCGGTAAAAAATCCTTGTTCAAAGGCTTACCATTTTAAAGTTAATTTATGATGCATTGAAAAGTTTTTCTTGGCTTTCATGCGAAATAGACAAGATTGAACATTGGCTGATCTGGTTTCGACTGAATTTCTGCTTCCACAAAATGAAAATTTTAAGGAAGATGGAAATAATAGGTTTTATTGTAGTCAGTTTGATTTCTTGGCGATGAAAATGAGCAGTGATTCCATTGAATTTTGAGTAATAATCAATCATTTACATACATCTATTTCAAATTTTAGTTACATGTCTTTCAGAACTTCTTAATTATCTCAAGAATAGTATAGAAAAGATCCCAAAGTCAAACATCGAAGGACAACTAAGGCAGCTTTGTGTGTAGAAGTTTAAGACAAAATTCATAATTTTTCTAACTCTAGTGACTTAATAATCGATCATTAAAACAATTACAAAGAATTTTGTTCAAAATTAAAGGAACATAATGTAATTACTGATAAACAATTATCACTGTGATTTTTTACAATTCTAAATGAAGACATATTTTTTCTCACAAATATTCTTTGACAGGAATAAAAATCAGTCCACGTTGACTATCTGACAAGCTTCTCTCAAAAAGCATTTCGATTAATATTTTTCCTTCATAAAAAAGGCGTACAGTAAAGTTCTATTAGTATTAGGTTTGACTCATAAACATGAAAAGGATGTTAATTTCGTATTAAACGCTCTTATAAGGTAGAATTAACAATTTTCTTTCAAATTATTATTGAATCTTTAAATATTTGGATATTTTATGAACTTATGTGGGACTGGATAGAGCCATATCATTTTAAAAAACATCTATGACAACATTCAGTAGCAATTCATGCCAAGAATATGAGCTTCCGAGATTTAGCAATTTATTTAAGTATATAATAAAAACTTATAAAATTATAGGTATAAATTTTGAGGAGGTTGCTAGTAGGCTGTGAGGCTGTCGGAATTATCGAAAGCTTGTTTCTGCTATTCATGGAATGATAATTGTTTTAAATTTTAATTGTGAGTATTATTATTCGCAAATGCTATTACAAACAAGTCTAGTTTAAATGGTAATACTACACCACACGTTGTTATACACCCAGTACGTGTGTTCAGAGATAAAAAAACAAATATGAATTTTGGACTAAATTAATTATAAAAGAAGATTGAAAATAAAAAATTGTCAGAAACGAAGCGAACAAAAAGATCAATTAAATTAAGAGTAACAAGGGCCATGTTAAAATTAACAATAAAATGACGTTCGAATTTATATACGCATCTGTTAAATTTGGAAATACAGGGTGAAAACTTTATACTGTTGACAAAATTGCACTGTTTTTGATTGGTTTAATTCATGTCCCACACTTTTTATAGTAATTTCATTTGCTGAGAGATCTTAATGTTAGTAAAACAAGTAGGTAATTTTCATTTCCTTGTTTGAAATACTATGCCAAACCAACGATGATAAATAATTGCTTTATTTGAGGCTGGATTAAAGTGAATTCGGGTTGCCAGAAAACTGAATATCCACAGATAAACGATATCACGCACTATAAAACGACTCTTGGAGTTTGGCCATGATGGTAATAGATCCATAAAACTAAAAAAACTGTGAATACAAATGAAATTTACAAAATTATCAAAAAATAAATTAACGAAAATCCAAGAAACTCAATGAGAAAAGTAGCTAAAGAAATAGGGGTTCATCGAGAATCAGACAAATTTCAAAAGAAGAATTTGGACTTAAGCCATATATAATTCGAAAAGTACAGAAATTTTCTGAGCAAATTAAGCGTACACAGTTGTAAAAATATTCAATCTCCCCTTCAAAAGTCCTCAAAAAGTAAATGTAAGAATTTCATCTTCACGAATGAAAAACATTTCACAATTGAACAATCCTATAATCAACAAAATGACCGTTACTGGTCATCTGATTGTCCTTTAACTTCTAAAAGAGTAGAACATGGACAAAAATGGCAGTCAGTTATGGTTTGTGGAGGCATTTTTAAATCTGGAAAATCTCCTTTGGTTTTTATAGATCAAGGCGTCAAAATGAACAAGACCGTGTATATTCCAATGAAATTTTACAATCGGTTTTACTTTTTTGAGCCCAAAAACATTTTAAAAACAGCATCTGGACTGTTCAACGAGATTGTGCCCCTGTTCATAGAGCTAAAGCAAGCAAGACTAGTATCAAGCAAATCTTTCAGATTTCATACCTGTGGGAAGGTGGCCCTCCTATTTACCTGACTTAAACCCAATGGGATATAATGTTTGATCTATTCTGCATTCAAGAGTATACTCTAAGGCACATCGAAGTTTGGAAAGTCTAAAGGCTACTCTTAAGAAGGAATGGGCTAAATTAATGCCTGATGAACTGCGGCCCATTACAGAAAATTTTACGCGACGTTTAAGACGCTGTATCGATGCACAAGGGGGCCATTTTGAAAATACTTAAATATCTAAGTAACAAATGATTTAAGTTAAGTTAGTTTTTCAAAAATAAATTCCATGTTTTTAGTTTAATTCAATATTTTTTTTGTCAACAAGATAAACTTGTCATTCTGAAATCCTAATATCAGAACCTTCGAAAATTTCCAGCTAAAAATAAAATTGCAGCTCTTTCTTCTGAGAATTTCTAGAAGGGAGTCACCCCGTAAGTTTTTTTATTGCCAGTATGAGTTCTGAAATTCTAATAAACAAATAAATAAATTTTGCAAATTTAAACTAAATACAAATGCTAAAGTTTGCTTTTCAATAGTATATTTTCCTACCATTTAAAACAGGCCTCTCCTTCCTTTAATTACCAAAATAAGTTCACCACCTGTCCTCATCCATACACTTGACACCATGATATGATATATCTTTCATTGGGAAGCAGTGCTCGAATGTTTGATTTTAAATTATTAATAAAATTTCTAAAATATTGCAGCAAAGTGTTGATATTCGTATACTTTTATAAGTTGATTCATAAAAAAATAAATGAAAATAAAAGCGTTTCCTTTTAAATGAGTAATTCTGTGTAAATGCAGTCTAGTATTTTATAAAAAATATAGTGGTAGGCTGCACTATAAGCAGATATATATATATCTGTATGAATGTCATAATAGACTTAAAATTATGTATTAAAATAATTTATATTATATTAATATCATTCATGAATAATAAAATGAAAAAATACTTATTCTATAATATTTAAAATAAAACTGTTTTCTTACACTTTCATATATATATATATATATATATATATATATATATATATATATATATATATATATATATATATATATATATATATATATATATATATATATATATATATATATATATGTATATATATACATATATAATATATAATAAATTTCAATAGAATGCAAACTTATCAACATTTTTCATCAAGGAAAAAATTGCTTGTGAAAGTCGAACTAAGGAAGTATCACCATTATTATAAAACAATGCTTGTTATTTAATAAATATTAATTGTATTAACTTAATTCCACACTATATGCTTAGTGAATTCAGCCATATAAAACTTTTTCAGCTTATATAAAACTTTTACGTACGATAATTTTCATCGAATATGACAAAATTTTAAAATTTGTACGTTAAGCCATTTAACAGTATGAAATGTACAGTAAAGACAATAAATATATATCAATGCATAATTGTACATTTCGTAATAACCTGAATGTAAAAATGTATACAATTTATAAGATTTGAAAAAAAATTAATACGTATTTATTCAATTTAAAAAGAAATAAATGTTTCTTGGTATTAATTATGGATAGAATTATTCACTAGTAGTTACTGAGGAAAAAAGCAATTTATGCTTAGACTACTAATTTCAGTTGCATATGCTTACTTAAAAACATGCTTAATCTAATCACAAGTGCATTGAATAAATATTTTACATCTTAAAATATTAGCTAAGCAATTTTCTAGAATAAACAATATAAATGTGATCATTCTTTAATATATTAATTCATTATAATCCACATAAATGATTATTTCGTGACGAACGTTAAATTTTTGGAATTATATCACATCTTATTAATTTTCTGGCTTAGTCAAAGTGAATTATATCTTAAAGTGTAGTATTGGATGCAATATTGAATTTGAGTTAATTACCTTAACTTTCGGTAATGACAAATATTTATGGATTAGTAATATTGAGGTCTTTAATTATTTCTGTGTTATAAAATCCAAGTATGCAGTTTTAAATAAAAATAAATTGCTTAAAATGCTGGATTATTGAATCAATGATGATTCAAATCAAAAAGTTACATTAGTTTTTGATATTTTTCCCCAAAACATTTTTCTAAATTGATTAATCATTTTTCTCTAAATTATATCTCAATTACATAATTGTTTTATCTTAAGTTATTTTATACTTTTATTTAAAATATAAACATACAAGTTTTTATATGGTTTGATACCTTAAAGTATTTCCAGCAGATTATTATCATAAAATATAGTATTAAGCTAAAATCTTATCCTAAAAAATTAAAATATATTTTTGATTACAAAATATTTGATTTTATGTTAATCAGTTAATATATTTTATGAAAGTGAAATAAATAATACTAATACTATTTAAAATAAAAACCAATGCTTTTGGTAATAAAAATAGGTATGAACAACAACTGAGGAAACTATATAATATTTTCCACAGAATATTTCATTAATCATGTGTAAATTTTAAATCTAAAAGGATATTCTAGTAAGAACATAGTTGAAAGTTTTTTACTGTCAAAATAGTAGAACATTGTGAAATTCTCTTTAAAAAGCTATTACTTTCGCACAAAATATTCATGGCATTTCATGATGTTACTCCATTTTCAACACTTCTTAGCTAATTAATATTAAATAATCCAAAATTATAATTTTGCCTTCAACTTGACATTTTTGAAGTATTTTTTATTAAAAAGAACAAAAAAAATCTATTCTATCTTACGAACGCCTACTAATTAACGATAAAAGCTCTATTGCTAGCATTCATTATGGATTAAAACAACGTTGATAAAAATACTTTTTTTTTCTATTCAGTTTTGAAATTTTGCGTTGCCTATTTAGCCTTGCAACCTTTTAATAGCTAAGTGTATCATTTTTTATATCGATAAATATTTTTGGAATATTTTTTTGCATAGTTATATAAATTCATCTATTTTAAGATATAAAATTTTGGCATGAAAAATGTAGGCTAATGTACATAAATATAATGTGTTTCTAAAAAATTTAACGGAGCATAAAATTAAAAAATTAAAAGAAAAATTTATATGTTTTCTAACAATTTTGTAAAATTTACTTAGCTGTAATTTTTTATTGCATTAAGATACATATTTGTTTTTGCATTAAAATTGCAGTTTTTTAATCATCTCAGATTTCATTTTAAATTGATTTTGAATCTTAGTTAAAGAGCTTCAATTTAACTATTTAAGGAACAATAAACTTGAAAAATTGTATTTAAATGTAAATTTAGCTTTTGTTCTGAAAATTATATACCAGAAAAAAATCCTCTACCAAACAAGGCATAAAAATAAATGCAGAAATTTCTATTTTGATTAGTTTTTTTATATTTCCTAATTCAAACGTATAATGTAATCAATAATAAAATAAATTAATTCTTAACAACATTCATCAGTAAAAATAATAAACATAAAAACTAGAATTACTGCAAAAATTCTTAAACAAATAAATTTTACTATTAAACAAATTTTTAAAACTAAACAAAACAGAAATTTTATATATTAATCCATTTTTAGTTTTTAAATTGACTTGTTTAATAAAAATATTTAAAAAATATGCTGTTCAAAATGAAATTAATACAAATGAAATCTCTTTCATTACCATTCATATATTATTTAAAAACCATTACATAAAAAAGCTTTTCTGTAGCACAATGTTTTTATAAATGTAAAAACAAAACACTTTTATTTAAAAGAGAAATATAATTGCAATCTAATTTTTAAATTAAAATGCAATTATCCTTTTAAATTTGAAAAAGTTAAATAGTTTTTTGAAAACATTGGCTGGAATAAATAATCTATATTTTTAGTCGTAAATGTTTTATTGAATAATGCTCTTAAGAGTTTTAAGAACTAAAGTAAAATATCTTTTAAAATAGCGTAAAAAAATCCATTAACTATTTTTAAAAATATTATTTTGAATGAAATCGTAATTTATCTTTAGTTTTATAATCATACTGTTTCACATTGTATAAGAAATAATAATATGAAATAAAATAAATTCCATACATCTTTTAGCATGGTCAGCAATAACAAGTGATTGAAATTTAAAATAAAGATCAAAGAAGTTTTGAGTAATTATTACGTGAACTGATAATTCTAGTAAACACTGCATTATTTTCAAATGAAATACATGTTTCCAAACAAGAAATGACATTTAACATTTTAAAAAAGTACTATAAGAAAAAATGCTTTGCAATATTTTTTAAGAAATCAAATTTTATATATCATTAACAAATATATGTTTTATATGCTTTTGTCTTACTCCCTTACAATATCGATAACATTTTGTATTCATATAAATCAGCTATTTTTGAAGTGAAAACATGACATTTCTAATCTTTAATGGCAAAATGGAAAAAAACACAAATTTTATGAAACAAAACAGAAAGTAATCATTGAATACTAAATCTGGTGAATGCTGGGATATAAATTCTATTTTTTTTTTCAAAAATAATTACAAAGAGAAATAATTGCAAATTTAGCTAAACTTTAAGCTGGCATTCTACTAATGCTTAATGATGAGACAAATTGAATTTATTTCTTAGTTCAAGATATATTTTCAGCAAACAAGTTATAGTATGACGTAAATCATTGAGCATTCCACAATCCTCACAACAACGTTAGCAATAATGGGAGGCAGTTGGCTTGTTGATGTTGCGCAAGGGTTAAGAACAACAAGCTACTACAGCAACTTAAATAAGATAAGGCAAGGGAAAATAGTATGTAGTTTACAACTAACTTGCAATTTCCATGATTCTTGCAAAAAAAAATGTTCTTATATTTTTGATCATATCAGAGAGATTGTAAAATTAGATTCGATGCAGCCTTGGTAGTTTCACCTGATTTTTCATTTCCATCAAGGCTTTCGTGACTTGTTATAGAATAAAACAAAATTTCCAAATGCATTCCAGCGAGGGAATCCAATGTTCTGAAAATCCTTGACACAACAGGGTGGCATGAAAAGCTATTATTTCTTAAAGCTTCCAAAATGTTAATGTAGTCAGTGTAGATAAAAAAGTTTCGATAATCATGCATATTTGCATTCTTAAGAACACGATACATAGTTGTAAATTCAGTAGTAATTCGAAATAGTAATGCATGATATGCAAGCCAAGATGTATTTGATAATACTTTTAAGGATATTAAGAAATTGCTGACACTTCCATTGCGTATATAAAACATGTAGAAAGGTTTATTAGTCAAGTATAACTCTCAGGAACTATATTTCATTGAATATTGACTAGAATGTCTCATTAATGTAAATCCCTGGATCCTTGTGAAAACAAGTCTTTGTGTTCATTTACACATGTTGAGTGATAGCATATGGTCATTTTCTGCACAAAATGCAGTGAGTTTAACTAATGTTTGAAATTGACTCTCACTTAAGCAAATATTTGGTCTCTAGTAAGATATTTTCAGGTCATAAACATAAAATGTAATATTAATAGAAAATAATAATTGATAGGAAATGCTGTTAATGCAAATATGTAGCCTGAAGGGCATTCTCTGCTTGAGTTCTTGTCCTAGAAAATGCTATTACAATACATACTGTAATAACACAGGGACATAAAGTATTTAGTCGAATTATTGGAAGATTATGATGAAAGCTAAAATCATGTAAAGAATGGATAATTTCATCTCGGCATGTATGACCGTATTCCTTTCATTATTTGAAGAAAAATGGAAACGAAATGGTTTCTCCCCAGAAAAGGGTGCAAATTAGGTTTGCAAGTATGTAAAGTTATTAAAAGTGGATCCCTCTTTAGAGACACCTTTTTTGATTAATATGAGTAAATTTGTTTATGAACTAAGATGTATACTAGAAGATCTTTTATAATAAACAATACTCTCTAGGATTTATCTTACATATACAACAGAATTTTGACCTGTATTTAAAACATTTCCAAGAGATATTCAAATATAGACAATATTTCCCTGTATTGCATGAAAACTTTTAAAATATGATTCAGGTGTAGTGCTTACTGGAACTGCACATTTGTTTTATGTACTCATGCATAACACATATTTTTTTATATTCAACAATGTAGTTGTAAATACTCAAAAGTATTGCTGCCGAACACTTAATTTTGAGTTAAACAAAGTAGGTATTTCTGAATTATTTTGTCCTAGCAACACTAACTGGTTATTCTACAATATTTATAATACATCTTGTGAAAAAATTGTCTCTAGCTTTTTTACAAAATGATAATATGCATTCAATCTTAAAATTAACACAAGAATGTCGGAGAAAATTTCCAGGAAGTTAATCACACTCCTTTAAATAGTTGTTGTTGAATATTTAGATGATCATTTATAGCGCAAACTAGGAAACCTTATATGTTGGATAGATCTGAAGATATAAAAGTACTGTTTCGAGTCAAGAATGCTTTACAATTTTATGAATATAAAATATAATATTTATATATTAATACCTGATTGCATTCTCATTTTGAATGAAAGATGGAGTAGAAAAGATTTTTATCATCATTTTACCTTGAAATTTCTTTAAAATAAATAAATCTTCTGTCCTGAAATTGTAATTTCCTACTCATATTTACCATACCTGTAGTTTGTATTAAGTATTTGTTCCAGAAACGGAACACAATTCCATGAAACTTTATTCTAGTATACAATTTGTAGTTCCATGAAAAATATATGAAACAATTTGAGACAAGTAGATGCAATTCTATAAAGTATTCGAATCCTGTTAAAATATACTTGTAATTACTTGCATTTTTTATTGTTTATATATCGACTTGATTAAAATGAAAGGCAATAAATAAGTTCCTGTATAATATAGTTCTTTGACAGAGATTTAGCAAGGAGACATGAAAAAAATTGCACTTCCTATAGTATTATAATAAATATTAAAATGGTTCTATGTATAGAATTTATGCCAAATTTATATTTCGAATGTAGGGAAAGATACATCGGTATCTTACACATATTTAATGCAATTGGAACATGAATAAAGCTTAAATTTTAACAATGTATTCGTTCAGTCAGAGATATTTGATATTGTCATAAAAAATGAGCATATTAAATAGAAATAGGTTAATAATGTGTTAATTAATCCGATTTCTAAAATAACAAAATTAATTACAACTAGCTAAAATTTATGTAAATGCAAATAAGTTTTCTGCTATTTGAAATAAATATTTTCTCTAACTACTAAATTTCTGTTAATTTCATCGTTAATTCAGGGATTTATATGTATATATATATATATATATATATATATATATATATATATATATATATATATATATATATATATATATATATATATATATATATATATATATATATATATATATATATATATATATATATATATATATATATATATATATATATATATATATTACTTTATTACTTTGTTTTAATTTAGTTTTGAAAATATTCTGAAAAGCAAGTGTTCAAGTATTTCTTTCTGAAATATGCAATTATTTTCTTGTAAATTTATTGGAGTATTTCAGGTTAAGTATTCTATTCTTAGTTAAAATTCTCAATAAAATAAAATATATTATAAAAAATATTAAAATATTAGGTATAGTTAAAAAAGAAAATGAAATAATAATATAAACGTAATTTGGATATTAATTTAGTATGTATTTGGATAAATACTATTCAAAAATATAAGAAATACAAAAATTACGAAAAATGTGTCAAAACTATTGACATTAACCTCTAATTAATAAATTAAATACTTACAGTCCTACATCACTCATAGACTAAAGTTAAATAGTGAGTTGTGGCATATTTGTAACTTTCAATAGGCTTATTTTATATGAAATTTACTATCGGTTTAGAGAATAAAACCAAAACGTCACTAGGCACATACACACATAACAGTATAACCGGGCTGTAACTTTAGGTTAACAGGTTTGGGATATTCACTCATCACCAAGTACTTCGTAAATTTGAATCACAACCAGGTGACGAGGTCACATTTGAGCCGACACCTTCTTCTCCACATCCACGCCACACCAGCGGAACGACTTTAGACATCAGATATAACGTTGACAACTTCCAAACCCACGGAGCTCCAGCAACCCCAATGAGGGAAAGAGTGTACGGCGTGATCATCTCCCCAATCACTGCCAGTGGGAAATGATACTTCACTTTGCTGATCTTAACGGAAAGCAGAGAGAAGATACTGAGCCACAGCTCTTTCCTAAGATGCAGAAAATGTAGATGAAAATGTTTAATTTTTCATAAAATTAAAATCATATATTCTTTAAAACATTCCTTAAAATGCACAACTTTGAATTATATGTATTTTTTCAAATTTAAATTTTATATTAAAGTGTAATGCATTGCATATTTAATATGTGTGTGCATGTTTATATAAATTAGAAACTTAAAAATTATTGCTATTCAAAGATTTCAGTAAGAAAACTGATAAATAATATTTAAAAATACAATTTCTTGAAGTTCATTATATATTGCTTGAAATGTAAAAAGATTAACATGAATTTGGATATATAAAATTAAAGTAAAGTCTTGCCTTATGCATCAATAGAAAAATCAAAAGAGAATTTTACTGACAAAAAAACTAAAATATAACTAATACGAGAATAAAAACCCATGCTTTTACAAAATTGCAGTTTAAGATAAAACTGTCAAACGAAATATATTTTTCCCATTAGACTCAAAAAGATTAGCCAAAAGTTTTAATTTTATTGGAGTACTTAAATTTTCTTTATATAAATAGTTTCAAAAGATGTATATGTATTTGCAAATGTTTGTAGTTAAAATTTTTAAAGAGATATATTGAAAATTTGTATTAATTATATTAATCATTTTAATTATAATTCCATAAGAGAATTTACAATGATTATATAACTTATTTCAGAATGTTATACAAATTTTGTGGTATCTTTTATCATAGACACATTAAGAGAAAGCAGAGAGTTGCTGACTTTCTGCGCATACATATTTAGAACATCAATATATTTATTCATCATTCTTTTTCAAGAAAAATATCAGTTATGGAATATATTCTTGAAAAAAGACAAGAGAATATTTAATGGGGTTACAAATCATATCATAATGAATCCAATTACTTACATATTTTATAGCATGTGCTTAACATATAATATAACTTTGTGAAATGATAATCTTAAAACAGTTTCATTCTCGTATTCCTTTTAATTAAGAAATTCATTCTAAAAAAAGTTTCTACAAAGGATTTTAAGCAAATGTTTCTCGAGATAAACGTGATTTTTGTTCTATTACGAGTAGAATGTATCCACGTTCATTGCATTTTATGTTTTTACTGTTGCCTTTATAAATTAATTGATTATGCCTGCAACTAATGACTTCATTTAATCCAACAATAATTTTAAAATATATTTAGTTGTTTTCCATCTGTGCAATCAAAAATCAATAATATTTGTGTTAAATTTTCGTTTATATTTTAAAATAAATTTCTGAAAAAGTCGTAAAACTTGATAACGCTTCATGTTACTGCTAGGTTTTACTAAACAAAATTTATTAATGATGCTTAAACATTAACAACTAATATTTTCATTTAATCCAACAATAGTTTTAAAATATATTTAATTGTTTTCTCTCAGTGCAATATAATAAATTTATGCATAATAAATTTATATGCAAAGTGGAGATCTATAATGTCTTTTATAATAGTATTTACAGGAATTTTTTAAAAAATAAAATAACTGATGAATATTTATCAATTAAAAATTTATATTTATTTACAATATAAAATTTTATATTTATGTTTTATATGAATATAATGTTTTCTGTATATCCAATTTGTTTATCTTGAAATTTTATAAAAAAAAAATTTATTCAATTTTCTACATCTTAACATTTTATGAACCAAGACATGTAAATTTTTATAAGGTTAAAAATTTGCAGCTATTAAAATAGGACATCTGAAAAATTTCCCATTTCGTATTATTTTTCATAAAACCTTGAAAAGTAATCACGCCATTCCTTCGTCAATAATGTTGAAATCGGTAGGTTTCATGGAATCTCTAATCAGATTTTAAGATAGATGATTATCTGTCTAAGAAAACAAGATGGTCTGCAAAACTGTCACTTATATCATTATTTGATTTGTATTTTTTTAAACAGATAAAACGTTACTTGGTATAATGTGCGGAAATATCTTCCAAATAACTGATATACTCGGGTGTAAAAACCTCAGAAAAACCTAAAAGTTCCGCATCAGCACGTGTGTTTAAATGAATACGAAATATCACTTTTGCTCTTAAGTGATCTTGATAAAAATGTATTTCAATGAAACTTTTAAGTACTCTTTAGATGGTCACAGACATTTAGAGAAGTGATATTATTACAGTTGTCTAGAAGTTATCACAAAAATGATAAGTAAATCAGCATTTCTGGAAATGTAAGACTAATAAATCCCCGGCAACATTTCATCAAGATATATAAACATATATATATATATATATATAAAATATATATATATTCTCAAATATTTGATTTTCATTGAATATCATCTTCAATTTATTCGTGCTTCATTTGTTGTTATCGATTATTACTGACCATAATCAGTAGAAGAAATATATATTAATGTTTTGATCTGTTATACTTCTATTTCCTTATAAAGGGTTTAATCTACAAGTCGGGTATTAGTAAATAGCATGAACTTCAGAAAAATTATCCAAACTGTACAGATTATGTATGTATGCATGTGTATATGTATATATATAATGAAAAAATTTTACACAATTGGATAAGGCAAATGTAAATTGTATTATTAAATATAGAGAATTAACTGTTGTGAAGGTTTTCTGTGGTAAACTGAATAAAATGTATAAAGCATTTTTTATACTCAATAATAATGTGTACATTTGAAAGAAGACTTATTGGACAACTGTTTATGTATTGCTTTTCTATCTTTGTGTGATACTTAAATTAGTTTGTCTAGGTGAATAGAAGCAATATCTGACATTATTATAACTAAGTTTATTTTATAATGAACCTCATTTGTTTCGTTTAAAAATGTTAATTAATTTTGTGTTTTATACGATTCTTAAAAAATAGATGTTTCTTTAAATATGTTATTGAAATTATGTTAATTTATATACAATGACACATATAACTTTGATTTAATTAAATTTCATTAACAAATATAATATCTTAGATTATTTAAACATTTTGAAAATTAATTACATTTTACATTTTTACAGAATATTTCTGTGATTCTGCAACACATCAGAATTTTTGCTTGCAATTCCAAATTATTCACTTTACATAACATATACATTTCACAAAAATATAATTAACTTAAAAATAAATCAAACGTAAAACTTGTTTTCAATGTTTCTTTATATATCTAAAATTTTAATACTATGTTTTAAATTTATTGAGATTTGTAAGTTAAGAAATTCAAAAATGGAATACACATTTCTTCAAAGTAATTCTGTAAAAATTCTACTGTAATACTTTATAAATAATCATTATGTGTCAATGACTCTTACTATTTTTCTTATCTAATACGAGCTTTCAAGTGAAAAATGCTTAACCTCTTTAAGACAAATGTTGCTTCATACAAATGCAAATTTTTTTTTATTTTTTTATCATTAGATAAGAAAACATGCTTTCATTCTGATTTCTTTTACTGCAAATGTGATTAGGAAAACAAAAACATTCTGATTGAAAATTCTTTTACGCATTTATTTTCGAAAACAAGTCAACACATAAACTAAACAGATTTGTATATTTTAAAATATTTAAATAGTCATATTATAATCTGTTAAAGTGGTTTCTAGAAAATAGTCGCTAAAATTTTTATTTTCAAACTCTCAGTCATGTTATAATCAGTCAGAAATATTCAAAAAAGATTAAGAAAATATAAAAAAAAATGTTAATACAATGTCTCATAAATTACTGATGTGTGAAATATTAAAAAAAATTTGTTATAATTAAATTACTGTCATACTAAAATTATTCAAATAATATTATATTATTATTTACTTAGTTCAATATGACCAAATATCTCTTGGAGTTAATATTTTTTTTTAATCGTAAGAATATTTATAAAAAAGTATGTGAAGTATATCAAATGAAATTCAACTGTTACACTAACCTCTTTAATATTAAGGTAGTTTAAAGAAGTATTAGCTTTTGTTTAGATTTGTGTGAGGGATAAATTATCTTCATCTCTTTCATTAAGAACTTAATATTCTTTTTTTCCTCTATTGAACCAAACAAATAGATCTGATTGGTTTAGAAAAGAAAAAGGCTTAAAAATAGCAGATAAAAAGCAGTTGAATATAAGTACATAAGTGACTGATGAAAGCTGTTTGAAAATAATTGAGTAAGTTAATTCCACATAACTCTAAATGAACTTGTTCAAAGTATATAAGTAATATTTTTAAATATTTCTATTAGGAAAGAATTCACAAAGTTCTAATAATTTCTCTTTATGAATAAAAAAACTGTACTTTATCATGTGAGAATTATAGAATTCATGCATTCAAATTAGACTTGAAGATTTCAATATTTGAATTTAAATTTCAAATCTGGGAGATTTCGTATATTTAGAACATTAAATGTTTCAAAATGAAGTTTATTTGACTATGGATTTTAGAAGACTTTGCAAACAGAAAAATTATGCAACTGCAGTTTTCGATTTCAAAAAGGACAACATTAAATAAAGTATCCAATTATTTCTTTTAAAATATAGATTAATAAAAGCAATCCTACAATTGAATTTTAAGTTTAAAAGTCGTTTTTCGAATTAAAGACATGCCAAGTTGAATTTTCAGCTTAATATCTTTAGTGATCTTGATAAAAAAAACATCACATATTTTTATATATTTTATGCCTTGTGCTCCTATTTTATCTTATTTTGAAGATGTTTGATCTTTAAAATTATTTTAAAGTTTGATACAATGACAAGAAATGTGATTCATGGCAAAGTGTCTACGGTTTAATTTGTGTGCAATTATTGACTTTTTAAAAGTAATTCTATACCACAAGATGCATAGAAATAGTTTGGTTTATAGTTTGTAGTTAACAGTCAATGAAGGTTATGATTGATATAGGCTGTTAAGAAGTCTTCCATATTTACTTTCAACAATATTTTAGATATTTTTCTTTTCTTCGAAACTTGTTCCAAATTTAAAAAAAAACACTTGTTTTATTGTAATTGGAAATTTATATCACAAAATTCCCTCTCATAGAAATTCATTTTATCTATTATATATTAAGATTTTATTTCTATAAAAATTTGAATAAGATAACAAAAAATGTTTTTATCTTAAAATGCTAAATACATGACATACCTTAGATATCAATATGTTGTCGCAGCAAATATGAATTTTAGAAGTATACACAAAAAGTGATTTTTCTTCCTACTAAAGGCATTATCTTTATTTTAAAGTTAATGTTTTAGTCAGTTTTTTCATAAACATAAATGTTTATTTTGATCAATATGGAGCCATAATTGTTCATAGCTTTTTTTATTAATAATGAAAAAATTAATAACTTTTTGTTCATTGTTTCATTTGTACGTAAAACTTTAATTTATACTTTATAAAGTCAATTGGTAAACACATTAAAAAAGGAAAAAGTGTTTTTCAATCTTTAATTAAATTTTATTCATAATAGCGTTAAGATAAAACTCTGTTATGAGTCTTTTAGTTCATGCTATAAAATTATTGCTTCTTAATTATAAATTTTTAAGAAAACAAATTTGCATGCACTGTTATTAAATACTTCATCCAATTTTCAAAGATTTTCTAAACCAAGCAATAATTATGGTAATGCTTTCTAATTTTATGTGTAAATATTAATTTTATTCGTTTAATAGTTAATGAAATGGATACTTTAATAAAACGTTCATAGAAAAAAATCAATATCTATGTAAATATTTTTAAATTTTCTTTCATAAATTACAATATGATGTTTGTTTAGAAGGAAACAATTATTTTATGCATTAAATAGGAGAAGTTTATTCTTTAAAATAACTTAGTTACTTTATTCTAATAAATGCTTACAAATTATAAACAAATTTCTTTATAAATATATTTTAAGCACTTTATATAATAAGACAGTTAATTCTATATAATTTATATTAATGTGCTATAATTCCAATTTTATAAATTAAAAAAAAATAGTAATCAATCAAGCTTAGTTTAAGTCCTCATTTAACATAAAATATTGCTTCATTTTTAAACATTTGAATTATAAAAATTATAAATATTTATAATCATAAGCATTTTAATGCATCTAAATATTTAAAAAATTTTATTGAGATTGTGACCTTTGATAGAATAAGTAATTACAGAGACATAATGTTTTCATTATATGATCACCTTTACCTTATTTTCACCTGTTTTTTATTATTAATTTCTCATTAAAATGATTTAAAATTGTAGGTTCTTATTTTATGTCTTCTAGTTTTAGCGTACGCATTGAAATTAAAACAGTCGATTGTATAAATTAAATATACTCAAGTTATAAATTGACTTAAAGCTTGAGTAGATTTCATTTTTAGTACATAAAATACTTCAAATTCTTTTTCAATATTTTTGATCAATAGTGGGGTATTGAAAAAACACATTTGAGATATTAATTTCGTAAGTTCACTAACTGGTAAAATTATCAGTGCCTCTTCCTCTCCCCGTATCATATTTCGTGTCACTGAACTTGAATAAATTTGTTATAATCTATAAATATATGGGTTCCATTACAAATGCGGGCATCCGAAATTATTGGACTAAACGTTCCCTAAGTGCACCAAGGTCAAAATCATTCAACCCAATCGAAAATGCACTGGTTGTGTTATCTGTTTAAATGGTGGAGTGATTTTGTTTGATCAGATTTGGTACTTAGCCTTATCTGTAAAACGACGAAATATGAAACAGTTTGATAACTGACTTCGTATCTGATGCACTACATTGAGATAAACAGATGCGGAATAATCGCGGCTGTATATTTTAAAGAGAAATATTACTTTTTTTTACTTTAAGCTGATATTCAAAAAACAGTTTTCACATATTGCATTCATCTGTCAACAGGTTTCATTTCTAAGCAAAACTTTAAAATTTGTTTTACTATTAGAGATAATCAGTTATTAAGCTTGGCATATCAAAAGAATATTTCCATGAAAAAGTTCATTGATTTAACTTTCCAATGAAGGCGGATGGTATTTGTCATATTTTCAGTTGAAAACATACCAAATTTGGATATACCTACCATTAATAAAGTCTGTTTGATTGTATATGTTATAATAAAGATTTTCAAATAGTTGTAAAAATTTAAATTATTTGTTTTTGAAGAAAATTTCGTATTTTACATCTTTATTCTTATAATGTAATCTAAAATATAGTTGATTTTTTTCTATTTTATACATTGTAGCCCTGGATAAATTTATAACATTTTTCTCTGACTATGTATGCATAAACTTTCTAAAATATTAGTATTAAAGTTGATTAAAATTATCAGAGAGTGTAGACAGGATAACAGCATTCATAGTTACTTTACTTAAATGCTTATAATTATGAAGTTCACATGATATAATATTCATATATAACATGATATGTCAATGATATATGTTATTTACGCGAATGATTATGAATAATAATATGAATAATTATGAATAATTAAGTTAACCCTTACATTCTATATTGTTACACAGTTTTAATAAAGATTATGCACTATTGAAACTATTTTAAAACTTTTAATGTATTGCACTGTGTAAAATTGAAAGAAAAGAGAGAACTTTAAATTATAGTTAATAGTGTTAAATTTACTGACATTATTTTATACCTTTAATCTAAACCATAAAAACATTAAATGGAATTCAAATATTGTTATATTTAAAACTGTGATCTTAAATTAAAATTGAAATTTACATAATTTAATAGTATTTGAACAAAGTTTTCTATTAGAATTTTTAACAATTAAAAACTAAAATATAGGCTCGTAAAAATATCTTTGAAATTATTTTGAATTTTACCATTTTACAAAAGTGTTTATTATTTAATATTTATAAAATCCGATTTATTTATTTATTTTTGATAATATACATTTTCATTTAATAAATTTCTAACACAAATAATCTCTTATAAATTATTAAATTAATTTTTGTTGTTGATAATCTTTTGAGAAGCTTTATTCTAAAAATTGTAGTTACGTTAAAAATATAGAGAAAATCTATTTTATCAAAATTTATTTTTCATTTACAACAAATAATTTAAAAAATCAATTTAAAATTATTTATAATAATAATATTATTTGATAGGACAAATTTAATATTTTACAAACATTTAATAAAGTTAGAATATTAAAATATGTTTAATTTTCGCATTAATTTCGTTTTTAGAAGTGCTTAAAACATTTAATCAATAAATATTAATTTTTTCTAAGTTAATTTAAATATTTAAGAGATTATTTGAGAAACATCAATAAATATAAAGCGGGAAAGCATTTCAATGATATTAAAAATATTTGCATTCCTACATTGTATATTGCGTGACAGTTTAATTAAGAAATGCTTTTTAAATAACATTGAGCAATGAAGCTTTCATAAAATTTGAATTCATTTCCACATAAATGGAAAGTGTTAACACTTATTATTTTGAATGTAATAAATAATATTCTATTTTATTGTAATTCAATGATAAATTAAATTTTTGTCATTATTCCTTCTTAAATTGTAACCACTGTTGCGTCATAACAGGTAGTTTTTGGATATTGCGTAGTGTAAACTTTCATCATTTTACATTCCATTTAATAATAGCAACACAGCTTCTTTTTAACATGTAGAAATAAGAGATGTTTTGCTTCATAATTTATCATCATCTATTTTTGATTTACAACGCTTACCAATTTGATTATAGCCTTTTGACTGTAATCAAATTTACTAATTCAATTATAAAAAAAATTAAAAAATAAATTTGACAAAAAGTAAATGGTAAATAAATAAAAATGGTTGGCCTATACTTTAGGCTATCCTTTGATTTCTACTTAATTTGGCGCCAACTGGATAATGTTGAAAATGATGATAAAAAAATTAATAAGCGTGTGCTTAGTATTTTTTGCACCATTTTGTATCACCAAATAATTTTAAGATAAAAAAATGCTGATATTCGCCAAAATTGAAACATATTTCTCCCATAAAAACAATAGAAAATAAAAGATAATTAGATTAAAACTACTATAAGCAAAGGGATCCCCTGTAAAATAACTCAGAATATAAAAGATAATCAAATTAAAACTACTGTAAGCAAAAGAGCTAACCAGAGCTAAACTATAATAAAATGATTGAGATTAAAGCCTAAACTTTGATTTAAAATAATAATAAAAAATAATATTTGCAAATATGTCTTAATTTAGGCAATGCAAACATAAACACATTTTTTATCCATTATCAGCAGATCCTTAGTTAGTTCGAAACATGAAAATACTTGTTAAATATAGTTTAAGGAAAACAAAGTTAAATGTACTATAATATAAAAATTTCTCTTTAATCCATCTTTTTTCCCTTATGAATTAACCATAATATGATCATAATCTAAATATTGATGCCAAAATACGTTTTATTGATAAAGCGCATATCCAACCCCTTTATATGAAAGACGCTATAATTTTCTCTCTGATAAATACGATAACATATTGATATCACTGTTTATTTTTGTTAGAGAATTTTGAGTACCATGATTAGTGTAAGTAATTCCTAATCACTTTAAGCAAAATTTTATTACCATGGATGTGAAATTTAACTAACAATAAGCTTTTAAGTAGCTTATTTACAACATAAGTATTTAAGTAAATAAATAAGAAAATCATAACCATTCTCAAAAATCAAAAATATTCATTTTTCAAAAAAATCCAACATGAAATTATATTTAAAGAAAAGACCAATTCTATATACAGAAATATTATTTTAAGCTAAACCAGATAGTAACAAATTTTTTCTACATTTGAATCTTCAGTTCAATGCTATTGTACATTCAAATGATATTTAGTAACATATAAATTTCAATATAAATTTTCACAGCATTTTCAGAAAAACAAACTAGAAGTAATTCTGTCTTACTAAAGTAATGGTTCAAAATGTAATTGAGATTATGTATTCAATGTATGCAATTTTAATAGAATATCTCATTACAAATAGCATTAAATCTAGTTCTATTTTATTACTTATCACATGGAAAAACATATCTCGAAAAACAAAGTGTAGGCAATTTTTATTTATATTTAAAATTAATATTAATTAACTTTGCCTGTCTTTATTTAATCATTTTTATGCACATACAAGTCAAGTTTTAAATTTAATTATTATTTTGAATACATTTTATTAGAATAGTGCATGTATAATAAACAACATATCAGAATCATTCAACTCAAATATTATCTATAAGATATCTAGATACATTTTCTCCTACTTTTTTACATTTAATACTCCTGTACCTTCAATAAACTTAAAACTAAGTATTTATTTAAGGAAACATAAGCAATTAAATATATTTAAAATTTAGAATTTGAGTTTATTAACTGATCGAATTGACTATACATTTACCTTTATATAATAAGATGAAAGTTGAAGCATTTTTGTTTTGAAAAATATTTTAAATTGAGTTTTTAATGGATTTAGTTTTGAACAATGACAACTGCAGATAAATGACTATCATTAAATACAAATGCTAAAAAATACTTTTCTAATTTAATTAGAGACATTACGTTTTAATGCATTTTGTACCTAAAAACATACTTTATCATTAAAACATCTAAAAGAGTTTATGTTTAAATTTTTATCCTTATTCAAACGTAAATAATTTATGTACCCGCTAATTGATTTTAGCATCCATTTGCATTAAAGCTTTTGAATTATAAGCATTTTCAGTTCTGAAGTTGTTAGTTGATACGGACGAATATAACAGGATTTTTGTATCGTTAACTATTAATCTTTTAACACATTTCATTAGCTTCAATTTTAATTTTAAAAAAAATCAGAGGTTGTAATAATAGAATGAGAAAATTTTACTGGAAACGTGCTTCTGAAATGTATATTTAAACATTATTTCAGTTATAGAGCTCTCAATGTATATAAGAATTCTTTTTATGATTTTTAAGTTTGTATAGTTAAGAATTATATTTTTAAAAATGCTGTTATTTTTAACACTAGTTCATTAACAATGCATAATACAAATAAACTAAGTATAAAATTGGTAAAAAAATTAAAATTAAAAATAGTAAGAATTATTTTTTCTATAAGACACATTTTTCCTTTAATAAATTATTTCACAGGAAATAATATTTACACAAATTTCTTCTCTGTGAAAATGCAATAAACTTTAACTTTGGAAAGTCATTTTGGTGTATGATAGATAGATTTACTTCCAAATGTTAATAATCAACTGATTTTTTATACCAAATTCGCTGATGAATGAATGAAGTATTACCAAATTTGGATCTGTGTAAAAAATAGGTATGTATTGATTTCAATGAAGGAATTAATATAGAAAAAATGCATAAATTTAATCGTAAAAGAAATAATCTCTTTGGAAAAGTCCATTCTTAAAAAAGACTTTTCCAAAGAGATTATTTCTTTTACGATTAAATTTATGCATTTTTTCTGTGTTTTTGTGTGTTTAAATGTGTCTTATAGAAAAAATAATTCCTACTATTTTTAATTTTAATTTTTTACCAATTTTATACTTAGTTTATTTGTAAAAAGTCCATTCTTAAAAAAGACTTTTCACACAGCTTTATGCGGTGAAGTGTAAAAAAATATAACAAAAAAAAGTTTTAAAAACGGATATGTGCATCCCTAGCGTGATGGAATGGCGGTAACGTCTTTAAGTTGTCGGTTACTAAAATGGGAAGTTAAAACCAGACTTGGAATAAGCTGTTTTACCATCTCTTCTACTGATTTAAAAGATTTATTGGTTGAGTTTTATGAAGCAAGGTCCAAGAATGGATAACAGACTATAGAAAAGGACAAAAGGAAGTAACCTGTCTTTCTAGATAGTCCCTTACATGCTTTGTGGAATTTAGGTCTAGAGGTCTAGCAGGACATTTCATTCGCTCTAAACGAAGATCATCAATATATTTCTAGGCAATTACGGCTCAATGAGATCGGGCGTTATCATTCATCAGAATGAAACAATTGCTAACTGCAACTGCATATGCACAGACATATGGATCCAGGATCTCATCCCGATGACTAACATCAGTCACAGTTCTTCTCTAGAACACACGTAATACAGTGGCCACCGAATGAGACATGCCTGCACAAACAATAATTCCCATGTTACGTATCTGTGTTTTTCCTCAGTATTAGTTTGATAATATCTTGTTCTATGTTTCCTCCAGATCAACGTAGTTCCTGAATCACTCTGTTGTGTGAAACTGGAATCATCTGTAAAATGTACAGAAACTTTTTTCTGTCTGGTTCAATTTGACAGCGGTTGCTGTCGCGAGAAACAGACATCTATGGGAATCTGTACATTATGGTTCTATCACAATCATATTTTCTATCTTAAGATAAATATGTTTAAAATTTATACAAACTATAACTTTAATTGTTAGTGTCACTTTTATGGTGAATCTCTAAGTTGCTATTTAACTTTTGGATGCCAGTTTATTTAACTTCAAAAATTAGTTTTAAGCATAAAAAATTGCAATTATTTTGGATGTTATTTTTATTATTTTTTTTTTAATTTTTATAAAGAAATACACCGATTGAATATAAATAGACTTGGAAAATGGTTTAAATTATTTTTTATATGTTTTATCTTATGCAATATGAATGTATGTTAATGAATATACTTTGACTCGTGACTTTCATTGCATAAATATTTATATGCATTTTAAGCAATTTTATCTGAAATTCACAAAATTTAAGAAGATATTTTTCCCTTGAAATGTGTTATATTTATCTTCAAAAATAATCATTTTGAAGTTATAAAGTGCGTAATACGATGCTATATATGAAAATAATTGTTTTCGTAAAGTGCAGTATAAGAGTTTTAAATTTTCTCATTAAAAATTACATTTGAAATGTATAATGAGCTAATAATTTATTTTGAGTACCTCCGTTTGCTATTAACTTTTTTGAATAAAATAAAAATGCTTAATTTTGCAGGGATAGTATTTTTATAAATTTTTACTCATATATGAGAACAAAGTTAGTTTCCATCATAAATATGGAAAAATAGTTAAATTTATAAAAATATGATTGTGTTTTGTGACATAAATAAAATATTATACAACAAAGTTATTTTTTAATATATTTTATAAGAAATTAAAGAAATTGGTTATTAATTTACATTACACTTTTTAACACTCATTTCATACTAGAAAGTTTTTCTAAATAAAATGAAAAGTAACATAAATTAATTGTCATGGTCATCTCAATTTTCACACATAATAATAAATAAACTAAAATATATTTTCATATTCTAATTCCTAACCGTTAAGAATAAATTTTTGCTTTAGGCTTCACTCGAATTAATTAGTTTTCAATAACAACAGCAAAGTCAACGGAAAGGAAAATAATATTAATGAACTAAGTAAACACATTTGGAACTTATATTTGAGCTAAAACAAACACGTAAAATATTATTTTCCCAAAAGTTCAATTATGTCATTTATATGATATTATTTACATGCCTTATCTTGACTTTTTCTTAAGTATGACGTTAAGTATTCTTTAGTATTCATGTCAGACGATTAGAAAATCATGTAATTTCTATTTACTGAATTTAAAACAAAAATTATAAATACAAATATTATTTTCTCTTTAAACTAAAATAATTTTTTAAAGTTCAACAAAAAATAAATATTAGAAATTCACGAATAATATAATTGTCTTTTGAAAGTAAGAGAGAAATTATGTTTTATAGTAACTTATCTGCCTATTCTTTCGTAATTAGAAGAAAATTAAAAGTTGTAGAAGATATGATTATTATTCTACCTATGGGATAAAAATTTTCGAAAAGATTTGCAATTTAAAAGGTTATGTTTTCTTTACACTTCGGATAGGTCACTTATATTATGGTTATACAAAGAATAAAATATATAGAATACAACGCACGTAAACATTTGACATACCACGGTTAAAAATCAATATTCTAGTGGAATACATAACAGCTTGGCAAGCAAACCAAATCTCATTGGAGTATTTGCTATCCGGAGAAGATTATGAGAAAAATAGAGAACCTGTACCACAGGAAATACTTAAGGTTTTATTCGATATATTTTGTTGATTTAAATAAACTTGCACCTGAAATGTAATTATTATTTACCAAACTTTTTTATACAGAAAGAGTAAGAAAGAATGTATTTCAGATTCTTTAAATATTTTTGTGATATAGTTTATTTTTTATTTATATGAGAAAAAATATTTAAGGCTTTAAGCTACAAAAATTAAAGTTTAATCCATTCTTTCATTTTTTAAATTGTTAAGACTTAACTAAGATTTTTGAAAAAAAGCTTTTTTTTCAATTAATACTCAAAAATACTTACGAAATTTTATATATGAAATGTATATAAATTTAAAATAACTGTGTAATACTCAATTATATAATTAATTATTGAATTTAAGAATGCTACATAATAAATAAAATTTTGTTAGTAACAAATATAAATGAAATGATTTTAATCATTTTAAGTAACACAGTTAAACTCTATATTAATACTTCTTCATTTTAAAAAAAGGGGTTATAATTGACTAAATTTTCTACTTATATTGCAATTGTGCTTCTCTAATTTTGAGGTATAAAAAATGCATCCATTTTTAAATATATACCATTAGTCTTTCTCATTTTTCCTACTAATATGTGACTTCCTCTTTAAAAACATGAAACAATATTTACAAAATTTTTGGGCATTTTAAATTTTTATCAGCAATGGTATATTCTACTGTTACTACATATTACACATTAAACATGTTTAAATCTATCTTTTTATCTCATGTAAAATTTGCAGTTTACTAAAAAAAATGACAGACCTAAGCATGAATGCATGCAATATATGGAGTATATATTCAATAAAATATGTAAAATATTTCATAAATACTTTGAACTTACATTCAATGAGTAAATAATCTACAAAAATCTTCTGAATTGGTAATTTTTAGTGAAATAAGAAATTAGAAATAAGTAAAAACATTTCAATACTATTTCATGCATATATAGTACTATTTTTAAGCGGAATTAAAGAAATGTAAATGATATATTAGTCTAAATAACTGAAAAATGTAAATTAGTAAATTATAAAAACACAAATAATTTTATAGTTTTAATACAATTTTTAAATATTTCAAATAGTTTATAGACAATGATCCATCATATAATTTTTACTTATATTTCTAATAGGCAAACTTTATTTTAATGAAAATATCAGAATTAGCAATTAAAAATGCTTAAATTATTCTAAATACATTTATGAAATCTTTCGTTATAAATAACAATAATATATGCTTTTATTTAAAGAAAGTGCATGTAGTCTAAAGAAATGGCATCTTCAATAAAATAATAATCTAAATATCATATCATGTTACTGAAAAATTAGCATTATTAATTTGGGTGCAACAATTAACAATTTGGGAGTTCAATTCTCTAGTTAAGTTTGATATCAATAGAAATTCCACTGCAGACTAGTCTAATTATATACATTTATACATGCATACATTCATATCTCTCTCTCTCTCTCTATATATATATATATATATATATATATATATATATATATATATATATATATATATATATATATATATATATATATATATATATATATATATATATATATATATATATATATATATATATATATATATATATATATATATATATATATATATATATATATATATATATATATATATATATATATATTTGTATATATATATATATATATATATATATATATATATATATATATATAATATATTTATATATATATATATATATATATGTATATATATATATATATATATATATATATATATATATATATATATATATATATATATATATATATCAGAGTCCAAGGAACCGAAAAATCATCATTATACATTTTATCTTCTCCTCTTTGAAAACTTTCTAAATAAAGGAATATTTAAAAACAGTCCTTTGGGAGAAAACTAATATTTGAGTGATATAGAAGAAAAATAAGAATATAAATATTTTTAATTGCGTACTTCAATTTATGTACAAGAATAATATTTAAAACATATTTCCGATTAAAGAAAGAAAATAGAATTTCAAAAAATACAGGCAAATCCTCAAAAATGAATTATAGAATTATGAAAGCATAGCTTAGATAAATTCTTTATGTCACTTCAATCTAAATCTAATATAGCAATCAATATAAAATTGAAACAACGATATAGAAAATCTAAATATCAATATAATAATCTGTTCTATCTCTTCCAGTAACAAGTACGCTCTGAATGAGTTCAATTAATTTAAATAAATTCAAATTATTGTCATGTAAAACACAGAGCAAAATAATATTCAAAATGAGTATACTTAACAGAAAAGAGAGAAAATGATCTGAATTTTAATGATATTTTCTAAACACTTAGAGTATAATATTATATTTTCAAACTAACTCACATTTTATGCTAGCACTTTTGGGAATTTCTATACGAAAATTAAATTTATATTTAATGTTAATTTTGTTGTAACTTTTTATTTAAAAGAGTTAAATTTACAGTGCGCTTTATCATGTGTTGTAGAATAATTAATTTTAATACCTGAATTTCAGTCATCAAATTTTTAACGTTATTGTTTGCATATGCGTTTACAAATCATTCCATAGAAAACAATATTTCATTCTTAGAATTCTTAATCTTCGAAATTCATTGTCTAAATACAAACTTGAGTAGAAACTAAAAAAATCTTAAAGTTTTCAGGAAATATTTCTTTAATTTAAAACGACTAGTGTGTTTTTCCTAACTGTATCAATGGCAGTAGAAATATGTTTTTATATTATATTTTCTTATTCACACACACACACACACACACACACACACACACACACACACACACACACACACACACACACACACACACACACACACACACACACACACACACACACACAGTTTTGAAAACTTTAATATAAATTGTAGATCCAAAATATTCTTGATTTGCAGAATGTATTTTTAAATTCAAATAATATTCTATATTCAAATAGCGGTGAGATAATACCGTTCTAAATTTAGAAGTAAACCCAAATTTGTTGATTGTTTTCTTATTCAACTATTTCCCATGAGACTACATGGAGTTATAAATAATACTTAATAAAATTGTATCTAATAATATTGTGCAACTGTGGGTTTCTATTCCCTAATTAGAATTTTTGAATACTTTATGATTAAAATGATTTAAATATCTGAGGCGTACATTTTACAGAATAAATCTAAATTTTAAAATTTATAAATTCTCACTATCTAATATTTTAAAATAATTGCTAGCTAAACTTTTACATTTTGTTTTTATTTTTTCACCAATCTGTTGTCACAAAATATCATTTTAATTTAAGTTTTTTCATAATTATTTTGTAATATTGTAAGAAATTTATTTTTAAATGCTTTTTGTTATGAAACATGAGCTTATTTTCAGAATAATAAGATTATATATGGATATTTATTGTCATTTAGTTTTTGCTTACGTTTGTTAAAATTATTACTCCTCATTAAAATTAGAATTCCATTTTTGAAATTGTTCCATAAATTTGATTTCATGAAAATTATGTATTATATTATAATGAATTTTTAATATTTGCTTATAATATTTAAAATTATTATAATTCTTTAAAAATTGTATATTTATATAACACTATTATGATTATACCATTTTAGATATTATAATTTATGCACATATGAACAAAAATGAAATAAATAAACTATTAATTTTACCTTGATAATTTATAAAAATTATCAAGGTTAAATATATATATATACATATATACACAGAGAGAGAGAAAATAATATAGATATCCTTTGGTGGTTTGTGCTGGTGTTAATCTCCGCGTCCAGCCTCTTTTGGACGAGAACTATGAGTTTATTCATCCTGAATAGGTGATCGTAAGACAAACGAAGATACCTAAGACTATCTGTCGGAAAAGCCTACTCTTAGTAACATTTCGGATAAATCGGATTGGATTTTTGATCACCCAGAAAAACAAGACTTTTTAGATGGCTACTTAGAAAGCAGAAGACTGCTGTCTGTATGCATCCACTGAACTTCATAGGCAGGCATCCATTAAGGGATTCGGCACGGTATCAAGTATAAGGCAGACGATTCAAAGCAGTCTTAACCTCCTCGGCACCCTTCTTACATCCACAAGACATCCGCCTCCTCATTATCCAAAATGCTTACATCTGAGGGAATCCACTCAATATGGACATCAAAAGAGAGCGATATTTGTTTTAATTTAGTAAGACTTGAAGATACAGATTTGTACCAGGTGTTACACTAGCTTGACAAATGCTAGATGGCAATACGACTATCAGTCTGAATCCAGATGGCGTTAGGGGGTTAGTAAAAGGATTAAAATAAATATTCTTAAAAGTTGTAATTAATTTATCATTTGTAAAATGATTTCTTTGCGATTTTTTCTTGACTAAATCGATGTTTTAAAATTATTTGGAATAATTCACCAACATCAGTGTTTTAATAGTTTTTAATTTAATTCCAGGTGTTTGATATAAATTATACATTATTTTTTGTTATTATTAAATTTATTTTATTTTTTAATTTTTTTCCGCAAACTATATATATATATATATATATATATATATATATATATATATATATATATATATATATATATATATATATATATAATATATCTGTGTGTGGTGTGTGTCAAGCAAAATAGTGAACCAGTCTATCAACATTTGCATTTGAGTAATACGAGCAAAAGATAGACAAAAGACCTGTGTCAATATTTTTCTTTCTTTCTGTCAATGGTGAGTATGGAATAATGATAATTAGGAAACAGTGTTCCTTGTCCCAAATCTTTCGCAAAAAAATAATCTTAAGAGGGAACCTTCCAGCAACCGCATTTATTAGTATGATTTACATAGAAATGGTAAGCTGCTATTATTTCTTTTAAGTAGTTAATACTTTAGACCTACAGTGGAATTATACATTTTTTGCATGAAATTTACATCCAGTTATTTATGTTTCCAGTTCTCAACTATTTAATTTAATTTCAATGTTATTTATTTTCTCCGAACCTGTCTCTTTTCATTGGATACAGCATATAAATGAAAGGAACATATTTAGTAATATGCGTAGAATAATATGTAAATTAAACTTTAAATTAAATATTTTCATTATTTCTGAAAAATGAATTGTTGAAAACCGATTAATATTTAACATACAATTCAATCCATTTATTTGTGTATTAAAAAATGAAAAATTACAAAATTATATTTTATTCATTTTTAATTTTTTGTTGCATTAAATTATGATTGCAACAGTAACATATATTTATATATGTGACTTGGACATTATTACAAGTATGAGGTTCAACAACTTTCGTGATTAAGTATAGAAAATAATATAAAATCTAAAATCTCGAAAAGTAAAAACACATGGAAATAATGGATTATAGCTGATTTGCAAAGAATCTTAAAGGTTTAGATTAAGATAAGCTAATATTTGAGAGAGACAGATGGAAGAAATTTGAAGAGATATTAAGAGTTTAAAATTTAGTAGTTTAAAAACTAATGCATAATCAATTGCGATAGAGTTAAAATTGTTAGGGAAAAAGTTTGAAGAGATATCAAGAATTTAAAATGTAGTAGTTGGAAAAGTCAGATTGTACTGCAGTAGAATTTTTGGGGAGGATAGATTGCAACATGAATTTTAAATACTTAAGTTAATTGATAAAATAGTTAATATAATCTCTTTGCAGAATTTTGTATCAAATTCATTTATTATGTCTTTGAGAGTTCGTAAAAGATATAACAAATTACTTTTACAAAGATTTTCATGCAAATTTTATTCTATAAAGGTCATAAAATCTTTAATTTCTGTTATTAAAAACTTATAGAAAAATTACCCAAACATTACAAATACAATATTTTAAAGAACATAGAGAAAATGAAATGAATAAAAGCTCAATCATTGACTTTAGAAATACAGCTCATACTATGAATTTTTCAAAGATTCAATACTAGCCCAATAATAAAATAAACTTAACTATTTGTCAAATGAGGTTTGAAATTTTAGTCAAGTATCATGTGATTAGGTCACACTCCTTTCTCTGTTTTTGAAAACAGCATATGAGTTCGGTGCGAATGAAATTAATTGAAAGAAATCAAAGGTCTCGTGTTCGCTTTCTCTGAAATGTAGTTATTCGATTTAATTTTAATGAACAATAACTAATTATATATATATATATATATATATATATATATATATATATATATATATATATATATATATATATATATATATATATATATATATATATATATATATATATATATATATATATATGTGTGTGTGTGTGTGTGTGTGTGTGTGTGTGCGAGCGTGTATCCCGAAAATGAAAATGAGATATTAATTGCATTAATTATGTAATGGGTAATTTTGGAGTGCAGAAATACATATTTTATTCTAAAGTATATTAATATATTTTATGGAAATTTATGTACAGAATTCTGTGTATATATATTAATTGGAAAATAAACTCTTTAAAATATCTTACTGATTAATTCTTAATCAATGTCCTTTTAATTGATTAAAAACTAATCACAATTACTTAATAAATTTACCCATTAAATTTTGAAATATTAGCTAATTCAAGTAAAGCTGCTTGAATTCTTAAAAATATTTGAATAAACAGATGTATTATTATAAATCCATTAATAACGTCAATAAATTTCAGAACCACTTTTAGAAAATGTCTCAAAAATGAAATTTGGGAATTTATAATTTATTTAAAAGAATAATTCTAAAAGGGTATAAGATTTTAAGTAATTTTGATGAGCAAATGTCTAATGTTTTCTAGCAGAAAATTTAGGTAATTCTTGATTGCCCTGATTAGAAATAGAAAGATAAATTTGAATACAATATTATATTTTGATAGTATTTATAAAGTTAATTCAATAACATTGAATTACTTTGGATTTTTATGTAAAGTGATTTTTGGACACTGAGTATTTCGAATTTTGTATGCAATTAAGATTTTCCTTAAATATTGCAGTGTTTTCTGTAATATAAATTAATTTTAATTATTCTTAACAGTATCATGCACTCACAGATTTTGTGAAATCGTAGTGAAAAAGAAGAATTAGTACATTCAGAATATTTATGTTTATAAAATTTAATTTTGATTAAATTTGTAATTTTTTTTATTTTTAGAGTGTTTCTTAAGACAATGCGAAACATTTGTTAAGAATTTCTGTTATTAGTAATAATGAATACGAAAATATTTCCATACAATTTTAGGTCAAAATATATTAAATATATTTAATATTAAAGAATATTTCATTAAAATTTCTGTTTGGAGTACAGACAATTCATTGATGTTATTTAATATAAAATGAGGACAATAACCTGCATCTTTCTAAAATCAAACATTAAACATTCTTTTAAAGATTAGTTTTAATAAATATATCAAATGTATATTCTGTACGTAAGTAGTTTTACCCAAGATACTATACTGAATATTCATCTTCAATATTTATTTTATCCTTTCTCTGCCTAAGTAATTTTATTATCAAATTGCAAGCAATTTTTATACTTAAACTGAAATTAGTCTAAAATATTTTGGTTTAAATTTACGAGAGTCCTTTATTTGAATTGAATTTATGTTTTGGAGCCTATATTTGGAGATATAGTTTTAAGTCTTACACATGAATTGAGCACTTCTTGCAGGATTCTATCTATTTTCATTTTTAAAAAAATTTGCTATATTTTAACCTCGTCTGTCTACAATAACAAAGCATTTAACCGTGCAGTGAGAAAGCTGTTCTCATAAATTTGAAATCAAAATATTTCCCTTTATCTTAAATTAACTTCATGTTCCATGTTCAAAGCAATAAATCATTTAATTTCTATCAATTTTCTTTAAGCTCCACGTTGTTGAAATAAAACAGAAAATTACCTATAGTTTTTCCCATTTGTTGTGTGTAGTTAATCAAACTAAAAACTTTTCTTATTTGCTATTTTTTGGTATGATGATTGAAATACTTATAGCTAAAAGCTTCCAATCTGAAAAATTTATTATGAGCTTCGTTTTATGGAAACCTACATTTGTATTTTAGACATTTTCTTTTGAATTGCTTGTCAAATCACTTATAAATCTTGAATTTTTAAACAGCTTGATGCAAAACATTTAATACTAAACTTTAATTATGTAAAAGAAGAAAATAATATCTGACATATTTATGTAGTCGGAAAACATAAGATCCATTTATTAAATAGCTTATAATTTCGTTTTATGTGACTAAATTAAATAAAGATAGAAATTTTCATTTTTATAAAAAAAAAATTATGTACTTTTTATTATGACGAGAATTAAGTTGCCAACAAAATCTTATATTTTTAAGTAAAGAAATGTTTTAGAGCGATAAGGATTCTCACATGTCTGTAAAAACATTTAAGTAAGATTGAAATAAATGAATGTTGAGATTTTTTATTAATTATAATTAGCTTTGGTGAATAGAAACTGAAATAACTCGTATTTTTTGTGAAACTTCACACTTTTTAGCTCCAGTGAATTATCGCTACCTAACCATGAGTACAATAAATTAGGAAAGAAAATCTCTTTTCCATTGCTTGAGAATTAACTTCATTTCTTTAATAGTATTAAGTGTTAATAACTCTCTGTTAGACATAAGCGCGGTAATAATAACTTAGAAATAACAATAAATAATATTTATGTGATATTTTCTCATTATTTTAATTCTCTTGAGAACTATTTCTTTTTTATAATGTTGAAAATTTAATTATGTTTTTAGATTACTTTTCATATTTAGTTAATTATAGAAATAAAATCCTGCGAAACTTAGCTTTTTTAAATTTAATTTAATGCTTTTTACATTTATGATAACATTTTTAGTTTAAATCTTATGATGCACAGTTTATACTTGCTAGGTGAGTACAATATTATTTTTTAGAAAAAGAAAACATTTTTAAAACCGTTTTGGTATGAATCTACAATTTATTATAAAACAACAAAAATAATAAAGAAAATAAATAAAGAGGGAAAAGTACCAAATTTAGAACGTGCCTGAGATCAAATTTAGTAATATAATGCAATAAAAATATATTTGTTATTTTGTATAATGGCATTATATTTGCTGTAAATCAACTTTGTAAGAATTTGCCAAATAATTAACATCAACATGTTATTTTACCCGGTAAATGATAAAAAATAAAGTAGGTAATATGCAGTTTAAAATCTATATATGCTTTATAAAACATACATCGTGTGGTCAAAAATCTAAATGAAATGACGGATAATGTTTTGTAAAATACTTTAAAAGATGTTCATATCTTTTAATGATTAAAGTATATTCATTTCACGAGAATTACTAATACGGCTTATGAAGAATATTGACTTTTTGATATTCAAAACGTGTTGTGTGCCTTTGAGAGACAAAATAAACTTTAATGGGATAAACACTATTGAGCATTCTTTGAATCAGTGGCAAATTTATGACTCACTGTATGTGTTAAAATAAACTATTTGTACCGAGCGCAATTTAAGAACTAGAGAAAAAAGTTCGTTTTTTGAAACATAAAGTGAATCTTAAGATTAGAAATATATGAATTCAGCTTTAGTAGAAATTTGAATAATTTAAACAAAAACATATTTTGAAAACATTTACAAAGTTAAAGATGTAGAAGGTAGTTGATGGGCTGGGATTCTCACCCATGTTATAGGGGATTCAAATCTGAGAAAAATTCTGGCCATTCCATACGAGTGATATCCTCTCATTGAAGCAATCATTGAAGATGTTCTAGAACATACGAGGAATGGTATTAACATCAATAAACTCAAATTCAGCACCTCTAACCGAATGCAGACGTTGTTTCAGACTAATGTACTGATAAATTTAGCATGGCATGGTTCTGTTCCGAACGAGCATTCTTGAATTACATTCAAATGATGTTTTCTCCACCAGACAACATCATTTAAAAATCATGTTTAGATATTAGTTTTACATGATGTTTTCTGGCTGTTGCATTCTCCACACAAAGTTTGACGGGAATTTGACTGCAAATCATGACCTGTCTAAAAACATAATACAAGTCCACTGTGGCGGAGTTCACATTGTATATTCTCTGCTCCAGACAAGCCACAGTCAGTTACTGTGAGTGGAACACATCTGACAGGCTTGCGAGAATATATTCCTTATTGTCATAAGCAGTGCAAGTTCTGCCTTAATACGATTGTACCCATGGCTGTCAATAGCTGACATGATCAATCTCCTATTGAGTTCTGTTTATTTCTTATCGGTTAGTGCCAACTATTCGTCGTAATTCACCATTGTCACTCTGGCACGACCTGTATTTTATTGCAATATCTAATGAAATTTTCGTCATCTTAAAAGCATTATCACAGCCAAGATATGAAACTTTGGGTGATTTCGGATTCCTCGGTTACTGCCATTTGCGTACGCATACATTCTAGGCGATTGATAAATCTACCACATGAAACGAAATTCACATGCACCCTCTGTATCCTATCATGAGGTAGTGGAACTAAGCGTCATACGGGATAGTTGTCAACACGTTAACTTCTTCACCACAGAGCTTTATATAACCCTCTCTTACGTTCTCGTCATTGTGGTGTACATTCGGTATCATCAGGGGCCTTGCAGTAATTTGCATATAATGATTGATCATGTATGTGATATTTCTACAAATAACATTTATCCTTTAGATTTTCTCTCGTCTGGAATATCCTTATTTTGTACATGTATCAAGAGTTAAGATAAATCTTTTGTTCATTTATGTTTTAATAATTTAGAAGATTGTGCGTGGTTCAAAAATTTATGGGAAGTACACATGATGTGGGAAATCTTTAATAATGAAAGATATTCTAAAGTTTACAAAAGGTATCGTTTTGTAAAGTACTTTAAGAGTAAATATTTGAAAACAATTTAATAAAATAGGTCTTTTACCGAAGTAATATGTTAAACTATCGATTTTTTAGCCTGAGCTATTTTATGTTATCAAATTTTAAACTAAATTTTTCACAATAGAATTTTTTTAATAATCTTTCAAAAGCGTTTTCTCAGATTCAGAAATTCTATCAGAAGGATTTTTATTAATGGTCGGGGTATATCGGGATGTACTGTCCCTTTATACTTAAGGAACCAGCCAGAAATAACGACCTCTTTGCTCACACACAAGGGAAGCGCAAAGACATGATAGAGAGAGAAAGAAAATACATCCATGTCTGAACCGGGATTCGAACCCAGGACTTCCTTATCTGTAGTCAGGCACGCTGACCACTAAACATGTTGATTGACATTCTATAAGAAGATATTTTAAATTTCTCTACTATAAAAACTGAAACAATTGACGTGTGTGATAAATATCTTATTAAAATCGAATTTAAAATATCAGATTTAAAACCAATTATAACATACAATCGTAAATTTGATATATATCTGATGAAATTATCTGCATAAAAATAATTTACCATACTAAAACAAGGAATAACAGTAATAAGAAAAATAACTATTTTATATTAGTGCAAATGAATATTATTAACGTTTTCTTTGAAAAAATAATTAAGTCTAGTTAAATGTAAGCAATTTGTATGAAAAATAAGGTAACGAGATTAATAGGCATATTAATGCAGTATTAAATATTTGTTAAATTAATAAAGTTCAGTATGCAAACAGTTCAAAATATTCATATTAAATGTTCATTTGGTATTTCTTGTTTTGTATAAATGGATCATTTTTATAAACATTCTTAAATTAAAAACAACTTTATATTTTGATGTAGGTAGCATTCATTTTCAGTATAATTAGCTATCACATAAGTATATATTACAAACAATAAATGGTACATCAAGGAATATTTCATTTTACATTAGAATGTATACCCATTTATCTGTAAGCTATTTCTCTAGAAAACATTAAGATGTTTTTCTTCAAAATGCGTACGTACAAAATTCAAAAGAACGTACATCATAATATCTACAACTTTTAACCAAGAAAAAATATTCAAGGGATTACATTAATAACTATATGAATATGTATGTTAATTCGAATTTTACAAATAACTTATTTAAAAGTAAATTATTTTTAAATTCCATCATTTTTTAGTTTTATTTTAGAAACAATTATGCTATATGAAACTATTAAGCAATTAAAAATATGTATTTATAAACATTAACATTATATACAGTTTAATATTGAATGCAAAATAAAATAACAAGAAATATACACAAGTTAAAAATAATTCACTATGTAGTGGTTATTCAATAAAAAATAAACTTTCGTGCAGAACTCATAAAATATTGTAAATATTTTTTACTAATCTTACAATAAGAGTTCAATTTTCATTTATTTTATATTATATATTTAAAATAAATGAAAATTATTTTAAATATATAATATAAAATAAATGAATATATAATATAAAATATATATGTTATTTTTAAATCACATAAGCTTCTCTATAAAAGAAATAAAGTTTCTTCATTAAAATTTTATAAAAATGAATTATCATACACTTTGACAGAAGTATAACTATATATCAACATTACAAATAATTAATAATTAAAATAATCTTATAAGAATGTTTGAGGGAAAAAAAATTAGAGTTTATTATTTTTAGAACTAGGATTAACTGCAAACTCTGTTTTACACCTTTTTCAAATAATTGTATTTTCATCGAATGATTCAAAGTGTGATTTTTTATTAGAATTTTAAGAAACAGTGTATTGTTAATGCACAAAACTACTTTTATTACAGTTGTAAGAGAATATTTTATAATTTTTAAATGAAAGCTTATATAAATATTTTTAAATAATTTATTTTTATTGAAAATACTAAATTTAATTTCTCTTAAATTATTATTTATTTAAACTTCTATACAGAATATTTTATTTACCATACAGAATGGATTAAAACCCCGAATCATGCAAAAAAGTACACAGTGAATTATTTTTTACATTTGAATTCAATGATAATTTAAGCTAATTGGTCTATTTTAATTACATTATCTAATTTTTTCAGAAATATTAAGTAAATCTTAATTACGTAACAAAAAGAAGTTCGCATACATAAATAAATATCAATTAAATTGTGTCTGATTCCAACAATTTCTTCTTACTTTTTATTTCTTGCATTGTTTGTAATTACTAAAACATTACATAACAAATTAGTAAATATATTTCTATTAAATTAGTTTGCTGAAATAATGTTTAGATTATGTCTTTCTTTTAATCGTTTCAAAAGAAAATATGCGTGAAATGTTCAGAAAAAAATAGTTTAAATATTAACTAAAATGCAAATTTTTAATTTCATGATATAAATAAAGGTAATTCAAAATAAATTAATCTATTTAGGGTGAGACAAATATAATTTCAGTGAAAAGTTTAATGAAAAAAGAGAGAGAGATAATATTTTTACTGTTTTTTTTTTAATTTTCATACATGATATGTAAGTACTTAATGAGGTATGTTTAAAATTATGAAGTACGCTTTAAAAATATAAATTGCAAGTAACGTTTTTAAAATATAAATTGAAAAATATAAGGAACAAAACATTAATGTGTAATTATTTTTTCTACTAATTTAATAAACAACTTCCCTGTGCACCATTAAAAATTACTTTTAATAACAAAAGAAAAATTAAATGTCTTACTTTTCTGATAAAAAAATTTATAATATATGAATAAAACGTAGCTTCCTCTCTTTTTGTTTTGACTCACTGGCAATTTTGGAGGGATATTAAAACCTTAAAATACATTTTAAATATTATTGTATTTAAATAATCTGATAAGACTTTTGAAAATCAAGCGAACTAATTTCATAAAATAAATTTATTTAAAACTTCAATACTTAGTCTATTATTACGTATAGAAAACACTAAATTTTATATATATATATATAGTTATTTACATAAAAACTTATGAGGGTTGAATAATTTATATTAAACTTTTTGCAAAAAAGAAAGCAGATTTATTTATAAGCCTTAATCTTTCTAACTAAAAATATACTTATAAATTTTAACGCAGCAATACATTAAATCATAAAGACCCTTTTTACTTGCGCTTTTTTTAATTTAATGAACAACTATACTTAGCTCCTAATAGATAAACAGTTACAAACTTTGAACATACACCTGACTACAAAATTTGAATAAAAATTAATTCAAAAATAATGAGAAGTAAATAAATATTTAATTTAACTTAACTTAGTTTAAGAAAAAATAATCAAATTATATCTTAGGGAATATTGCTAAGTGATAATATAAAAAAAGAAAATCGAATCAAATTATATTTTATTAAACATTATTAAGGATGAGACCATATCTAAGGAAATTAAAACAGTTATTGCTTTATTTAAATAAAAAAATATTATATTTACTTAAAATTTCATTTGTAAGACTATAATCATATATCGAATCCTATGTATATATTTCTTAGATACGTGTTTTTGTTTCATATCTATTGAATGTAAAAGATATTTTGTGAAAATCTAGTTTTCCAATATTTCTCTTTTATATTAAATAGTTTGCAACTTAATTTATATAAAAAAAAGAATGAATGCTAATTATATAAATTTACTTTGATTAAGCTATAGTTTAACAACAATCTAGTTAAAAATTACAATATATACATATTTTTCAAATAAATTTCTTTATGAATAAAATACATACACCATATTGTTTTAAAATGACATTTATTATTATCCTTTATTGAAATATTTTAAAATATTAATGGTCGAATTAAATTAAATCGGTTTTCCTTCCACTCTCACAAGCACCTTTTGCTTAAAACAACGTTTTTAATGTCACTATTTTATGATATAAAACTTCTTTTCTTAATGTCATAAAACTGACTTAATAATCTGTCCTTTATACGGTCGTTATGCATAATGAAGACACTGAGGTAGCACCTTGCTTATTAAATGCCATCATGGTAACACCTCAGTTAATTGCTTTCCAAATAAGAGCATCCAATTCCTCTGGTAATAATAAAATATGTCGGAAGAATTTCTCAACTGGAACAAAGATGGCTGAGATTAAAAGCGTTGCCATTCCATGAATAAAATTAATCGTCATCCTTTATTTTTGACATATCTCTGAAAAAGCAGTTCTTTCTGAAAATTGTTTTTATCTGAAACACAAAAAATAATTTATCTGTAAATAAAAATACATAAATAGCATCAAAAATACAATAAAAACAGACAAAAATACATAAATAGAAGGCTTCAGTTTGTTAAATAATGTATTTGTACTTTTATTTACACATTTTTTAAACTAATAAATGTGTTAATACTTTATTTACAAATTTGTTGACAACAAAGATTTAACATTTTCTCAGTTACTAAACAAAATAGATTATTAGTAAATTTGTCAAATCTGATTAGTATGCATACATCTCACTAATACACTTAAAAATTGAAATGTTTATTGAGTGATCTGTACTACGCAGACAAATAATTTATCAGTGAATCCTAGTATGCGTAATACATTTAGCATGGTTTTGAAAAATGTCGCCAACGGCTAAATTTATGTTATTCGTATCATCAGCATACACAAGTGCTTAATAATCAAAAATGTTGTGTATCTTGAAACAGGAATTCATATACATACAATCTGAACGTCAACGTCACTCATAATTTCACGTTAAGGATACTAGGATTAAGCCAATTTATCCGTAATTTCAGAAGTTATTTTGTGAACAGAAGTTATTTTTTTATTTTTTCACTATAAAGTAACCAAAATTGAAATTTAGATAATAAAATAATTTCAAAAGTAAATTTAATGTTTTCATTACATTAATGAGAAAATTTCAAGTAAAGTGTTAAAAATTTCTATAGTTTATGTAATGATATATTTTTGAATTCTATACATTTCTTAAATAATGCAAATACATTATCATACTAAAATTTCTGTTTTTTTTTTTAATTTTAGGCACTTTTTACGCAGAAGAATTGGCTTACTAAAACAAACATTGTTATTCAACTTCATGTTGTTTCTATTGGTACAAGGGATCAGTTCTACAAAGGAAATACCTACGCAGAGTAATAACCGAAATGAAGATGAATCCTCTTCAAATGTATTTGCAGAAGCAGATTCTGACTCCAAACGAGGCGGGCAAACCTACAGTTTTGGCTTGGGAAAGAAAAATTCTGACTACCCATCTCCAGATAATGATATGAAATTTCTAGAAAATGATATCAATGAGGATCCATACCAAATGGATGACAGAATTGATGAGACAAAAAGGGATGGCAATTTTGAAAGATTTGGATTTGGATTAGGTAAAAGAGCAGGCCCAGGTCACTATGCTTTTGGTCTTGGAAAAAGGGATACTCCTTTTTATTCTGAAATAGATAAAAGGTATGATGATGATAGTCGCTTTGCATTTGGTCTTGGTAAACGGGATTCAAAGGATGGCAGATTTGCTTTTGGTCTTGGGAAAAGAGGGCCTGAGGATAGATTTGCATTTGGCTTAGGGAAGCGAGGACCAGAAGATAGGTTTGCATTTGGTCTTGGTAAAAGAGGACCTGAAGATAGATTTGCTTTTGGTCTTGGTAAAAGAGGACCCGAAGACAGATTTGCATTTGGTCTTGGTAAAAGAGGACCTGAAGACAGATTTGCATTTGGCTTAGGTAAAAGGCAACCTTATGAAGATCGATTTGCTTTTGGACTTGGTAAACGGGGTCCAGAAGACCGATTTGCTTTCGGTTTAGGTAAACGATCAGCGGAAGATAATCGTTTCGCTTTTGGTTTAGGAAAGAGAGGATCGGAAGAAGGGAGATTCGCATTTGGGTTGGGTAAAAGAGGTGAAGACGATAGTCGTTTTGCTTTTGGATTAGGAAAACGCGATGATGAACATAATCGCTTTGCATTCGGTTTGGGTAAAAGAGAAAATGATCACGATAGATTTGCTTTTGGTCTGGGGAAAAAGAGTGATGATGGTAGTCGATTCGCCTTTGGTCTTGGAAAGCGGGAGCAGCCACGTCTCACTCAAGAAATTGATAAACGCGAAACTTTTAACGATGATATTGATGAATATATCAAAAGAAGATTTTCATTTGGATTGGGAAAACGATCAGTAGATCCAGCTTTGGAATTCAAAAAATTACCATAAAATTTCAAAGAGATGCACTGTTCATTCATGAGTGCTTGATCAGTAGGATGAGATTGGTTGAAGCAAATTAAAAAAAAAAATTATTTAACATTTTGCATGATCAAAGATTTACATTATATGCAAATAAAGTGCAATATTGTGTTATGTGCTAATAAGTGATGATTTATCTAAATAGCATCTTAACTCGACCCTTTGAAATGTTGAATGTAATATTCATAAATTGAGTATCTTGAAGAAATTTTATTCACATTTACTGCAAAATTTTCGTTTTCTTAAGGTAAAATTTATAATTATGAGACATATTTTTTGCAAAACTCTACTATTGGTTTTGAAAATGTCCACTATATGAGGCAATTTGTACGAAATTCTGAATGCATTTTTTTAAAAAAGAGAATTACATTAGTTTAATTTTATAATCCGAAAGTTTTATTTTAATTTTGTTTATTTTATCCCTATATATATGTATGAATTTTATTTTAACAAAGTATTGTTTAAAAGAATTCGAAACTTGCTCATCTATTTTGTAGTAACTTCGAATTTAGTGATATTTTATTTTGTTCGTTTCATTTTTGACGTTCATTAATTCATTTTATACCTTAGGATATGAATTAGAATCCATTTTCAAAGTTACAAGTGCAAAAAGTATTACATCAGTTGTTTTTTCTGTAAACCATAAAAGAATTTGTTACATTTTCATTTGTATAGATTCCTTTCATAAACATATCTCATTTTAGTTTAGTTTTTACTTGTATTTATTTTATATAAATGTGTGTACTATAAGTAAAATTTCTTTTATTTCTGAGAAATATGAATATACATACATATTATATTGTATTGAATTATGAAATGTGTAATATAAAATTAGGATATTCTGTAAATTAAATTACATGTATGTACTATATTGTAAGTGAAATAATATTAATATATGAAAATGTTTCTGTTTTTGTTATGTATTTTTCCTTATTATTTATTATACATTTACGGCTGTGTGCACATTCTTGTAAAAATTAATCACATTAAACAATTAAAAGCAGATTTTGTATGCAAAATGAATAAATTTTTATTTAATAACACATATGTTTATTATCGAGTGAGCTGTGAAATTTCATCATTTATTATGAATAAAATATGAATTAATGCGAGATATATTTCATAAAATCATTTGCATTAAATTACTCATAAGTTGAAATATTCATACATAAATGAATTAAGCAAACACAAAAAATAATATATCATAACTACAAAAAAAGACACAAATGAAATAACAAAATTAAAGTATTCCAAACAATATATATATATATATATATATATATATATATATATATATATATATATATATATATATATATATATATATATATATATATATATATATATATATATATATATATATATATATATATATATATATATTTATATATATATATATATACATATAAAATAAATATTCAATGTTTCACACTTATATATATATATATATATATATATATAAGTGTGAAACATTGAATATTTATTTTATATACATTTAGTGTTCTTATTGTATGCTATATTATTACTTAAAGACATAATAGCAATGCAATTCTGGATTTCTAACCAATATTCTACCAATACCACAATAATTTGCGTCATTAATAAATAATGCAAAATTATATTTTGGAACCACAACTGCATTATAAATATAGGGGAATATGTATTTTCGCAGCATTGGAAAACTGTATCGTATTAAATAAATATTATATAATATCTTTCATTTTAACACATATACTATATTATTAAGTTTAACTTTCCAAAATTAAATTACTTATATTCAGTTTTATTAAGCATAGAGAGTGTCTAGATACACAAGTAACTATTGTTTTCAGATATTCTGATATTTTTCAATACAAATTTATTTTTCGATTTAATACTTTTAACCATTATTTAAGCACTTTTCCATTTTTGAAAACAAATTGATTTTCACATAAATTATCCATATTAAATCTATAAATTATTCTAATTGAAAGTTGCATATTGCATTGATCAAATTAAAGATATTATACGGTGAAATGAAAGTCCACTAGAAAAAAATCTCTAGCATTAAAACATTTGGAATCATAAGAATTGTCAAAGGACGTCTAAATTGCCTTACTCTTCAAATAAAATTGTAAAATATTCAAATAAAATGTTGTGCGTGAACTGTACAGATATTTAAGTCTTCGAATAATATGAAATTTATACACTTTTAATAAAGGTTTCTAATATTAGATTTAGTTACTGATAAGACAATTTGAAATGCTACCTTTATAATCACACATTCTATTTTAAATGGAAGAAAATGTTTCACGTATTTTACAAATTTTAATAACAGTAAAAAAGTATATATAATACTGAACTTAGTAAAAATCATTATCTTTTAAAAAGAAATAACCACTTAACCAAAATATATGACATAAAAAGCATTATATAGAGATATCAGCACCAGAGCCCCATCAGAGAGGATATTTTCTAGAAATATATTACAAAATTAATCTTACAAAAGATTCAAATAATTTGTTGTAACATAGGAATAAAATGTGATGCAATCCTTGGGGTAATTTAAATTGCATGTCAACAGAAGATTTGCTTCTTTTACATAAACTGAAATAAATTAACTGCTTGGTTTTGTCCTTGTCTATGTTACTTGTAAAAGCTGAGAATAAATCAAAATAATTCACATATTTCTGAATTCACTACGTACTTATTTATGAATTCAGTAGGTAACTTAATTTAAATAAGTTATTCCCAAAATCTTAACAACCTGAAAATTAATTTCATAATTGAACAGTAATTACCTTAAATCTTCAAATGTTGGGACCTGATTTCAATTTTTCTTAATTTCGTATGAATGAACTTAATTTGGATGATTAAGCATATTAAATGGCTGTCTAGGTTCACACTAAATATTCTTTGTTTTTTTATTCAGTAATTATTTCATTAAACGTAAAAACCAATGTTACTTTCTATAAACTGTATAAATAAAACTATTTGTGAAATTTGACACACTTTCTATATTTAATATTTAAACTTTTAACAAACCTCAAACTAAGGAATTATTTTACCATACAAAATTATAAATATTTTTTGCTGATTTATATTATATTGCTCACTGAATAAGCTAATAACATGCTAAGGGAGAATAAGTCACAAAAAGAAATCTTTGATTAAAAAAATATGAATTTCTCAGTGAATTGCATAGAAGACATACTTACAAATGATATACATTTAGTAAATAAATTGTACAACACATTCTCATTTAAAATTCTGCTTTTAGTGTAGTTTTAATTATTCATATCAAAATTTCAATTACGTGTTCATCTCTTAAGAGTTAGTTAGCTTAGACACGTAGTAAATGAACTATTAATGAAAATTAAATGACAAGCAATAAAAGAATGGAACTACTTTTGCATTTGAAGTGGAACATAACTTGAATACTCATTATTTATGTATGATATCAAAAATAAAAGAAAACAATGTGAGGGTTCATAGAGGGCAATGAATGTTTTTTCACCATATTTAAAGTATTGTTATTTTAACGTAAGTTTAAATGAAATTTTAAATAACTACTATAGAATTGATTTTTCATTTCTATAGAATTAGGACAATTATCAGGTTATAATGTTCCACACAAACAATGACAGTCACTTCTAATTGGAAAACAATTATATAAGAATATTTCAAAAACTATTAGGAATATACTTGGAGTATATACGAAATATATTCTCTAAATTGCTTTTACATAAGAATATGCAGAAATATTTCATATCACTTAAGGTAGATTCATGGGAATTGATTAATATATATTAGGCAGAAATTTTAAAAATAATCTTAAATTGTATTTGCATGAAAAGGAGAAGTTAAATATTAAAAATATTTACTGTATCATAAACATTTTCATAAATTAAGATTGATGTAAAGTAATATTAAATTAAAATTGCTTAATGTGTAAAAGTAATGTCTGAATTCATTTATAAAAATTTATGGAACCATCACTTATTTCTTAAAAAGTGAATATTTCTTTTCTTAAAAATTTAGTTTTTTCTTGTGATGCAGAAAATCCTGAATTTCAGTTTAAATGAATTCACCATTAAAACAACCAAATCCGATAAAAAACAAATGAGTTATATTTAAAATCTTACAACCAAATTTGTATGAATGAAACCCTTTTTTGTACTTCTATAATATAATTAACTAAATAAATCTCTTCTTCATATCAATGAAACAAGGAAATTTGTAAGTTTTTAGCATGTAATCGAAATCAAATATGAAAATTTTACATGCTATTTTTTGCCAGTATAAAAATTTAACAACTAAAATGATATTACTCATTGAAAACATGTTTCAAAATATTTATTTTATCTAGTTTCAATTAAAAATATTTGGAATTTCATAAAATATAATTTTTATAATTTATAAAACATATTTATACAACGTATTTATAAAAACATTATTTTTTAAAAAATCTTAATTTGGTAAATATTTCTGTTCTGCTTGTTTCAATATAATGATTAACTTACAGGTATAAAATTAAAAAAATATCATTTAGTCTTAAGAGAACAGAACTACACATATTAAATTTAGATATTTAATGAAAATTTTCTAGAATCAAACTAAAATATTTTAAGCAAATCTAATAAATAAAATATTTTATGCATTGGATTTGCATAAAACTAATAATCTTTCATGTATTTATAAGCAAAACTTCAATGCAACTTATGGATATTTGAAAAATTTAATAAAAAAGAACTAATCCATTAATAAAGCTTAAAAAAACATTCTAGTAATAAGTAAATAAGTTAAATATGAGATTTAGAATATTTAATGTCATTAATAATTATAATTTTATTAGACATCTTAGTGATTATCTTCTGGCATTTTAAATAAATAAATATTTATATTCAATATATAACTTACATTCAATATATATGTAACATTTGAGGAATCAGAAAAACGAAAATAATGAATGGGAATCAGAGAAATATAATATCATATAAACTTCCGAAATCATAGGATTATCATTGATTTTTGAATTTACACAGTGGAAATGTATTTCATTGCAAACTAGAAATTTCACATAGCTAAGTTTTAAAACAATCTTTGAACAATATAGAATTATTAGCATTGTTTAAAGGAATCACAGATTTCTTCTATTGAAATATGGTAATAAAATAACAGTTTTCAAAACAATATTGATACTAGATATTGCAATAAGGATTTCATGTGTTTGCAATAGGAAGATTCAATTTATAGTATAATTAAACACTTTGTATAACTGAAGTGAAAAAAGAGCAAATAATATTATAACTGAAATTTCAGAACTTGTATAATATTTTAGTTCTATTGATTTTTCGTGTAATTCATCACACAAGTATTATACAAAATGCTTAGTAATTTGAAGAACCATTCTATCAATCAGGAAATATTTTGTAGTAATTCTTGTTGCCTCAAATATTTATGTAACCATCAATTCAATAGCTATAATTTCATACATTTTACCAAAATAGTTTTAATCAAGAAGTATTTTAAGATTCATAAAATATCATATTTAACATTTTTCAAAAGTGCATTCAAAAATATATTCTAACTTAAACTCACACACTGTTATTAAGATTATCCATAAATGAAGGAAAAATAATCTTTTTCAACCTTTTGCTTCAATGCTTTAAATGTAACTGTTTTATAAACATTTTTAACACTTTTTGGAATATTTTATTTTTTAGCAAATACATAAAACACTCACTGTAAATCAATGAATAAAATTCAACATTAAGTGATATTTCTAAACTTCTTGAAAATTTACTTCATTTTGATTCCTTTGAAAATAAAGTTTCAGTATTCTAAATATTACATGATTTCTTCTGAGAATCTCATCACCAATATATAACATAAAATTGGTCATATGCCATTAAATCAATTGTAAAAAATTTGAAAGGACTTTATTTTCAAAGTATTCCCTGTATAGTGTATTATATTTTCTATTAAATAGGCTTGACATATTTTCTTCATTGAAGGGGTTCCCAAAATTGTATGTTCCTTTTATATTTAAGATTTAAAAACAGCCTAAAATGAAGCGAAATTAATGAAGTTAAATTAAAATATGAAATAATTTTAGAAAAAGTAAAATTTGCAGTAGAAAATGAAGCTTAATTAATGAAACGTAATTAATGTTGTAACTATAAAATCTCTAATATGCAATATAAAATATTTATTAACCACATTAAAATATTCATCTTTTTGGAAATTTTAGTAAAAAAAGTTCAATTGTTCTTCAAGTAAATGATTATTACTAATACGATTTTTAATTATTTATACAGAACACTAAATGGATGTGATTCATTTCAGTTAATTAAGTGATCCTACTTAATAAAAAGTTTCCTTTGTTAATACGATAGACGTTATTTTGAGTAGATTAACTAACAATTTCTGTGATCTTATTGTTTTTGAAATAATTTATCTAATACTTTAATGAATTGTATGCCTAAAAACTTAAAATATAGAAACAATTTTTTTTTTAATTTTTAAAACATTCATTGAGAAATTATATTCACTAAGAATGTTTACCACATTTAAAAATATTTCAAATATGTTTGTAAATCAGATTTAATTTAAACTTCAGCAAAGAGAATTTTATATTCAGAGAAAATATACCTAAGTAATTTGTAGCAAAAATGAATCCTTGATTTATAATAATCTAAAACATATTAGATATATTTTGATATTATAAATCTAATATTTTTCACAAGCAAATTGCAAAATATCGATAGATTAACTAATATTTTCTTATGCATTTGTAGTTCATAAATACTTTAGTTTTCTTAACTTTCTATTAATCGCCAGTTATGTTTTGATATGGCACAAAGCTTTTAACTTAAATAAGCTCTATGAAAACATTCGATTATATTCAAAGTCTTCACAATAATCATACTGTTGAGTAGAATAAAGAAGATAGAATTAGCTACCTGCAATAGTTCTATCTTTTGCACATTTGATTAATGAAATGTTATCTATTATAGACCTTTTAAATTATACAATTTAATAAATTATAAACATCAATTTATTAAATGAAGGAAATTAAAACAAAATTTTAGTCTTCATTGATTTATTCGATGATATTTAACATTAGTTTGTTTCTCTTAAATTTCAAAAGTTCCCTCATTTTAACTGTGATATAAATTTTAATTTAAATCTGTATTATTTCAAGATTACATTAACATAATTGATATCACTATTCATATGGATAGCAAAACACTTCTTCTAAGACTTTTTTACTAACAAAATAAATATATTGACATAAATAATTAATTTAATAACAATTTTACATTTTTTATCAAATATTAAAATCGATTTTTTGCCAAGAGGTTAAAACAAAGTATGCTGAGGAATATTCTATGAAAATGTCATTTATGCTCTAATGAGAAAAGGTAATTGTGTTAAATTAAGATAAATATCAATATGGTATATGCATGCTAATCAAAATTTACAGGAAAGAAAAAAAAAAAAAAAAAAAAAAGAACTTTTGATTGGCATAAGATACAAAATAGGATGCAGCATCTATCCTGATCGTGTGTTAAGCTAACTGATATGGTTTGCTAAAATTAGCTTTTAAATATTATGATTATAGCATTAGCATAGAAAGTATATTCTTAAGAATATCTAGTGCAATCTAATATGATCATATATGTTATGTATCAAATTTCATGTGTAGAAGAAAATCGAATCTATGCTAATGATAAAGTTAAAAATAGTATGTGAAATTTAATTCAATAACAATGTAGGAATTTGAAAGGTATGCATAAAATTAAGTTAATTCAAAGTTAGGTTTTAGATTAAATAATAATACATCATTAACAAATAACATATATCTCATCAATTTTCCTTAGATAATCTGATATAGACTAAATAAATAAAATGTTTTGAAAGTTTAAGGTAAAATTAATACAGTTCGTTACTGTCTATTTTGAAGCTTTTTCTAAAATATCAAAATTCAATGTAATTTGATTATTAATAACAACTAAATTTCCTTGCCGTTACCATTAATAAAAATAATATTGTTAGTTAATTACAAATTGAAATATAATTGTCAAAGTATATTAAGATAATAACATTTTAACATAGCAAATAATAAGTACCAAGTAACAAAAGCAAAACAACCTTACCAAACTTCACAATATTTTACATGAGAATAACACATAAAATTTAATTTTACTTAACTAGTGATCCAAAGCAGGATTTTAACAAGTAAAATAAGAAATTTTTAAATTACTAAGGCTAAAAATAAATATATAATTACTGAATTAAAGAATGCACATTTAAAGTCATTGAAGTAATACAAAGAAAGAACGCATGTTGACCACAAGATATCAAACTACATTTAAAACAGTATTTTTAGTGAGATATTACAAGAAAATTTTATAGTCCTTAATAATTTAACGATAAACTAATGAAAGCAAAATACATATACATGAATCAACTTCTTTCGAAAATTAATTACATCTTATACTTATCAATTATTAAAAATTAATTAAGAGTTTAAACTTTTTCACCTACAGAGTCAAAAATGAGAACAATGTATATAAAAAAATTTTATTTTATCTTTTAAATTTCCTTATGTTTTCAGTAAATCAATTTTATAAAATAAAATTTGAAATTTGAATGAATGTTTTTAAGTAAAAATAATATTAAATTATTGAGTTATGCACGATATCAATATTTCGTATTTTTAATAAAATGAAGTTATTCCAATATTAGATACGAAATTCAGGCATTACATTTGATTAACATTACATGTTAATCAAATGTAATGTG